>JANAVB010042620.1:9420358-9937858 GCA_029216955.1 Iris pallida | reverse complement strand
CCCGAAGTTACGCGATACAAACAGAGTACAAGAAAACAAGTTTGGGTGGGACATGATATATTAAAATAAAGATAATCTTGTCTACTACAAACTCGTGAAGGAAGTTCTCCGAGATTGACATCTCTGATGCTCCAGAAATCAAAGTCATAAAAAAGAGCATTAATGATAATTAAATAAAAATGAATTATCGAAACTAATTCATTTAGAAAATTTAAAAATGCCTAAAATTCACGGGGCTCACACGCCAATTTGGTTCACTCCAAGGAACCTAAGGAAAAACAGGCGGCTTCTCACAGCAAGAAGAAGAACCCCCAATAATCTGAAAGTGAAGGGGACTTCCTTCAAGCAACATAAGCCAAAGTCCCATTTGGCTTGCTTCAAGTATGGCAAGAAGGGCCACTTCAATAGTGAGTACAAATCTAAGCGCGAGCAAGTGAGCCTAGTAAGGTATCAATGATCACTGACGTTGTTGCAATGATTGCACATGTCACTGCGGTAGGGGCTGACTCTGACTGGTGGATAGACACTGATGCCACCTGCCATGTCTGTTCAAGTAAGGAATGGTTCACCACCTACACACCAACTTCTGAAGTTGTTGTGGTGGCAAATCAGGCACAAGCTGAAGTACAAGGGATCGGGACGGTGGTGTTGAAGCTGACTTCAGGAAAGTCTCTAACACTTCAAGGTGTGAAGCATGTACATACTTATCACAAAGAACCTGACCTTTGGAGGCCTACTCTATAATGCAAGCCTAAGGATGGATATCAATGTTGGCCAGATGGTAATGTCCATAAAAGGAACATACTTCGGAAAGGCATTTTATACCGAAGGAATGTTTAAAGTTCATCTTGTAAATCAGTCCAATGTTATTAATGCAATCGCTCATTCTGCTTATACTCTTGAGTTGTGGCATAATAGACTAGGACATGTTCATTGTAAAAGAACAAGCAAAATGTCTAGTCTAGGATTTATCTCCAAATGTGGGGGTAAGGTAGAGAAATGTGAAGTATGTGCTCAGACGAAGATCACAAGGAAACCCTTTCCTCGGGTTAATCGAAGCACATATCTTCTGGAGTTGGTACACTCCGATATCTGTGACTTCAAATAGTTTTCTACAAAGGTCGGGATAAAGTATTTCATAACCTTCATCGATGACTTCTCAAAGTATACGTTCGTCTACTTGCTCAAGGCTAAAAATGAAGCGTTTGAGAAGTTCAAAAGTTCAGAGCCGAGGCTGAACGACAAACTGGACAACAATTCAAGAGAATAACAAGTGATCGAGGCGGAGAGTACCGGTCTTATGAATTTGCATCGTTCTGTAAAGAACATGGAATTATCAACGAGACTACTGCTCCGTGCTCTCCTCAATCTAACGGAATAGCAGAAATAAAGAACAGAACGTTGATAGAAATGATAAACTTAATGTTGTTGACTGTGGGTCTTCCAAAATGCTACTGGCAAGAAGCTGCATTGACGGCTACTTTTATTCTGAATATAGTGTCACATGCAACTTCATTCGTCACTCCTCATGAACTTTGGTTCAAATTCAGACCTAACTTTAATGTCATTTGAATGTGGGAGTATCTGGCATATGTGAAGCTCCCAGATCTGAAGATTCAGAAGCTTGGGACAAGGACTACGAAGACGATCTTCTTGGGTTATACCGTAAAAAATAATGCTTGAAGATTTCTAGATATTGAATCAAATTATATCATTGAATCTCGCGACGAAAAATATTTTAAAGATAAGTTTGCAAGGCACAAGAGCATTGTTCTTGCGAATATTCTGAAGAACAATGAGGGTACGCAAAAAATAGGAGTTTCCATTGAGAACGTAGTCCAAGAAGAAGTTGTTGTCGAAACAACTATTGAATCAGATCTCCCTGAGCCGTCAAATAAGCGAGTGAGGAGGCCGAAGGACTTCGAAAATGACTTTGTCACCTATCATATGGAAACAGATCCTCTTACCGATGATGATACGATGAAGACCAAAGATGCCATTTTCTGGAAGGAGGCGATAGACAATGAACGTTATTCAATCACCTCAAATAACACTTGGGTGTTGGTTGATTTTCCTGAAGGAGCAAAACTGTCACGCCACAGAATCAGAATACTAGCAAGTAGGGACGGACCAGGCTAGCTACGTATACCAAAGTACTCCAGTACTCCGAAATAACGTATAAGCTGTATAGACATGGGGGTTACTACTACAATCCAACAGGCAATCCTAGGTCAAGAATCCTAGGTATCTCAATCACAGGCAAATATGCAAACTACAAGAAGTATGATCATCAGACATAAAATAGTAAAGTGCCCCAAACTATATATACATGGATGATCATGAAGCTAGTAATACAGAGTGAAGAACTAGCAAGAGTAATAGTCATACATGATTAAATCTAGCTATAGTTGTCATGACCCGCTCCCGAATAATCGGACACGAGTCGGACACGCCCAGCCTTCGTTGATGGACACGACGAAGTATGCTGTACAATACTAAAGAAAACTCCAAGTCACAATATAATATAAACATCCACAGCTTTTATATATAACGTTTCCAGAAAGATCACCAATATCCTTCAAGTCATTTTAGTACAAGTCATCCGGAGACGAATCCGATCAAATAAAATATACAATGATGAAATCATAAAAAAATACAATCTCCAGAAAAACAAATAAATAAATCATACAATATCCAATGCAATCATATGCTCCATGTGGCCTCAAGCTCACCTGCAACGTATCCTCTCAAGAAAAGAGCAAAGTACAACCCTAACAAGAACAATATACAATGTAATCTGTAGTACAGAATAAAAGGTGAAACCAGAATACCAGAACTGAAAATGAAACTATGGTACCAGAAATGAAATGTGAAACTGCAGGCAATGGACGCGACAATCAATATGTAAAGACAATGAACACGGCTATCAATGAACAAGGCAATGAACACGACAATCAATACAAGTGTGACATTTTAAAATATTAAACTAATGTGTGACCGACTAAGGACCACAATCAATCAATGCACAATCAATTCTATAAGATCCGGCTTCATCGTACGTGAAGTGTACGATTAGGCTATCCATAATACCTATGTTGGGTGTGGTCACACAAAAGCTAATATTTCCCCCAATCCCCGCAATAAACAATGACTCACAATGCAATAAACAAGGTACAAGGCAATCGTGTGTATCTCGTATCCGATAATGAGAACATGGCACATGAATGTAAGACAGAAAGACAAAGTACAAGTAGAGTCGGTGTACTTGCCTCGCCTTGGAAGCACGGGAGTAGTACTGCATTGATGAATATCCCATGTTATATTTTGGTACAAGTTCGTTAGGGTTTATAATAATGACATTTAGCTCAACATTACTATTATCCATATATTAGCTAATTAAAAAAATAGCTAACCATATTTTAGAAAATATATAGGTCTTATAAATGCAGTCACAATAATACTAGTAAAAACACTTTTAATTGTTTTTTAGAAAATATTGAAACATTTTGCTAAAAAAAATAATAATAATAACCTATAAGGTTTTTAGAAGCATTTTTGATTTATTATAATTATTTAGCAAGAAAATAATACTTAGATAATAACTAACAATACTCACTAAAATATTTGTAGCAAAAATCATTCGAGTTTGACCAAGATACTAACCAAATTTATATATACTAATTTACTGTTGAAGAAATAATACTAATATTAATACATAAAACAATTTTATACCAGCCCTCTTACCAAGTCCAGTCCAACCCTTTCTACAACATTTCTATTATAGCAAAATATTAATTCCTTCCTAATTTAATAGTCCAAACCTCACAGCCCATGACCACTCAGCCCAAAAAAATCCTACATCTATTCTTTCATCTCCACTCTCAGTCCAGCTACTAATGGCAACTAAAAAATATACATCTCCTACTTAGACAGCCCAACTACTCAATTCGAATCAGCCCAATGCTACAATCGTTGCTAAAATATAATTCCTGTAAAGTGAATTAAGCCCAAATTATTTCACTGCTTAATTTACACTATACCACCATCCAAACCGAGTATTAATGTACAGAAGCCAGCCTAACCATTTACTGACCCAACATAAAAAACTAACCTAAAGTACACTATCACACGTGTGACCCTTCAAATTTTGAAAAGGTAAACGACCCTTCGGTTTCCGAAGCACAAAGTCTGACACTCATAATAGTTGACACTCATATTCGGGAAAAACAATATGTGGAGACTCATAACAGAGTCCCCCACTCTCTCTAAACAACATCAACTCCATCCCTTTCCAAAATCCACAAAAACCATAAAAATCCACAAAAACCATAAAAATTCCCATAGAAGAAGAAGCGGTGAAGAGAACCAGAGGAGTGAGAGGGTTTCCGAGAGAAAGGCGCTTACCGGAGCTAGGGTTTGAGAGAAGGGGCATGCGACAACGGCTTGGTGGAGTACCCGGTCGGAAGTCACTGGAGAGGACCCGACCACGAGAACTTGGTGATGGCGGTAACTCACCACGCGATGGCGTTGGCCACAAAGGTGTGGCGATGCTCGGGCGGAGAGCCAAGGTGGTGGTGACGGCAATGTCGTCCCCGACGCGCAGATCTGAAGAGGCGGTCGGCGAATAGGTGAGTCGGGATCTGGTGCTTGAAGAGAGGGGCGGACCCAGCCAATGATAGGCGGTCCCGACTGTTGTCGACGGCTCGTCTCACGAAGAAGCGGCGGTGCGATGACTCATCGGGTGGCGGGAAGGGCGGATCTGATTTCGTCGACGGAGATCTGTCAGGATCTGGCGGATCCGATCGATATATGCCTCTGGGTGGCTCATGAACCTCCAGGTCCGGTTGGCGAGTTGAGTCTCCGACGTGTGAGCGGCGGAGCACGGCGAGACCGCGGTGGTGCTTGGCAATGCACAGTGATGTTGGGATCCGGTCGAGGTGGTGTGAACTCTGGTGACTGAAGCGGATCTCGACTCCCTTGCCGACCGAGTGCGGTGGAGCAGTGTTCGATCTGGACACGAAATGTCGGTGACGAAATGAACTCCGATGGGGCAATGGCCGGAGTAGTACGGATCTCGGCGAGGTCGCGGCGGGTGGCGAGCGGTGGTGCTCCGTCGGGGTCGGCCAAGAGCAACAATGGTGTTGGGAATAATGTCTGTAATTTTGGACAGTACAATGTGTGGAAGACTGTGTAGATGTGACTGTACACTGACATGTCAATATTTATAATAAATTATAAGGGTGTTCTCCAAGGAAAGGACTGTGGCAGTGTTGTAAATATTTACAGATCTGGGGGTGTTTAGGACTGGACAATAACTAATTCTCTAACTGAATAACTAACTAGTAACTAATTACAATAATTAGTTCTGTTCATTAGAAAAAAATTAGGAATAAGTATTAAACTCTTTGTCCCACTAGAAAGAGTGACCAAAGTCCTTATCAAGGCTTGGTAAAATTAAATTAAGTTCAAAATATAGGAAACAGAATAACAATCAAAATTTTGTTAAACTAATAATCAACAATTTGTAATTAAGCAAAAAGAACTGAAAGTAATTACTTAGTTTAAATAACTAGAATCATTAAACTTGATAATTATCATATATAAATATAACTTGAAGTATCTTAAAATAATCATCATTTTTAACAAAAATATTAATTTTAAATCCAAACCTAAATTAACTTTAAGCCGTACTAAAATATTTAAAATAGCTCACCAAAGAACAAGTTTTACATGGAAAATAATATTTTAGAAAAATCTTAAAAATTCACCAAAAATTGGTTTAGGGAGTTACAAATCTACCCCCCTTACAAAAATTTCTTCCTCAAAATTTCAATTGACATGATAAGCATAATTAAGAATAACCAATACGAAAATTTTGAAAAGATTAAAATCAATTAAGACCTAACATCAAATTTAAGTATGACAGGTAGAATCATGATTTTCTAGAAATGATCAAAGTTAAGAATCTTGGCATGATAAATCCTAAACATGAAAAAATTTACGCATACTAAAAATAGCACCACAATGACATAATTATAAAATTTTGACCTAACTCCAATAAAATCGTTTTAGAAGAACTAGGACAGTTATGAATAATTTAAACACGATTTAGTGCAAATATGGTCAAAATCATTTAGGCTTGATTCTATTAAAGTCATAAGTGTGATGACTAGAAAGATGTTACGACTAAGAATAAAGTAAAGGATTTTGAAAATTCAGATTTGACTAAAAATCAAATTTAGCACAATCAAATTCTAATATGATTAAAAATCATTTAAGACAAAACCATTCCGGAATCAAAATCATATAAGTATGTTCATTATCCTGGTCATAATAAATTCTAGGAAGATCAAGAGAAATTTTCTATAGAAAACCTAGGGTAACAAAACGATTTTTTAAAAAAAGTTGGATCAGCGGTTACGACATTCAAATAAGGCCAAAATTAAAATAAATTAAGGTAATTTCTAGTAAAGTCGTCAATGGTGATAAAGATCAGGCATGGTATATAGCATGGATATAATCTCAATAGTATCCGAAAACTATATATATATATGAAATCACTTTGCCTAAAGTTCATGCCCCGCCAGTGTAGTGTACATCTGACTGCAGTGAACCTTTGGCTCAATGACTCAAATAATAATAAATTATCGAATATTTCTATCAACTTTATCCATATTATCGGAAAAACTCAAGAGATCAAAAATTTATGATTTAGGACATAGCTTCGATAATATTCGAGAACCTATGAATACCTGAAATTATTTTGACTTAAAGCTCATGTCTCGCCAGTGCGCAGCTGGCTGCAATGAATCTTCGGTCTCTATAACCCAGATAAATGACTGCAGTGCGCATCTGCCACGTCATAGTAGGTCGTCGAGTACTCTCTCAACTTTGTCCTTAGAAATTTCAAGGAATTTATGAAAATTCAAATAAGTTTTAGAAATTACGATCATAATGAGAAATGATGTAAGTATCCCCTCTTTAGAAAAATAATAAATTTTGTACGAAACCGACAATATGATAAAGTGACTACAAGGACAAATCTCCATAGGAAATAAAATCTCAAATTAGAAACAGAGTTTTGAATAACAATAAGAAATTTTAGGAAAATTTTATGTGCTAAGAGAAAATCTAAAGACAGATCAATTATTAGAAATCAAAATGCATATAGGAAATAACCTCATAAGTTTCAAGTGCAGAAAAATTGATAAACTCGGTGTTGCATGTCTAAACCACCCTGCAAAACAGAAAATTGATTAGATAGGCCTAACCATATGATAATAAGCAAACTTGGTAAAACTATACCCATACCTATTTTCCACGAATCCTATGCTGTGATGAGTTTTCCTTAGCTTCGATGGTCCCCCAATAGCACTTTATAGCCTAAGTACCATTAGGACAGACCTGCATGGGCCACCACTAAAAACATGTCATGACCCGCTCCCGAATAATCGGACACGAGCCGGACACGCCCAGCCTTCGTCGATAGACACGACGAAGTAAGCTGTACAATACTAAGAAAAACTCCAAGTCACAATGTAATGTAAACATCCACAGCTTTTATATATAACGTTCCCAGAAAGATCACCAATATCCATCAAGTCATTTTAGTACAAGTCATCCGGAGACAAATCCGGTCAAATAAAATATACAATGATGAAATCATAAAAAAATACAATCTCCAGAAAAATAAATAAATAAATCATGTAATATCTAATACAATCTCATGCTCCATATGGCCTCAAACTCACCTGCAACGTATCCTGTCAGGAAAAGAGCAAAGTATAACCCCGACAAGAACAATATACAATATAATCTGTAGTACAAAATACAAGATGAAACCAGAATACCAGAACTGAAAATGAAACTATGGTACCAGAAATGAAATGTGAAACTGCAGGCAATGGATGCGACAATCAATATGTAAAGACAATGAACACGGCTATCAATGAACAAGGCAACAAACACGATAATCAATGCAAGTGTGACATTTTGAAATATTAAACTAATGTGTGACCGGCTAAGGACCACAATCAATCAATACACAATTAATTCTATAAGATCCGGCTTCATCGTACATGAAGTGTACGATTAGGCTATCCACAATACCTATATTGGGTGTGGTCACACAAAAGCTAATATTTTCCCCAATCCCCGCAATAAATAATGACTCACAATGCAATAAACAAGGTACAAGGCAATCTTGTGTATCTCGTGTCCGATATGAGAACATGGCACATGAATGTAAGACAGAAAGACAAAGTAAAAGTCGAGTCGGTGTACTTGCCTCGCCTTGGAAGCACGGGAGTAGTACTGCATGGATGAATATCCCCTGTTATATTTTGGTACAAGTTTGGTAGGGTTTATAATAATGACATTTAGCTCAACATTACTATTATCCATATATTAGCTAATTAAAAAAATATTAGCTAACCATATTTTAGAAAATATATAGGTTTTATAAATGCAGTCACAATAATACTAGTGAAAATACTTTTAATTGTTTTTTCAGAAAATATTGAAACATTTTGCTAAAAAAAATAATAATAACCCTATAAGATTTTTAGAAGCATTTTTGATTTACTATAATTATTTAGCAAGAAAATGATACTTAGATAATAACTAACAATACTCTCTAAAATATTTGTAGCAAAAATCATTCGAGTTTGACCAAGATACTAACCAAATTTATATATACTAATTTACTGTTGAAGAAATAATACTAATATTAATACATAAAACAATTTTATACCAGCCCTCTTACCAAGTCCAGCCCAACCCTTTCTACAACATTTCTATTACAGCAAAATATTAATTCATTCCTAATTTAATAGTCCAAACCTCACAGCCCATGACCACTCAGCCCAAAAAAATCCTACATCTATTCTTTCATCTCCACTCTCAGTCCAGCTACTAATGGCAACTAAAAAATATACATCTCCTACTTAGACAGCCCAACTACTCAATTCGAATCAGCCCAATGCTACAATCGTTGCTAAAATATAATTCCTGTAAAGTGAATTAAGCCCAAATTATTTCACTGCTTAATTTATACTATACCATCATCCAAACCGAGTATTAATGTACAGAAGCCAGCCTAACCATTTATTGACCCAACATAAAAAACTAACCTAAAGTACACTATCACACGTGTGACCCTTCAAATTTTGAAAAGGTAAACGACCCTTCGGTTTCCGAAGCACAAAGTCTGACACTCATAATAGTTGACACTCATATTCGGGAAAAAGAATATGTGGAGACTCATAACAGAGTCCCCCACTCTCTCTAAACAACATCAACTCCATCCCTTTCCAAATCTTCCTGGTCCCATACTCCATCTTCCTCACCTACCACACGCACACTCCGCTCAGCCCAAACTTCCAGCACTATCACACCTCTAACGGTTGTCCCTTCATCATCCACTTGGCCTTCGCCGACGATGTTCTCATATTCTCGTCCGAGGAAATTGGCGCGGTGGAAGTGGTGCACCACACACTGCAGAGATACTCCAGATATTTCGGTCAGAAAATCAACCCCGCCAAGAGCGTTATTTATGCCCACCACAACTTCAATCAAGAGCACGCGTGCGGCCTCTCCAACTTAACTTCCTTCAAGGTAGCCCATCCTCCCTTCAAATACCTTGGATGCTCCCTTGTGTACGGGAAATCCAACTCTGGCATCTTCGAGGAATTGATATCTAGAATCAGGAAAAAACTCGAGGGATGGCATAATGCCACTCTATCCCCTGGCGGCAAGATGATCCTCATCAAACATGTGCTCACCTCGATCCCAATTCACACCTTGGCTATGTGTTTCCCACCCAAGAAGGTTTTGACCTTGATCGAACAGACCTTTTGTAACTTCTTTTGGGGGCAGGACAAAGGCCAAGACAAGCATCACTGGGCGAGTTGGGACTCTATGGCGCGCCCTACCGAAGAAGGGAGCCTGGGTTTTACCAAACTCTCTCCATCGTTAAAGCATTCTCATTGAAACTGTGGCAGAATCTTCGGACTAGTAACAACTTATGGACCAGGTATATGAAGGCCAGATACTTCAAGCACATTCACCCATCGGTTGCCATCTCCAACAGCCGATCCTCTGCGGCGTGGCGTCGTATTCTCGATGGGCGAGACAGCGCCGAACCTGTTATGAGGCTCCATTTGGGTGACGGTCATTCGGCCCCTTTCCTGGATAGATGGATTGGTGATAGCATGATCCCGAGTATCACGGAGACCCCTAGAGACTGCAGGATCAGCGACCTATGGGACTTCAGTAGTAACGACTGGAACTGGGACAAGGTTCGCGATTGGTCCGAAAATAAAACTGTGGAGAGCATCCGCCTATGCGGAGTTAGAATCGGAAATGAAGCGGATGGATGGAGGTGGTCGCTCGAGGCTTCGGGGGCATTCTCGATGCGGTCGACGAGATGTGCTGTCCGAGATAATGGGAACCCGAATCCTACCATTGCCCCCTATTGGCACTCTTGCATCCCTAAGAAGTGGTCCTTCCTTATGTGGAGAATCATCAGGAAGAAACTGCCCACTGACGAGATTCTAAACACCATGGGGATCAGCTTAGCATCAACCTGCAATTGTTGCTCTGACCGTCAGATGGAGACTATTGACCACATATTCTATCAGGGGTTCTGCCAGGTCACATCTGGAGGATCCTCAACCATCTGTGTAGCATTGAGCCAGGCAGTGGGCGCTTCCACGATCTTGCGGCCTCCTGGGGTTCTGTCTCTCACGGACATCAGATCGTCGCAGCGGCCGCCACGTGGGTCATTTGGAAGAATCGCAATAAGGCTAGATACGAAGGACTCCAATATTCGACCAATCAGCTCATTCGGGAAGTCTTCCGCCAATGTCGTAAAAGGAGCACCCGGTGTGCCCACAGCTCGAGGGCATTCTGGTCCTCATTCCTCCTCTAGCTCTCGCTGGTTGTTGCATCCTCCTTCCTCCTTCCTCTTTTTGGTGGTATACTTGTATAGGCTTCGGCATTTTGTGCCTTGTATACTTGTTCAGGCTTCGGATCTTCGAGCCTTGATTAATAAAAAGGGGGTTTTGTTATATATATATATATATATATATATATATATATATATATTTCATTGAATAAAGTTCTGTTTTGGATTAAAAAAAAAATATATATATATATATATATATATATATATATAATATATATATATATATATTAGAAGAGACTTTTATTAATGTATAAGGCGCAAATTGTCGAAGCCTATACATGTATACGCGCCATGCGTGAAAGACGACAAGAAAAGAAAAAACATCAAACATAAAATGGTGCCCAAAAGATGGCTGCTAGTCCGAGCATCGGAAGGGATAGACGCCGGAAGCCAGAGCCTTCCAAAAGTTAGGCGGGGAGTGGTTGCATCGCCAAGCAGCTTTACGTACCTATCTGATAGCCTCCCTGATCAGTTGGCCGGGGTTATATTGGCATTCTTTATATCTCCATTTATTTCGATTTTTCCACAGGACCCAAATGTCAGCGGCTGCAACGATCTGATGCCCATGAGATCTGCACCAGTTGACCAGGAGATCGTTGAGGCCGCCCGGCTGATGATCCTGTCGGCATTTGGCTGATAGATTCTTCCACAACCGTGTCGCGAGGTCGTCGGAGAGAAGGATGTGCTCCGCATTTTCAGTTTGATGGGATGAGCAGCAGTGGCACCGCAAAGCCAGGCTGAAGCCGAAGGAGGTTATGATGTCGTCGGTGGGGAGTTTCCGCCTATGGGCTCTCCAAATCAAGATGGACCATTTGATGGGGATGCACGCCTGCCAGAAAGGAGCAGTATGAGGGGCCGGAACACCAATGCCCCTCGCCACTATTCTTGCCGATGCTAAAGAGAACTTTCCGTCCGGGTTGGGCTTCCATCGCAAAGTATCCGGGGAATTGACGATCTGAAGGTCCGCGACCGCTAGGCTGGTGACCTCCTCCGCGCCCAGCCGCGCTCTGATACTGTCCCATCTCCATCCATAGGCACTGTCCCACAGCTTTCAAATTTCGCTGGAAGGAAAGAAAGTCGTTGACTGCTGGATAACCTCCTCCCCAAGCCAACGTTCGTGGAACATCGATGAGCGGCCATCCCTGAGCTTGAGGCGAATGAGAGGTTTGGCAAGGTGTCGGCCATGCATGATACGTCGCCAAGATGCAGAGGATCTATTGTTAGCGACTGCCTGTGTGGGGTGAGAGGTTCTGAAATATCTAGCCTTCATGAACCTGTTCCAAAGGAAATTGTCTGAGGGTAGCTTCCACCACAGCTTCATAGAGCAGGAATCGACGATATGGGGGAGTCTACTGAATCCCAGCCTGCCCTCCTCGATGGGTTTGGCTATGGTATCCCAGCTGGCCCAGTGGTGCTTATCCTTGCCAACGGAGTGACCCCAATAGAAGTTGGCAAATAGGGCTTCGAGCGAGTGTAGCACATTTTTTGGTAGGGCGCAAACGGCAAGGGTATAAATGGGGATGGAGGATAGGACATGTTTGATCAGAATCAACTTGCCACTCGGGGATAAGGTCGCGTTGTGCCATCCCTCAATTTTTGATCTGATTTTGCCAACAAGGCTCGCAAAGATTCCTGAATTAGACTTGCCATAAACCAGCGGACAGCCCAAGTAGGAGAAAGGCGAGTAAGCAGTATAAAAGGAAGTCAGGGTGGATAGCGCCGCTGAGTGAATCCTGTCTGCTTTGTGGTGGGTGTAGATGATGCTTTTATTGGTGTTGATGCGTTAGCCCGAGCATCTGGCGTATTTCTCCAACGTGGTGTGAACCACCTCGACAAAACTGATATCTCCAGCAGAGAAAATAAGAATGCCATCGGCATAGACAAGATGCGTGATCAGAGGGCATCCAGTGGTAGTGGGGAAGTGATGGAAACTGGGGGTATTGGGCATGTTTTTGAGGTTTCTGCAGAGGGCTTCCGCCGCAATAATGAAGATAGTGGGAGAGAGGGGGTCACCTTGTCTGACCCCGCGGCTGGCAGTGAAGAAACCTGTAGCCTGACCATTGATGACGATAGAGAACCATGAGTTGCTGATCGAGCGAAAGATGATGTCGATCCAAGATTTCGAGAAACCGAAGGCCCTAAAAACCCAAATCATGAATTGCCAATCCAAACGGTCGTATGCTTTCTCCATGTCAAGTTTAATGGCAATATTTCCCCCCTCTAGATGGGAATTTAATGCATGTGATCATTTTCTGGGCTAGGAGGATGTTGTCAATGATGTTCCGGCCTGGGACAAAACTACTTTGTTCTTCGGAGATGATCTTAGGGTGGAGAGCGGACATACGATTGTTGATAATCTTCGACATAATTTTGTTGGTAAAAGTGCAAAGGCTGATGGGTCTAAAATCTTTAAAGGTCTCCAGGTTATCTTTCTTGGGAATGAGGATTAGGTTGGCACAGGAGATGGATTTAGGGTAGGGGGCCCCTTGGAAGAATGCGACGGTGGCCTCGAGGAAGTCTTCTGCAATTAGATCCCAGCAAGACCTGAAGAAAGCACCCGAGAACCCATCCGACTCGGGGGGCACTGAATTCATCTAGGTCCCAAACTGCCTTGACTTCCTCAGCGGAGGGTGGAGTGAGCAACCACTCGTTATCCCCTTCAGAAATCAAATTGGGGACCTTAGCCAGGAACTCATCATCCTTTACAATGGTTTCTTTGGAGAATAGATTGGAATAGAAGGTGGCAGCCTCCTCTTGTATATGGTTCTGGTCATCCAACCGGTTACCGTTCATGTAGTAGATCTAGTGTATATTAAGCTTATGACGGCGGCCCTTGACACAAGAGTAAAAGAAACTCGAGTTACGGTCCCCTTCGGAGTCCCATTTTAATCTGGCCTTCTGCTTCCAGAATTCCATCTCCACCTTCAAACGAGACTTGAGGATAGCTCTGGCCAAGTTGAGTGCGGACCGTGCCTGCGGTGATCTGTCCGTGGCAAACTGGATCTCGGCACGGTTGACGTCATCCTCTGCCGTTCTGACCGCTTGGAAGAGGTTACCGAATGCAGACTTGCTCTACGTAGAAAGGGCCTTTCTGGTAGCTTTGAGTCTAACTGCCACCCGAGTGAGGGGGTCTGAATCGTCCTTAGAAAACTATGCAAAAGCGACGGTGTTTCTGAATTGCGGGTGATGCCTCCAGAAGTCCAAGAACCGAAAGGCTTTTTTGATGCGGTTAGATCTGCTGCTGAGCTCAATCAGAAGGGGAGAGTGATCAGATCGGTAGTGTTGAAGTGGGATAGTTTGGTGGAGAGGGCCATGTCGTTTCACCAGTTGTTGGTCAAGGCACGATCAAGTCGAGAGTATTGTCTTCTAGCACCTTCCTGCATGTTACACCAAGTGAAAGCGTTGCCGGTAAAGGGGAGGGTGGTTAAATGGGCGTTAAAGATAAAGTTGTTGAAGTCATTCATGGCCTGTTGTGGGGGCAGTCGACCCCCATATTTCTCTTCGCTGCAGGAGATAGTGTTGAAGTCGCCAATACACAGCCACGGGAGGTTGCTGCTAGGGGGAAGTATCCAACAGCGTGTTCCACAGGATCCTGTACTCTGGAATGTCACAAATTCTATGGACAGTAGAGAAGAGAGAGCGGGTTGGAAGAAGCAGGTGTTCCACCCAGCAGGATAGGACCTGTCTAGAGTCCTGCACGATGCCGAATCTGATATCGACAGCGAATAGGATCCAAATATCGTTGCATCCGGTAACTGCGGCATGAAATCCAAGCTGAAGTTGGATGGATTAAGTCTTTTTTGAGGAATTTTAGGTTCGATGATGACAAAAATGTTAATCTTATGAATCTTCTTGCGGCTGATGATTCTATTTAGCGTCGGTTTATTAGCGAGCCCCCGAACGTTCCAAGCGAGGATGTAAAGCATTGGAAGGGAGGAGGAGTGGGAGGTTGGTGAGTTTAGTGGTGGCCCTCGTGGTCATGGCCGACGCCAGCTCTATATCCCGTTTTTTCTTCTTTTTGTAGTGATTTTTGGGAGCACTCTGTTTAGTTTTGGGGGGTTCTACCTCCGTGACTTGCAAGCTTGGACTACGGCTGTCAGAGACCTGCAACGGCAAAGGGGGGCTTCTTGGTCTATTTCTGCCAGCGCACTCAGGGGGTTGCCTGGATCTAAGAACCCAGCGTCCCTCGCTTGGAGGAACCTATCCGTAGTAGCGAAATCAAAGCACGGTCTATAGGTCTCACTGGCATTGTCGGTGTAGTGTACGTCAATATCTGAGGAAGGTTGCTCTGAGGGTATGATAAGATCCGGTGGTGCCTCCTCCTCCGTATCCAGGATGGCATCGTCCTTCTGGACGAGGTCTACATCTGCTCTTGAGCATGGGGGTAGAGGGCACTCCGTATTGCTCTCTGATGGTAAGGAGGTGAGGATGTTGTATGGGTTGCTGAGAGTTATCTGGGGTGGTTTGTAAAGGATGATGGCGTTGTCCGGTGGCCGAGTCGGGCTAGGGGAGGGGGCGTACTGGAGTTGTTGTTGATGAGGTGGAGATTGGGTTAGTGATGTGTTGGGGATATGGAAACAGTGGATGCCGCATACGTTTGAGGTTTACGGGTTCTAGTCTTCTTCAGCTCAGGATGAGCTCTGAAGCAGTATTTAAAGGAGTGCCCTCTCATTTGACAATGTTTGCAAAATAATATGTTGTTATCGTACACGAGCGATTGATGGTGCGTCCGTCCCCCTAGCTCGAGTTGAATCTGGGCGGGGGGGTCGTATGCTAGGTCTAGTTCTACACATATGTTTACGTAGTTGCCTTTGGAGAGGTTTTTTGTTTCTTCAGCTATCGCCACAAGCATCCCGAAAGAGATGGCGATACACTTCAGCGCAGTAGGCATAAAGCAGACAAGGGGGAGGTTGGGTAGGGTGATCCATGCCGCAACGATTGTTGAATCGACTTTGGTGTTTTGACGATTTTAATGTTCTGGGCAGCAATTCTGGTGGAGCCTTTGACCCAAACCTTGGAGAAGTCAGAGGAAGAGGAGAGGCGGAGGTACAGATATTTAGGATCTAGCGGGGCGATCCGATAGACTGCAGAGAGACCCCATCCGACAATAGCTTCCTTGAATATCGCAATTTTTGGGCAGCCAGCAGAGAATTTCAGCACGAAAGTTTTGGCAAAGGAGGAAGAGAGCGAGAAAATTTTGGCAGAGGAGAACGGTATGCGGATGTGTTAACCATCGGAGAGGGTCTGGAATTCCACGTCCGGGAGTTCAATCTTCCGCCCTGGGGGGTCTAGCTGTCTCCCACGACCAGGACGAAGAGCCGATGCGTAGGAAGTAGCCCGGGGGGGCCGCTGTTGAAGCAACGGGTAGGGTTAATCGAGCCCCAGTGACTAATATCGGAAAAAAGGATTCATCTCGAGACTGGGGTGCGGCGGGGCTATGAGGGCCCGTCGCACCGGCAATGGCGGTTGGGGGGTGCATGCTCTGGGCTGACAAGGTCCACCGCCAATTGGCCGGGGTCCAAGGATCGCTGAGGAGGGCGCATGGCGCAAGTCCCGGAGAACCGAGTGGGGGCGCAAGGCCTAGAGGAATAGCGGGCGCATGCCTCAAAGGCGAAGGGACGGGCGCATGGTGTCACTCCATGTTCCCAGAATGCGTATTTTTATACGTGTACTACTTGAATGTATTTATTTAATACTTATCATACATTTATTCTGTAATTTCATGCTGATTAATTTTTTTGTATTTTATTTTCTGCGTTTACTTAAGCTCTTGGTTTATTTTATTCATGTTAAACCAACTTGGTTTAGCTCGGTTCATCATGATCAGGGGTGGGTGGCCTAGATCTTGTAGGAAGGAATAGGTGGTGGAGATTTTGACTTGGGCTTGATATTTATACCCCTTTACTTTTCTCTCTCTTCATTACTCTCATTTACTTCTTCTTCATCCTCCATTACTCTCCCACCAACCTAGAGAGCTTTGGCAAGTACAACTTGCTTCATGATGGATCTCAAGTTTTATTGTTCCATTCTCTTCCTTACTTGATTTTAAGTCTTTTAGAACTTGGAGTTTCTGGTTTTCATGGGTGTACGTTTGTAGATCTAAGTTTATGTTACTTTAGAATTTTCTTGGTTTTGACCTATCAAACTTTATTGTTTTCAAAAATCTAGTTGTTCTATGTTGTAGAGAATTTCATTCTACCCTATTTTGACCTATGGAAGTCCAGATTTGGGCTTGGATTAAAGCTTGGCAAGTCTGGGAACCCCCAACTTCCCAGGTTCTTCTTTTAGAAAAGTTGGAGAAGAATAACAGTGCCTGCCGAATGGCCTTTTCATGCGGCCAGTCTTCATGCGGCTCCTCTTTGGCCGCATAGGCACTCGAGTTTTCATGCGGCTCCTCTTTGGCGGCACAGGCACTCTAGTCTTCATGCGGCTCCTCTTTGGCCGCATAGGCATTCCAGTCTTCATGCGGCTCCTCTTTGGCCGCATAGGCACTCCAGTCTTCATGCGGCTCCTCTTTGGCTGCATAGGCACTCCGGTTTTCTTGCGGCTCCCTCCTCGGCCGCATAGGCCATGGCCCTTGGCTTCCGGTCCGCATGGGATTCTGATTTGACTCTGGCCGCATAGATGGTTACCCCCTTACCCTGCTACATAGATGGGCATCCATCTACTGCCGCATGGGATTCTGACTTACCCTGCCGCATAGATGGGCATCCATCTACTGCTGCCTTTTGGCTATTTCTTTTCCCGAATTGACATTAATTGTTACCTTGACTAATGATTGATCATGCATTCCTAGTTGGAACTAGAAGACTGGCTAGTCGTCTTATTGAATTGAATGAGACACGTTCATGTATGAACCATGAACCATTGTGATCGACTAGCCGATCCGAACATTGGCATATGGACACATGTTGACTTCTATTTTTTGCAAAAGTAGCATGTGTACCTTACGGTCAAGGCATGATTACTCCGTGGCTAGGCTTGATTGTTGCATTACGCTATGTAAGACCTACAACCTAGCCGTACGGGCATCGTTGTAGAGTTATGCATATCGTACTCTGTACGGGAGTACTCATTCAGAATGAACATGATCCACGGCATGAGATTTCAATTAACATAGGGTCTACAAAGCTAAATAAAAATAACTATTGCATGGAGAGAATGGATTCTCGAGTTCTTACATGGCAGCCATCTCGGAACAATTAGTACCCCGACATGCCGGCTGGTTCCCACGGATACTGTAAATCTGCCGTACGGGTAGGGAGTGGTATCTGTTTATATTTATTGTATATTGATGACAGACGTCCCGCTGGGACACGTCTAATTCATGATTGGCGCAATTGATTATTGGGTAGACTAGCCTTGCTTGTACATTGTAAGAACTGAGAAATCTCTTATTACATGTTTCCAAGACAACTTGGAACTCACAGTAGCAAGCCATAGTAGTTGCATGGCCATTTAAATTGATTTATTTGTGCACTGTACCTACTCTGTTAACTACTGAGATAAGCAGAATGTTAGGACATGACGGGTCAACTTCTGTCCTTGTTTGGTTGGAAAGTTGGCTTGAAGTGTCGTGATGTTGTGCGAACCCCAGTAGCAAGCAGAGATCCATTTATCATATTCTTAACTCTTATCACTGGTTCGAATTCCTCATATCGTGCTTCTTTGCGGTACTTGCTATTAGAGGTCTAACCTCTCTGGTTTTGCATGGCCAGATTTAGAGCCAGTTCTCGAGGACTCAGCTTACTTCTACCTCCAAGATGGTCAATACTAGAGGTATGATCGCAGGAGGACACGAGTGGATTCCTTGCTTCCCTGCTTATTTTTACTACTTACTTTACTTATTGCCGTTTGGCTCCGACATGTTAGTCGGACTGTCTTGCACTTACATTTACATAATTGTAACTAAGTCAGACTGCAGTTGATAACAATTGTGTATACCTTGCTATATCATCTGGCTATGTTTTGTACAGCCAGATCTCAAGAACATTTGACTGAGCGTTTGGGATGCCTTACTGCTTTATCTTACATGTTCTCTATTATTGCTTCTTATTTGAATGATTGAGACAATAGATGTGGAGTGACCATAGTGAGACTTTCATGTAGTATGCACCCCCTCGTCATTAGACAGCATTGATCGTATCATACGGTATTCTTCTACCCGTAATACGTAGCTAGCTGAGTCATTCCCCCGCTCTTCGGTATTCCAGTTCTGGGGCGTGACAAGGTTTTAGTGGTGGCCCATGCAGGTCTGATTTCAGACTTTTGGGGTGTTTTAATTTATAGGATGTCTCAATCACACATGTTTCCCCTTGATCTCATGATTCATTACTCTCGACCCTAGCTTGACATTCCGGTATCCTTTGCCTTCATTGGTTTTTCCTGTCTGATCGTTTGATTGCTCTCTTGTCCCTTTTCTTAGTAGCACCACGTCCGTATCTGTCAGAGCTGGACAGCAACAACAAGGGCAACACGAACAATATGACCATGTTGGTCAGCAACAAAGGCCAATGCTACCTCAAGAGATCATCCAAGAAGAGGTGATAGTGGAACCAGCAGCTGGACCGCAATATCCGGAGGTTCCAATGCCACCAACAGTTCCACCTACCCCCGTAGAAGTAGACACACCAGCCCTTCTTGAGATCCTGAGAGGGATGATGGCTACTCAGCAACATCAGATGTTGGCCCAGCAACGTATGCACACTCAGCTGCAAGAGCAGAATATATTACTCAACCAAGGATTACAGACGACTTTGGAAAGAGGGGTGAGGACAGATTCAGGAGCATCGACCAGATTTTGCAAGTACAACCCCCGACGTTTCGAGGGCATGGAAGATTCCATTTCAGCAGATGCATGGCTTAAGGACATCGAGGCTATTCTGACAGCGGCTAAGGTACCGACAAGAGAACGTGCGAATTAAGTGAAGCTGTTACTTCAGGACCTCGCACGTGATTGGTGGGAATCAGAAGAAGTGGGCATTATACGTCCTATAGCTTGGGATGATTTTACTGCGAGATTCAAGACGAAGTACTATAGAGTTGTGGCGCAGTTCGAGCTACAACAGAAGTTTATCAACCTCAAGCAGGCTGGCAAGACAGTGGATGCTTATGCAGCAGAGTTCTACAGACTAAGTAGGTTCGCCCCGGAGATGGTAGCAATGGAGAGCCAGAGGGCTATGAGATTTGAGCAAGGATTCCATCTTGAACTCTTACAATTGATAGAGGGGCACAACTGCCAGACTTTCGATGATGTATTGACGGCAACTCGGAGGCATGAGATCACAATCCAGAGGATCACATCTAGGACTGGAGGTCAGAAGAGATCTCACAATCAGATTGAAGGAGGAGGGGGAGTAGCGCCCTGAGTTACAGCAACCCCTGGCATTCGCATTCACGATGTAGGAATACGAGGGCCAGCACCCCTAGCAAGGCAATAACAGCAACAGAGGAAGAACCAACAACCCCCAACGGGCTGCACTTATTGTGGGAAGGCATAGCATAAAAGAGATGTGTGTCGGGTATAGAATGGACAGTGTTTGATATGTGGAAGTCCAGATCATCGGGTTTCCACCTGTCCTATGAATTCGAGGTCAGGAGGACCAGTACAACAATTTCCTACTCTGCCAGCACCAGGGGCAGGCCAGTACCAAGGACCAGCAGTGGCAGTGAGACTGTTGGCACAACGCCCGTTGATGTCACAGGCTCAGATATTTCGGCAGCAGGGACCGCCGATGTAGTAGCAACAACAAAGACCACCCCAGCATCACCAAGACAGGGGCCAGCAGCAACACCAGGCTAGGTCGCAGCATGGGAACCAACCGGGAGGCCGAGGGCAGACAGGCATTCAATCTGTCCTTGGAAGAGTCATTGGCATCGAAAGATATTGTGGCAAGTAACATTCTCGTCGCCTCATATCCCGCAGTAGCATTGTTTGATTCGGGAGCATCACACTCATTTATATCTGCATAATTTGTGACACGACTAGGAATGGAATTCGAAGCATTACCAGGAAGGTTGAATATACTCACTGGTATTAGGCTTGTAGGAGTTAGTAGAGTTATTCTAGCGTGTAGAGTTGTAGTGTGCCGGCATTCCTTACCCGCCAGGTTGATAGAATTTTCTGTTGGTAATTTCGACGTTATCTTAGGCATGGACTGGCTGAAAGAAGGTCATGCGATAATAGATTGTCGTAGAGGGAGTGTATCTTTTAATATTTCAGGCATGAAGCGGTTTACCTTAGTCAGATCAGTGGCAACTCAACAAAAACAAGGAGTAGTGACGACAATAGAAGAAGTTCAAGTCCCAAAGGTAGTTGAAGAGTTTCTTGACGTGTTTCCCGAGGAACTTCCAGGTCTACCACCCATTAGAGATATTGAGTTCAGTATAGAATTAGCACCTGGAACTAAATCGATATCAGATCGAGTTTACAGAATGGCAGATTCAGAGTAGGCCAAGGTGTATCAGTACATAGAGGAACTGAAGGCGAAGAAGTTCATTCGAGTTAGCGAATCACCATGGACAGCACCAGTGGTACTTGTAGGAAAGAAGGATAGGTCATCCAGATTGTGCATTGACTACAGAAAGCTCAACGCGGCAACAGTAAAGAACAAGTTCCCACTACCAAGGATTGACGACTTGTTTGATTAGTTGAACAGAGCAAGGATTTTCTCCAAGATAGATCTTCGATCAGGGTATCATCAAGTGAGAGTTCGGAAAGAAGATATTCCCAAGACGGCATTCAGGTCAAAGTACGGGCATTATGAATTCTTAGTAATGCTATTTGGTTTGACCAATGCTCTAGCAATATTTATGGATTTGATGAACCGCATCTTTATGCCGTACTTAGATCAATTTTTCGTTGTGTTCCTCGACGACATTCTCATATACTCAGCTAGTGAAGAAGAGCATGAAGATCACCTCAAAAAAATATTACAGGCTCTGAGAGAGAACCAGTTGTACGCCAAGCTCAGCAAGTGTGAGTTTTGGATGGATCACATTTCATTCTTGGGGCACATCATATCAAGGGCTAGAGTAGCAGTGGATCCCAAGAAAGTAGAAGCAGTAGAAAGTGGGCCAATGCCCATGACCGTAGCAGATGTACGAAGTTTCTTAGAATTGGCAGGATATTACAGAAGGTTCATATCGGACTTTGTAAGACTTTCAGCACCCATGACCCGTTTGACACGAAAGGATGTGCCATTCGTCTGGTCGACAGAATGCCAGGCATCATTTGAGAATTTGAAACAGAAGTTGATATCGGCATCTATTCTTACATTACTAGTTGGACCCGGAGGTTTTACTGTATATTGTGACGCGTCAGGAAATGGACTTGGGTGTGTCCTAATGCAAGATGGAAAGGTGATAGCGTATGCATCTAGGCAACTTCGAGACCACGAAAAGAATTATCTGACTCATGACTTGGAGTTGGCGGCAGTAGTATTTGCTTTGAAGCTATGGAGTCATTACTTATACGATGATCGAATGGACATGTACACAGACCACAAAAGTCTGAAGTACATCTTTACTCAGAAGGAACTGAACATGAGACAGAAAAGATGGTTAGAGTTGATCAAGGATTACGACGTGGAGCTTCAGTATCATCCAAGCAAGGCTAACATGGTAGCAGATGCTCTTAGCAGGAGAGACGGCGCATTTATGTTGACATCACAAAAACATATTTTAGAAGACCTTCAGGAGATGGACATCGAGGTTATACTTCCTAGTGATGTAGGAATTCTGGCAAGTCTACGAGTTCAATCCAACTTAGTAGACAGGATCAAGGCAGCTCAGGCACGGGACCCAAGGATTCAGAATCTTAGGACAGAATGTGAGTCAGGACTCATGAAGGAGATGAAAATTCACAAAGATGGTATACTTAGATTTAGATCACGTCTATGTATGCCAAGTGGAGATATCAGACAGGAGGTTATGACAGAAGCCCACAGTTCTCAATATTCTATACACCCCGGAGGGACCAAAATGTACAAAGATATCAAGCAGCACTTCTGGTAGAATAGAATAAAGAGGGAGATAGCTAGATTCGTTTCTCGTTGCTTAATATATCAGCAAGTGAAGGCAGAACAACAGAGGCCAGCTGGATTATTACAACCGCTTCATATTCCGGAATGGAAGTGGGAACATATCACCATAGACTTTGTGACCATTTTACCGAGATCATCAAGTGGTAAGGATGCTATTTGGGTGGTAGTGGATCGGCTTACGAAGGTGGAACATTTTTTTCTTTTTAGAGTAGGACAATCTGCAGAAAAGTTGATAGAGTTGTATATGCAGCAGATAGTCAGACAGCATGGGATTCCTGTCAATATTGTATCAGATAGAGATACCCGTTTTACATCACATTTCTGGAAGAGTTTACATCATAGTCTGGGTACCAAGTTAAGATTTAGTACGGCTTACCATCCACAGATGGATGGGCAATCATAAAGAACAATTCAGACTTTAGAAGATATGTTACGAGCTTGCACCCTAGATTTTGGAGGGTCTTGGAAGAGTCATCTGTACTTAGCCAAATTTTTGTACAACAACAGTTATCAAGCCAGTATCCAGATGGCGCCATTCGAAGCACTATACGGCAAAAAGTGTAGGTCGCCACTGGCATGGGATAAAATCGGGGAGAGGAAGATGTTAGGCCAGAGATGATTGTTCAGACGGTTGAAGTGGTTAAGGGGATTAGGGAGCGACTTCGAGTTGCGCAAGATCGGCATCGTCATTGGGCAGACCGTCATCGTAGGCCGCTAGAATTTTATGTTGGGGACCACGTGTTCTTGCGGATCTCACCTACTCGTAGGGTCATTAGATTTGGCGTTTGTAGGAAGTTGAATCCGCGATACGCAGGCCCATTTGTTATCCTCGATAGGGTAGGCGATGTTGCTTATCGTTTGTCCCTTCCACCTTCGTTACGAGAGGTGCATGATGTGTTTCATGTATCTCAGTTGCGTAGGTATGTATCGGACCCAAGCCATATCCTCGATCATTCTGAGCTAGATGTTAGTACCAACCTGTCTTACGAGGAACAGCCTGTGTCCATTTTGGACCAAAGAGAAAAGATACTCAAGGACCGAACAATTAGCCTTATCTGTGTTGCTTGGGATCATCACTCCTTAGGAGAGTCAACGTGGGAACGTGAGAATGATATCCGATCATGGTATCCGCACCTATTTGACTCACAAAATATATTTCTTTCCGTGTACCTTGATTGTCTTGACTCCTCATGCTTAACACCCTATGAATAGAATTTGCTTGATGTCGTAGATAGGTAAATATAAATATATTACTTGCTGTTGATATTGTAAGATGACTGCTTACTCGCTAAAATTGCTTGTACTTGGGTTAGTCTAGCTCTGATATTTCTGTCCTGCTTGGATTTGAAATTTCGAGAACGGAATTTTTCTAGGGAGGGTAGAGATGTCACTCCCCATTCCCAGAATGCATATTTTTATACGTGTATTACTTGAATGTATTTATTTAATACTTATCATACATTTATTCTGTAATTTCATGCTGATTAATTTTTTTGTATTTTATTTTCTGCGTTTGCTTAAGCTCTTAGTTTATTTTGTTCATGTTGAGCCAACTTGGTTTAGCTCGGTTCATCATGATCGTAGGTGGGTGGCCTAGATCTTGTAGGAAGGAATAGGTGGTAGAGATTTTGACTTGGGCTTGATATTTATACCCCTTTACTTTTCTCTCTCTTCATTACTCCCATTTACTTCTTCTTCATCCTCCATTACTCTCCCACCAACCTAAAGAGCTTAGGCAAGTACAACTTGCTTCATGATGGATCTCAAGTTTTATCGTTCCATGTAATACCTGTGGTTCGTATTACGTATTTCTGGAATACGTGTACGTATTTATTCTTGTACTGCATGATTCCTTGTTTAGTTTTCTTCATGGCTTGGCTTGGTTTATTCTTGGCCTGGGTTGGCTTGGTTCGGTTGGGATTATTTTGGTTCATCATGAACCATGGATAAACCCCCTACCTACCACCACCATTTGTATTTATTAGCCCTCTTCATTCTCTCTCTTCATTATTCATCTTCTTCTTCCTCATTTACTCCCTTCACCTACCAAAGAGAGAAGAGAGAGGTCTAGGCAAGTGCAACTTGCTTCCACAAGAGAGCTCATTTTTATTGTTCCATTAGCTTCTCCTCATGTTTCTAAGACACATTAGAACTTGTCATTTTCCATTTTGAGGCTTTAATTTTTGTAGATCTAGAAATTAGTTATTTTTAGATTTTGGTGGTTTGATCTATCAAACTTTTTTGTTTTCAAGTTTTGATGGTTACATGTTGTAGAGAATTTTATCCTACCCAATTTTGACCTTTGAAAAGTTGGATTTGGACTTATTTTGACCAAGTTATGGACTTTTGAAGCTTTGGGTTCAACCATGGAGTTCCTGCTGATTTGGAGAAGACAGTGAGCAGTGCATGAGCTTTTTAGCTTGTGCCACTGAGCTGTGCGCGCTCTTTAGCGCAGCGCAGTCGCCCCCATACGCTGCCTTTTGGGAGCGTATGTCTCGCATACGCTCGCTTGCTTGATAAGGAGTCGTATGGACCCCATACGCTGCCTTTTGGGAGCGTATGTCTCGCATACGCTCGCTTGCTTGACAAGGAGTCGTATGGACCCCATACGCCGCCTTTTGGGAGCGTATGACTCGCATACGCTCGCTTGCTTGACAAGGAGTCGTATGGACCCCATACGCTGCCTTTTGGGAGCGTATGACTCGCATACGCTCGCTTGCTTGACAAGGAGTTGTATGGACCCCATACGCTGCCTTTTGGGGGCGTATGACTCGCATACGCTCGCTTGCTTGACGAGGAGTCGTATTGAGTACATACGCTGCCTTTTGGAAGCGTATGACCTGAGCATGGCTTGACCTGAGCATGGCTTGACCTGAGCGTACGACTTTTGCACTGAGCATATGGCCTTTGGCTGACTTGGTCTCATGTCAGCGTGTCAGATTTGGTTTTATTTTCCCTAAGCTTGGCTCTTCTATAGCCCTGTATATTGATATTTTATTAGATATTTTACGCCCATTTTATATCCTTACGCCTTTTGTCCTAAACTTGATAATCATGAATTTACTTGATATATTTGGAATTGATAATTGAGCATGACATGATAGTGACCCGTAGTGGTACACACTTGGCATGATAACCTGACATGACCTGATAGTGGCCCGTCGTGGCGCACTCCTGACAAGTACACTTGGCATGATAACCTGACATAATTATCTCGAATAGCTGTTGCGACGGCTACCTGACATGACATGACCTGTATAATTAATCTGGACACCGTGGGCGATTGTGTTTGTATAAATTAACCAGTCATGTCATGCATCATGTCTAGGACAGGGACTCCTGAGTACCACGGTCAGGAGTACCTACTAAAATGGACTAAGACTAATAACTAGATTAATACATTAGTCATGACGAGATTTTCCAGCTACAGGCAATCCCGTTACCTGGGCACGCCTTGGGATCTGTAGCCTGCCGTCGAGTAGGGCACATTTCCAGCACACTGTCATGTGTTGCACCCTTCAAGCTACCTAAGGGTACACTCGTTTCCTGGACGATGTACCTACCTGAATTCAACTCTAATCTTTTAACCCGGGTAACCTGGATGGTCTGCAGGGCTTGTGGCTGTGGAATAATCTCACTGCATTTTGTTAGTAATTAGGCTTGTGACAACCCTAGTTAGTTAAAGTATCAAGCCATCATTCTTGCTTGGCCGTGAAGTGATTGGATGGAGTCTAACCAGTCTAGTCTTGCCCTGATCCTGTTCCAGGTTATTGAATGACCAGAATGCTCGTATTTATTTTACCGATAAATGGTGAGAATTCCAAGTTCTGTTCAGACGAAGGGTTACAACCCCGGTCCTTGTTTGGTTTACGGGTTGTAACCTGGTTATCTGAATAGTTCTATGGTTATCTCGTCGTATATCATCCTGATGTATTTTTTTATTTCCAGTTCTTACTTTTATTTATATCTTGTGCTGATTGCTGGTTTTAGTTCTTAAGTGAAGCCTCCTTTGTGGCACTTGCTCTTTCTGGGGTCTGACCCAGCTGGTTTTGTGTGGCCAGATTTCGGAGCAGCTCCAGAGGATCTACCGACCTTCCTGCCAGATGGTGAACACTAGAAGGAATCTCGACAACGAGTGGGTTTTATTTTGCTCTCCCACTCCCTTGTAAAAATATTCTTTTGAAGCGTTTAGCCGACGAGCACCTGTTTAGCTCGGTTGCACTTACTTACTGTCTGCCTACGGGCTGTAACATGATTAACAGATCCTAGGGTTGATCATGTATGACTAAACTCTTGCTAGTCCTGACATCTTGTAACGACTAGCTTCATGATCAACTGAATATATAATATTTGGGACGCCTTACTATTGTATATTTAATGATCATACATCTTGTGACTTTTACTTACTTGCTTGTGATTGAGACACTAGGCTTGTTCATGACCTTAAGAGACTGTTGGCTTGTAGATAAACCCTCATGTATCTAGACAGCCGTGACCGTATAGCGAGATGGATTCCATTTCATATACATAGCTGGCTATGTCTGCCCCCGCTCTCCAGTATTCTGATTCTGGGGCGTGACATGGTTTAAGTGGTGGCCCATGCAGGTCTTGTAAATCAAGATATGTGAGGGTTTACCGAATAGATGTCTCAATCAGTATTCGTCTTTGATCTCTGCTGGTATCCTCTGAATCCCTGGATTCTTGTCCTGATCATATGCTTGTATCGTTGATCTATCCTGGTCCTTTCCAAGCCCAGAGTCAGAGCAGGCAGCGCAGATTTCAGCAGAGGGGACCAGCACCCCGAGGGCACGGTCAGGCTATGGTGATGACCGTGGAGGAAGGATTGGCACCAGGAGAGGTAGTGGCAGGTACTATTCTCGTCAACTCCTTTCTAGCTTCAGCTTTATTTGATTCTGGTGCATCGTATTCATTTATGTCTGCACGATTCGCGACACGGGTAGGATTGGAGCCCGAGTCATTATCAGTAAGGCTTAATATACTTACTGGTAACGGACTTGTGGGAGTAGATAGAGTGTTTTCCTCGTGTCGAATCGTAGTTAGCGGTAGAGAATTCCCCGCTAGGTTAATAGAGTTCCCGATGGCCGATTATGATGTGGTCCTAGGGATGGATTGGTTGAGGAACCAGTATGCTAGGATAGACTGCCACATTGGCAGGGTTGTTTTTAGCATTCCAGGCGAGCCGGAGTTTTCTTTCTTCCGAGGCGAAGTTGAGTCATCTCCTCCAGTATTGCGGATGGCAGTAGCAGCAATTCAGTTGCCCAGGATAGTCGAGGAGTTTCCAGATATTTTCCCAGAAGAACTTCCAGGTATGCCTCCGGAGCGGGAGATCGAGTTCACTATAGACTTGATTCCCGGGACAGCCCCAGTGTCAGAGAGAGTCTACAGGATGGTGCCGTTAGAGTTAGAGATATTGTACAAGATGATTGAAGAACTCAGAACCAAGGGATTCATTCGTGCTAGTGGATCGCCTTGGGGAGCCCCGATGCTTCTTGTGAAAAAGAAGGATGGTACGTCCAGGTTATGTGTTGATTATCGTACCTTGAACTCAGTGACAATCAAAAACATATACCCTCTTCCGAGGATAGATGACTTGTTTGATCAACTCAAGGGGGCTTCAGTATTCTCGAAGATTGATTTGCGCTCAGGTTATCATCAGATCAGAGTCAGAGAGCAGGACATCCCGAAGACGGCTTTTAGATCGAGATATGGGTATTGGGAATTCCTTGTTATGCCTTTTGGAGCAACCAATGCGCCGGCAGTATTCATGGACCTCATGAATCGCATCTTCATGTCTTACTTGGATCAGTTTGTGATTGTGTTCTTGGATGACATCCTGGTCTACAGCAAAAGTGAGGCGGAGTATGAGCAGCATCTCTGTATAGTTCTTCAGATCCTCAGAGAGCACCAATTATATGCCAAGTTCAGTAAATGCGACTTCTGGCTCGATCGTATTTCGTACTTGGGTCATATCATCACCAGAGGAGGAGTAGAAGTGGATCCCCAGAAGATTGTAGCTATTGAGTCATGGCCAGTGCCCAGCACAGTTGCAGAGGTTCGTAGTTTTCTTGGATTGGCCGGCTACTACCGGCGGTTTGTTTCAGATTTTGTTCGAATTTCAGCGCCATTGACGCAGTTGACCCGCAAGGATGCGCAGTTTGCTTGGACAGCAGAGTGTCAGAGTTCTTTTGAGCAGTTGAAGCGAGGCCTGATAACAGCTCCTATTCTCACGCTTCCAGATGGGACCGGAGGATTCTCAGTGTACTATGATGCTTCAGGCAGAGGTTTAGGATGTGTTCTGATGCAGCATGAGAAGGTAATAGCTTATGCGTCATGACAACTTCGTGATCATGAGAAGAATTACCCAACCCATGACTTGGAGCTGGCAGCAGTGGTGTTTGCACTTAAGTTGTGGAGGCACTACTTGTATGGAGACAGGGTAGAGATTTTTACCGACCACAAGAGCCTGAAGTATGTTTTCACCCAGAAGGATCTTAACATGCGTCAGAGAAGGTGGCTGGAGCTTCTTGTTGATTATGATGTCGACTTGCAGTATCATCCTGGGAAGGCCAATATCGTAGAAGATGCATTGAGCAGGAGAGCCGGAGCTTATTTTCTAACAGTGCAACCAGAGCTGTTAGCAGATCTTCAGAAGATGGGTATAGAAGTTGTTCTCCCTTCCAGTGTGGCATTGATGGCCAGCATGCAAGTTCAGTCCACTATAGTCGAGAGGATCCGGATGGCGCAGTCGGCAGATTCCAAGCTTCAGCGACTCAGAGCAGAGTATGAGGCAGGACAAAGACCAGAGTTATGCATTCATGAGGATGGTACACTTCGACATGGTAAGCGTCTTTGTGTACCCAGCGGAGATATCCGGCAGGAGATCATGTCAGAAGCGCACAGTTCGTAGTATTCCATCCATCCCGGCAGTACGAAGATGTACCGTGATATCCGTCAGCACTTCTGGTGGAATGGCATGAAGCGGGAGATAGCCCGGTTTGTCTCTCGGTGTTTGGTTTGCCAACAAGTTAAAGCCGAACATCAGAGACCGGCTGGACTTCTTCAGCCCTTACCGATTCCAGAATGGAAGTGGGAGCATGTGACCATAGATTTTGTGACTGGACTACCTAGATCCCCAGCTGGTAGAGATGCTATCTGGGTTATAGTTGACAGGCTCACGAAAGTGGCTCACTTTCTTCCATTTAGAGTTGGTCAGTCGACGGCTCAGTTAGCAGAGATGTACCTCAGACAGATTGTCAGATTACACGGTGTGCCAGTCAGTATCACCTCGGACCGAGATTCAAGATTTACGTCACACTTTTGGTGTAGCTTGCAAGAGAGCTTGGGAACTCATCTCCAGTTCATTTCAGCATATCACCCGCAGACAGATGGCCAGTCGGAGCGCACGATCCAGACTCTTGACGACATGTTACGGTTCTGTACACTTGACTTCGGTGGTTCATGGGAAGATCACTTGCACCTGGTGGAATTCTCGTACAACAACAGTTTCTAGGCCAGTATCCAGATGGCACCGTTCGAGGCACTGTATGGTAGGAAGTGCAGATCCCCGCTAGCCTGGGATGATGTTGGAGGGAGACAGATGCTCGGTCCAGAAATAATTGCCCAGACAGTTGAAGTGGTCAGGCGAGTCAGAGATCATCTTCGAGTTGCCCAAGATCGCCAGCGCCATTGGGCCGATTCTCATCGACGCCCTCTCGAGTTTTCGGTCGGCGATCATGTATTCCTGAGGATTTCGCCTAACCGTGGCGTCATTCGTTTCGGCGTACGGAGCAAGCTTAGTCCTAGGTATATAGGACCGTTTGACATTCTGGAGCGGGTAGGAGATGTATCCTATCGACTCGCTCTTCCGCCGTCGCTAAGAGAGGTGCATAACGTGTTCCATGTATCCCAATTATGATGGTATATCCCGGACCCGAGCCACATCCTGGATCATTCGGAATTGGTTGTTGGTACCAACCTTTCGTATGAGGAGAGGACCGTGTCTATATTGGACTGAAGAGAGAAGATCCTCAAGAACAAGACTATCAAGTTAGTCCGAGTTGCTTGGGGTCATCACTCTTTGGGGGAGTCAACGTGGGAGCGTGAGGATGATATCCGATCGTGATATCCTGACTTGTTTGACTCGTGAGGTATAATGTCTTTCTTATGCCTCATGCCTTCGATTCCTTGCTTGAATGAGTGATTGTCTGCCTAGTTATAGCTTGCATGTGATTAATGTAGCTTGTCATTGCTCCTCTAGCCTCTTGATTAAATTCCGAGAACAGAATTCTTTTAAGGTGGGTAGAGTTGTAATGCCTGTGGTTCGTATTACGTATTTCTGGAATACGTGTACGTATTTATTCTTGTACTGCATGATTTCTTGTTTAGTTTTCTTCATGGCTTGGCTTGGTTTATTCTTGGCCCGGGTTAGCTTGGTTCGGTTGGGATTATTTTGGTTCATCATGAACCATGGATAAACCCCCTACCTACCACCACCATTTGTATTTATTAGCCCTCTTCATTCTCTCTCTTCATTATTCATCTTCTTCTTCCTCATTTACTCCCTTCACCTACCAAAGAGAGAAGAGAGAGGTCTAGGCAAGTACAACTTGCTTCCACAAGAGAGCTCATTTTTATTGTTCTATTAGCTTCTCCTCATGTTTCTAAGACACATTAGAACTTGTCATTTTCCATTTTGAGGCTTTAATTTTTGTAGATCTAGAAATTAATTATTTTTGTATTTTGGTGGTTTGATCTATCAAACTTCTTTGTTTTCAAGTTTTGATGGTTACATGTTGTAGAGAATTTTATCCTACCCAATTTTGACCTTTAAAAAGTTGGATTTGGACTTATTTTGACCAAGTTATGGACTTTTGAAGCTTTGGGTTCAACCATGGAGTTCCTGCTGATTTGGAGAAGACAGTGAGCAGTGCACGAGCTTTTTAGCTTGTGCCACTGAGCTGTACGTGCTCTTTAGCGCAGCGCAGTCGCCACCATATGCTGCCTTTTGGGAGCGTATGTCTTGTATACGCTCGCTTGCTTGACAAGGAGTCGTATGGACCCCATACGCTGCCTTTTGGGAGCGTATGACTCGCATACACTCGCTTGCTTGATAAGGAGTCGTATGGACCCCATACGCTGCCTTTTGGGAGCGTATGACTCGCATACGCTCGCTTGCTTGACAAGAAGTCGTATGGACCCCATACGCTGCCTTTTGGGAGCGTATGACTCGCATACGTTCGCTTGCTTGACAAGGAGTCGTATGGACCCCATACGCTGCCTTTTGGGAGCGTATGACTCGCATACGCTCGCTTGCTTGACAAGGAGTCGTATGGACCCCATACGCTGCCTTTTGGGGGCGTATGACTTGCATACGCTCGCTTGCTTGATGAGGAGTCGTATTAAGTACATACGCTGCCTTTTGGAAGCGTATGACCTGAGCATGGCTTGACCTGAGCATGGCTTGACCTGAGCGTACGACTTTTGTACTGAGCGTATAGCCTTTGGCTGACTTGGTCTCATGTCAGCGTGTCAGATTTGGTTTTATTTTCCCTAAGCTTGGCTCTTCTATAGCCATGTATATTGATATTTTATTAGATATTTTACGCCCATTTTATATCCTTACGCCTTTTGTCCTGAACTTGATAATCATGAATTTACTTGATATGTTTGGAATTGATAATTGAGCATGACATGATAGTGACCCTAGTGGTGCACACTTGGCATGATAACCTGACATGACCTGATAGTGGCCCGTCGTAGCGCACTCCTGACAAGTACACTTGGCATGATAACCTGACATGATTATCTCGAATAGCTGTTGCGACGGCTACCTGACATGACATGACCTGTATAATTAATCTGGACACCGTGGGCGATTGTGTTTGTATAAATTAACCAGTCCTGTCTTGCATCATGTCTAGGACAGGGACTCCTGAGTACCACCGTCAGGAGTACCTACTAAAATGGACTAAGGCTAATAACTAGATTAATACATTAGTCATGACGAGATTTCCCAGCTACAGGCAATCCCGTTACCTGGGCACGCCTTGGGATCTGTAGCCTGCCGTCGAGTAGGGCATATTTCCAGCACACTGTCATGTGTTACACCTTTCAAGCTACCTAAGGGTACACTCGTTTTCTGGACGATGTACCTACCTGAATTCAACTCTAATCTTTTAACCCGGGTAACCTGGATGGTCTGCAGGGCTTATGGCTGTAGAATAATCTCACTGCATCTTGTTAGTAATCAGGCTTGTGACAACCCTAGTTAGTTAAAGTATCAAGCCGTCATTATTGCTTGGCCGTGAAGTGATTGGATGGAGTCTAACCAGTCTAGTCTTGCCCTGATCCTGTTCCAGGTTATTGAATGACCAGAATGCTCGTATTTATTTTACCGATAAATGGTGAGAATTCCAAGTTCTGTTCAGACGAAGGGTTACAACCCCGGTCCTTGTTTGGTTTACGGGTTGTAACCTGGTTATCTGAATAGTTCCATGGTTATCTCGTCGTATATCATCCTGATGTATTTTCTTTATTTCCAGTTCTTACTTTTATTTATATCTTGTGCTGATTGCTGGTTTTAGTTCTTAAGTGAAGCCTCCTTTGTGGCACTTGCTCTTTCTGGGGTCTGACCCAGCTGGTTTTGTGTGGCCAGATTTCGGAGCAGCTCCAGAGGATCTACCGACCCTCCTGCCAGATGGTGAATACTAGAAGGAATCTCGGCAACGAGTGGGTTTTATTTTGCTCTCCCACTCCCTTGTAAAAATATTCTTTTGAGGCGTTTAGCCGACGAGCACCTGTTTAGCTCGGTTGTACTTACTTACTGTCTGCCTACGGGCTGTAACATGATTAACAGATCCTAGGGTTGATCATGTATGACTAAACTCTTGCTAGTCCTGACATCTTGTAACGACTAGCTTCATTATCAACTGAATATGTAATGTTTGGGACGCCTTACTATTGTATATTTAATGATCATACATCTTGTGACTTTCACTTACTTGCTTGTGATTGAGACACTAGGCTTGTTTATGACCTTAAGAGACTGTTGGCTTGTAGATAAACCCTCATGTATCTAGACAGCCGTGACCGTATAGCGAGATGGATTCCATTTCATATACGTAGCTGGCTATGTCTGCCCCCGCTCTCCAGTATTCTGGTTCTGGGGCGTGACATTCCATTCTCTTCCTTACTTGATTTTAAGTCTCTTTAGAACTTGGAGTTTCTGGTTTTCATGGGTGTACGTTTGTAGATCTAAGTTTATGTTACTTTCGGTTTTTCTTGGTTTTGACCTATCAAACTTCTTTGTTTTCAAAAATCTAGTTGTTCTATGTTGTAGAGAATTTTATTCTACCCTATTTTGACCTATGGAAGTCCAGATTTGGGCTTGGATTGAAGCTTGGGAAGTCTGGGAACCCCCAACTTCCCAGGTTCTTCTTCTCGGAAAAGTTGGAGAAGAAGAACAGTGCCTGTCGCATGGCCTTTTCTTGCGGCCAGTCTTCATGCGGCTCCTCTTTGGCCGCATAAGCACTCCAGTCTTCATGCGGCTCCTCTTTGGCCGCATAGGCACTCTAGTCTTCATGCGGCTCTTCTTTGGCCGCATAGGCACTCCAGTCTTCATGCGGCTTCTCTTTGGCCGCATAGGCACTCCAGTCTTCATACGGCTCCTCTTTGGCCGTATAGGCACTCCAGTCTTCATGCGGCTCCCTCCTTGGCCGCATAGGCCATGACCCTTGGCTCCTGGGCCGCATGGGATTCTGATTTGACTCTGGCCGCATAGATGGATACCCCCTTACCCTGTCGCATAGATGGACATCCATCTACTGCCGTATGGGATTCTGACTTACCCTGCCGCATAGATAGACATCCATCTACTGCCTCCTTTTGGTTGTTTCTTGTCCCGAATTGACATTAATTATTACCTTGACTAATGATTGATCATGCGTTCCTAGTTGGAACTAGAAGACTGGCTAGTCTTCTTATTGAATTGAATGAGACACGTTCATGTATGAACCATGAACCATTGCGATTGACTAGCCGATCCGAACATTGGCATATGGACACATGTTGACTTCTATTTTTTTCTGCAAAAGTAGCATGTGTACCTTACGGTCAAGGCATGATTATTCTGTGGCTAGGCTTGATTGTTGTATTACGATATGTAAAACCTACAACCTAGCCGCACGGGCATCGTTGTAGAGTTATGCATATCGTACTCTGTACGAGAGTACTCATTCAAAATGATCATGATCCACGGCATGAGATTTCAATTAACATAGGGTCTACTAAGCTAAATAAAAATAACTATTTCATGGAGAGAATGGATTCTCGAGTTCTTACATGGCAGCCATCTCGGAATAATTAGTACCCCGACATGCCGGTTGGTTCCCACGGATACTGCAAATCTGCCGCACGGGTAGGGAGTGGTATCTGTTTATATTTACTGTATATTGATGACGGGCGTCCCGCTGGGACACGTCTAATTCATGATTGGTGCAATTGATTATTGGGTAGACTAGTCTTGCTTGTACATTGTAAGAACTGAGGAATCTCTTATTACATGTTTCCAAGACAACTTGGAACTCACAGTAGCAAGCCATAGTAGTTGCATGGCCGTTTAAATTGATTTGTTTGTGTATTGTACCTACTCTGTTAACTACTGAGATGAGCAGAATGTCAGGACATGACGGGTCAACTTATGTCCTTGCTTGGTTGGGAAGTTGGCTTGAAGTGTCGTGATGTTTTACGAACCCCAGTAGCAAGCAGAGATCCATTTATCATATTTTTAACTCTTATCACTGGTTCTAATTCCTCATATCGTGCTTCCTTGTGGTACTTGCTATTAGAGGTCTAACCTCTCTGGTTTTGCATGGCCAGATTTAGAGCCAGTTCTCGAGGACTCAGCTTACTTCCACCTCCAAGATGGTCAATACTAGAGGGATGATCGCAGGAGGACACGAGTGGATTCCTTGCTTCCCTCCTCGTTTTTACTGCTTACTTTACTTATTGCCGTTTGGCACCGATATGTTAGTCGGACTGTCTTGCACTTACCTTTACATAATTGTAACTAAGTCAGACTGCAGCTGATAACAATTGTGTATACCTTGCTATATCATCTGGCTATGTTTTGTACAGCCAGATCTCAAGAACATTTTGACTGAACGTTTGGGACGCCTTACTGCTTTATCTTATATGTTCTCTATTATTGCTTCTTGTTTGAATGATTGAGACAATAGATGTGGAGTGACCATAGTGAGACTTTCATGTAGTATGTACCCCCTCGTCGTTAGACAGCATCGATCGTATTATACGGTATTCTTCTACCCATAATACGTAGCTGGCTGAGTCATTCCCCTGCTCTCCGGTATTCCGGTTCTGGGCGTGACACATGGCCCGCAGGCTTGGGGTCCTGTCTTGGAAGAGTAGAGATGGGCGCATGTCCCTGGGAGTTGGGCGCATGGCCTGTGGAGGCAGCGTGGGCGCATACCCCGACTTGAGGAAAGCGGGCGCATGGCCCAGGCTGCCCCGAGCCCGAAGGTGGGGGGTATCAATTCCAGCTCTAGAGGAAAAGAGTGGGGACTGCAGTCCCCGGAGCATCCACGACATTGATGGGGTTGACGGTGCCAGGGACCGGCGGCCACCGCAGCGGGGAAGCTACGCCCGGGCCGGCTAATAAGCCGGGGGCCTGCCCGGGGTTCCATCGAAGTTTCTGGTTGATGCTGGGGGCGGTGAGGCCGGCGAGGGCCAACTGCGCCCAAGTCCAGGCCGGAGTGGATCGACGAGGAAGCGGCTGAGTCGTACGAGGGAGATACGGGTGACAGGTAGACGACGAGGATGGGGAGTTCCGATGCCGGCGACGATCGGATCGATGACGGGGCCAGCCCTCGGGCAAAGATGTGGACGTCGGGCGGCACGACGTGTCGCCCGGAGCGGGAGGACGCAGAAGAAGGCTCGACAGGGGGAGAAGGGGGCGCCGACCATGATGGGCGGGTAGGCGTCCGGAGGGCGGATCCGACAGCAGGGGGCTGCGCCGAGGGCGGATGAATACCGCAATGGGCGCATAGGGGGATGGAAGGGGGCAGTGCGGCGCAGACCGCCACTGCAGGCGCATACTCCTCGGAGTTGCAAGCCGTGGGCGCATGGCCCATGTCCCTGCTGAACTGGCGCGGAGGCTCATAAGCAGCAGAAATTGGGGCTGGGATCGTGGGCGCATGGGAATGCTGGCCAGCGACTCCCAGTGAGGGACCCAGAGCAACAGCTCCCATTTGGAAAGGACACGCAGCCGCATGGGGCCAGGCTGGCTGGTCAACCGCAGCGGTTCCCAAGGAGGCACGTTCCTCGAAGCAGGTCGGCCTCTTTGGAAAGTAAGCCGGCGACTGAACGTCGGGGGGCGTTCGATCCGTCCGACCGACTTCACCCGGAGGATGGTAGCTGCCGAGCTCGTCGCAGGGACGAGGGCTGCGCTGAGGAGGGGGCGGTCTAAAACCGCCGCCAGAGGAAGGGCCCTCCTCAGCCGCCGTGAAGGAGCAGACGGTGGAGGCAGCCGGAGTAGATGGAGAGAGGAAAAGAACTGGGGGAGGTCCACGAAAGGGTCCGAGGCCGCGCGATTGCACCGCCGGCCGCGAGGGATCAACGAGAAGGGAGTCACTCATGGAGGCGAGGGGGGAGAAGACCGAGGAGAGGGCTAATGGCGCCAGGGGGCGCCACCGGACGCCGGACGGAAGAACTCCGGTCAGGGGGGGCGATCGCCCATGGAGAAAAAAATATATATATATATATATATATACCGGAACAAAAGTGCTACAGGTAACTGGGAAGTTCTCCTCTCCCGATGATCTAGATAATGAAGCTAGTTATTAATCCTTAATATTTTCATTCAGGATTCCGGGTGTGGCATTCCGTAAAATCCATCCTATACATGGTATGTAAGATTGGACAATACAAGGAAGTGCACTATAACAAGCCACAACAAGAAAAATATAATAAATTGGAAGCTAGGAGTGCACTACGATAAGCCACTATAAAGATATCGGGAGTGCGCCATGACAGGCCAGTATCATATTAGGAAGGAAAAAGACATGTGACATGAGTGCCCCACGACGAGCCACTATCTAATAAGTAAAAAAGATATGTAACATTGGTGCGCCACGAAGGGCCACAATCAAGATTATCAAGATGAGATCATGTTGTCATGTTCAAGTCAAGTCCAATATTAACAAGTTATCAAATCGGGTCATCGCAAGTTATGCCAAGTACATAAAATATACCAAGAAGATCAAGAACTATGATTAAAATTATCAGTCGCATATGAACTCCAATCAAGGTGAAGCAAGAAGATTCTTGAAGCCAAGACGGAGATCTACAACTTTCTTGTTTTGAGTTTTACAAAATTCTACATACAAAATAGCTTAAACAGGCAAAAATGGCTAAGTGTAGAAAAATGCAGTGCAGTCTGTACAGGAAAGAGTAGTACAGTGCAGGAAAGCGCAGTGCAGTGCAGTGCAGTATGCGCAGGAAAGCGCAGGTGCAGTCTATACAGGAAAGCGTAGGTGCAGTTCGTGCAGGAAAGCACAGGTGCAGTCTGCACAGAAAAGTGCAGGTGCAGTCTATACAAAAAAGCGCAAGTGTAGCCTGCGCAGGAAAGTGTGTAGGCTGCACGCAATTGCGCAGGTGCAGGTTGTTCATCTTCCCCAAATCATCACCAAAGTGCATAGGAAACCCATGAACTCAAGATATGCCATAACTTTTTCAAAATTAGTCGAAATCAAGCTGTTCAAAAGCCAAATTTGGGTAGAATGAAATTTCCCACAACATAAGACCATAAGATTTCAGAAATAAAAAACATTATGAGACTAAAACCAAGAAAAATAAGAAAAGTCTTAAAACTTAGATCTACAAAAATGTAATCGTCAAAACCAGAAACTTTAAGTACTAAAGATGCTTAGAATCATGCAAAAAAAAAAGAGAATAGAACAAAGAAAAATGAAGATCCATCATGTTCACCATGGAGCAAGTTGTACTTGCCTTAGGTTGGTAGGAGGAGTAAATGAAGAAGAAGAAGGTGGAGAAGTAAAAAACCTAAACAATTCTAAGTATTTAATACCAAAGAAAACAAAAATGACAACAAAACAATATTGTTCAAGATTTGGCAAGATGTACTTGCCTAGGTTAAGCCCCAAGCCTAATCTTTCACTCAACCACCAAGAGGGGTACGAAACCATACCCTAGGCCTCAAGGCCAAGCTCTTGGTAAGCTCCAGGGGGGAGAAAAGAAGAATAAATGAAGAGAGAGTGAAGGGAATAAAAAAAGAGAGGAGAGAGAAAGTAAAAGGGTATATATAGAAGGAAGAATTAATCATGACCGTTGAATGGTGATCTATGTGAAGATCTAAGTCAATCCTAACCATCCAAAGAAAATCAAGTATCCATTGAATAATAGAATGCATCTGCACTATTTACGAAAATATCTAAATACTATTCATCAAAATATCCAAAATATTATTTACAAAAATATCGGAAATACTATTCATGAAAATATCTGAAATCAAAAATATCTAAAATATAAAACCTCTGTCCGGGTGGTATGCCGTCGGTATACACTGGTATACTGTCAAAATGCTGGTCAAGTAGAAAATCTATAAGTTGGAAAAAAATTTAAACCATTCCAAAAATCAAGAAAATATGAAATACAATGCAAAAATACGTATCCGTATATAAATATCAATACTGTGAGACGAGTCTCACAAAAATCTATCGGATGCAAATGGATCTTCAAGAAGAAGATGAAAGCAGATGGAACTATTTGCAAGTTCAAGGCTAGACTAGTAGCCAAGGGGTTTTCTCAGAAGCAGGGGATCGACTACTTTGACACGTATGCTCTAGTAGCCTAGATGACCATCATCAGAATGTTGATTGCGCTCGCAGCAATACATAAGTTAGTAATACAATATAAAAATGTCTTTTCTGAATGGCGAGCTGACCGAAGAGATTTCAATGTTGATTTGTCGTCAAGGGTCTTGAAGACAAAGTCTGCAAGTTGGTAAAATCCTTGTACGGTCTTAAACAGGCTCCCAAGATGTGGCATGAGAAGTTTGACAAGGTTATAAGGTCAAATGGCTACAGGGTCAGCAAGACGGACAAGTGTGTTTACTCAAAGTCTGCTGGTGGAAGAGGTATAATCGTTTGTCTGTACGTGGACGGCATGTTGATCCTAGGTACAGATATGGACTATGTCACGGAGACAAAGAAGTTCATCTTGACTAAGTTAAGTATGAAGGACTTGAAAGAAGCTGATGTGATCTTAGGGATCAAGATCCTCCAGACAGACACTGGACTGGCGCTGTCATAGTCTCGTTATATTGAGAAGATGATCACACTCTATGGATATCAGGATCTTCCAGTGATCGATATGCTTTACATGTGCGATCTAAAGCTGAAGCCTAACTCGAAGAAAAGTATCAGGCAGATGGAGTATGCAAGCGTCATCGGGAGTTTGATGTATGCTACAAATGCCATAAGGCCTGACATAGCTTTCACAGTGGGAATGCTGAGTCATTTCGCGAGCAACCCAGGCATTGAGCACTGGAAAGCTGTAAAACGGGTAATAAGATATCTCAAGAAGACTCAAACATATGTACTGCACTACAGCGGAGATCCGTCGGTAGTAGAATACTTCAGTGATGCCAGCTGGTGCTCAGAGTTGGAGAGCGACAGGTCCACAGGTGGATTTATTTTTACAATGGATGGAGGTGCTATATCATGGAAGTCAAAGAAGCAGACTATGCTCTCTTGTTTCTCCATGGAATCTGAGTTCTTTGTACTTGATACGGCAATGAAAGAAGCAGAATGGCTTTGAAAGCTCATATATGATCTTCCAGTGGTTGGAGCACAAATACCGGCAATTTTGATATACTGCAACAACCAGGCGACTGCGGCGGCGGCATCAAATGATCTCTTCAACGGGAAGAAGAGAAGTGTGCAGTTAAAGCACAGGGCAGTGCACGATCTCATCAAGAGATGTGTCATTGCAGTGATTGATGTTCGGAGTCAGGAGAACCTGGCGGATCCTTTCACAAAGGGCCTTAAGCGCCAGCTGGTCGATGACACAGCTTGTAAAATGGGCTTGAAGGCATTATGATATTTTGATATTGCAATCCTACTATAAAGTTTTATGCTATTAGTTCAAAGAAAAATCTACTAGGCATCTAGCTTTTGGTTTAAGGGATGACTACTAACTGGGAAAATATCGAGAACAGTGGGTACATGTCCTCTGTGGTATGAAAATGTTACGGACCTACAACCACTATTGTCTACTATATGTTTTCTATGAAAAAGGATCCTTTGATGAGGATGGCTTAAACGCCTTAATGAGTTCTCGGGCAGAGTGAATGCCTGGTGTGCTTTATAGGAAGCACGGTAGCACAGCACTACAAGGAGTGTAACTCTATGCTACAGTGGGGTGACTCCACCATGAGGTTCCCAGGTAGGGGTAATGCCTCGGCTTTGTAAGCCAAGTCACAGCGGCATAGCACCGCAAATAGGCAGGTAGCTTAATGTTGTATGATAAAATTAAAGAGTTGTAAACAGCACTACAAAGGGGATGTTACAGTGACACGACACCACGATGAGGTACCCAGATAGAGATAAAGCCTCGGTCTTGCAAGCCATGTCGTTGCAGCGTAACATCGCAAGGAAGCCTAAGGCTTCATGCTGGGAAGTTTGGCACTACAAAGAGGCTTATGACCTCCTGCTACAGTAGTATGACACTATGATGAGGTTCCAGGATAGGGGTAATACCTCGGCTTTAGGCCATGTCATAGCGGCATAGCACCGCAAGGAAAGCGCAAGGCTTCATGCCATGTCTCTTTAATAAAGAACTCACCTATAGTGTATGGACAGAGATATCAGGCCATCTCTTGAGGGTAAAGTTGTAGACGCCCAAAATTATACACTGAAACCAGGCTGGCACAGGACCTTTAATGTGCAGCCAGAAGCACATGTAACTACATTATGTGAGTGGAAAGAATTGCAGTTATGATGTAGAATTTAAGGCTTAGTCCATTCTTCTATTATAGTATGTTCTTTGACCCATACGGAAATATTCAAGTCGTTAGCGACATCTCTCCTAATGCATGATGGACAGTACTGTAGAGAACACTCAAATCCATATATTGACATATGTGGGGAATTGTTAGAGCTTTTTCCTTGACATGTAGAGAGAGCTTGCTCTCAATACATGCCTAGTATTATTTAGTCCCACATTGGAAAAACATCATGAAGTGTATCTCAATATATATGTAATGCCCCAGTCCCAAATACTTGAGACTAAAAACGTATCATGCCAGCTGTATACATACGAGTAAATATACGGCTCGTATGTATACATAAGCTGTAAAATGTAGAAATCCAAGACACTAAATCTTATCCACAAAGATAAATAATAATATAAAAGCAACTTTGAGTTTGTCATGTACACAATAGTTGGGCGGAGACAAATTCACTACCAACTAAATTAGATAGGGAAGAAATATACAAAGAAAGTGATTAGTCAAGCGAAGTAATGACGAGTCCAAAAGCAATCATCACGAAGGAAGGAATGGCCTTAGCTAGAGCACCTGCAAGAAACCACGAAACACACACCTGGAGAAATTACCATGTTCTCAGATGGACGTAACAAGACACATAATATCATGCCAATAAACTGAATAATAAAAGCTCAACAGAAAAGTATGCACGAGTAAAGGTTCCTAACCATTCTATGTGGAATGCACTTTAGAAGACAACGTTCTACGCAGGAGCTTAGGTGTTCAACATAGATGGAGAGAGAATGGTAGTAGGTAGCGCTCATAAGAGTCACTATAGACCATGGGCAGAAAGTAGCTCTCATACGAGAACTATCGGCCCCGGGGCAGTAAGTAGCGCTCATACGAGACACTATCGGCGCAAATCTATGTGTGTACTGAACATGTAGCCCCTACGCTAATAACTGTCCCCTTCCCCCAATGATACTATACATGCATCGTCTCTACGACAATGTTTAATCCTTAATAACTGCCAAGTCTTCTACACAAATCTATTAGCAGTTATGTCCTAACGTACGGCCTGTACGCACCAATGATCAGTCAGTACGCAAGTTTGTATCTATATGCGACTCACAACTCACACACAACTCGTGGCACATCGTGATAGTTTATGAGATGCTCTAAACATATGGTAGTCCCATAACTCTAAGCCAATTGCATAAAGTATAATAATTTGCATCTATATATAGTTTTGAAAGAACAACATTTTATAAGAAAAAGCATGCATGATATTGAGCAAGAAATTTAAACAGTAAAAGCAAGGTGTCTTGCTTGGGGTACTGCCTGGTGTGGTGGAATAATCCAGCAAGTTTTGATTGTCCATTAGCCATGTTCGGTGTGTAACGGTTCGAGGGTCACAAGAAAATATGAACGTGCCATTAGTCACAATTTGCGATGATAAAGGGAAAATTACGGAGAGTAATACTTATATTATTCTCAGAAAATATTTATAATAATTGAAAAATAGATTTTTATTAGCTAAACTATATATTATTATTTTTACGTACTATTTATCCAAAAACACTTTATAGAAGGATATACTTAAAACTTCTATATATATAAGCCCAATACCATATCTACAATATATAATGTGAAAAGTAATTATATTTATTTATCAAGCAAAGTTACTAAAGATAGCAAAATATTGCTTATATAAACATGTATATATATCGACAAGCTTTTTGAAAATATGGTTAATAAAACTTTTATAAGAAAATTTAACTAGTGATAAGTATTACTAATATATTTATACATATTGTTTTTCTTCTACATTAACATTATTAATAACTATAAAATGTCAGTATCTTTTAATAATAATAATATTAATATTAATAAAAGAGAACAAAACAAACATCAATATACTAAAATAATGATAATAATAAGAATAATAATAATAATAAGTTAATAATATGATACTAATAATAATAATAATAATGATAATAATAATAGTAATATAATTAATAATAATATTGGTGATTGAATGAGCTTCTCTGGCTCTTCAGTTTAGGGAAAGTGATAATAATAATAATAATAATAATAATAATAATAATAATAACAGTAACAAACCCTTATTATACACCATTCCCCCAATTGAGATGGTGAGAGAGAGACAGTAACCGAGAGAGGGAGAGAGGAAGTGCGGGGAGAAGAGGCGACTTACAGAGGGGTTTCCGGGGGCGGTCGCCGACGCTCGTCGGAGGGGGACGAGGCGGCCGGAGGGGAACGAGGCACGGAGAGGCCTCGCCGGAGGTGGCCAACGCACGCGCGGCGACGACGCTGTGGCTGGATCTAGGCGGCGGAGAGGAGGACACGGCGGCGGTGGTCGAGACCGTGGAGGTGAGTGATGCTCCCCCGAAGCTCGGAGGCGGTCGGCTTGGGCGGAGCTAGGCGACCACACGTGCAGGGCGGTCGGTGGCTGACGTGAAGGGCGGTCAACGCCGCGACGGTCACGAGAAGGAGGGGGTCCGGTGTGTTGGCGAGGAAAGGGAGAGCTGGACGCGCTCCGGCGCGGAGAGGCGGGGGTGGCAGCAGTACTCCGCGACGGTGTGGCGCCGGAGCCTGGTGCCCGGGCACGATGGTTTCATGACGCGGTGGCTGCGGCCGTGAGTCCAGGCGGAGGACGAGAGGGCGCCGGTCTAGGGGAATGGAGAGGGGACTTCGTCGGGGCGGTCTACGGCGAAGGGAACAGGGCCGGGGCGGCGCAACTACGGAGGAGGCGCGTGGCACCGCGGCGACGAGCGGGCAGGTTAGGATGTGGTTTCTCTTCCTTACTCTTTAGGTTCGTTGTAGGATATTGATCGGAGCCGGTGGTAGCTATGATGGTCGAATTTTGGGGGTGGTGGTGGTGCTTTGGTAGCGGGTTGGCGTTGGTTATTTTCTGGGGCGCGGCTGCTGGTTGATTTGTCGGAGACCCGCGGGTTGGCGGTCGAGAGTTGTGGAGGAGACGCTGGTGGTTCGGGAGGAGGGACGACAATGGTGGTGGTCGATCGGCGGCCTAGAGGGTAGATGGTGGGAGCATGGTGGTTCTTGGTGGAGTGCTGGCGTTGTACGGCCCGGCCGGAAGATCGAGGACGGGGCACGATGAAGGCAGGGCTGTGTGGTTTTGTTGGCTGGGGAGATGGGTTTAGGGTTTGGGGATTTTTTATTGGAATTGGCCATGTCGGGATGGATGTGTCGTGTCGGAATGTCGGGCACGACACGGATAATTGTACTGATGCTGGAATAAGATTCACAGACACGATGCACGCTGGCTTGGGTTAGCACAGACACGATGCACGCACGTTTGGAGAAATAATTTTGGAAAAATTTATGAATGGTAGAAATATATGGATGAGTAGCTCTCCTTATATAGGAGGTGGGAATTCCCAGTAGGATAAGGAGTTGGGGATTTAAATCCTCTATAGATAATATCATATAAATTTAAATTCGATTTAAACTTTAAATCGTTCCAATCCAAATCATAGATAAATTCAACATTAAATTTAAACTCCATTTAAAATAAAAACTTTTCCAATATAATTTACCATAATTAATTAAATTTAAACCAAAACAATATTTTAAAGTACTTTTTCAAATAATAAGATATTAATATTAAATAAATTTTGAAAATACATTTATTTTCATAAATTTAAAGTCATGTAAAAGATTATTTATGTAGAACATCATTTTTGAAATTATTAATTTTATTTGCATAACAAAAGTAAATAGCTCCTTTTTATATTAAATCAATACAGTTTGTAAATTGAATAATAAAGATAATATAAGTAATAAATAAATTATTTTACCATATAAATTTTGAATTCCATAATAAAATAATTTTATAAAATATGTACCTCGCACATATTCGTACTCGTCGAGCAACTACGAAAAAAATACGAACTCGTACGCGACGTATAAATACGAAAAACAAAATTAACACCTAAAATAAAATTGTAGTAAAAATTTCGGGGGTTTACATCCTACCCATCTTAAAAGAATTTCGTCCTCGAAATTTAGGAATAGATAGGGTAGGTAGGGTTGAGGCAACAGAAATTTGATCAAGTTAAAAGGCATACAAAGAAATTGATTTTTGAATAATCGAATATTACGATATCTAGAAAAATGAATTCAGGGGTATGAATTGGAAGATACCTCATGAAAACTATCAAATTCAATCAACAAAACGTGTACTAAAAATAGGCAAGAATCTCTTTCACCTCGATCTTACGATATATTCAAAATCTAACTTGTTTTTGATATCGCCATAACTCTTGGCATAATCACCAAGGCCTTTCTATATTCAATCTTCAAAATTCAAGTTGTGTTTTTGATATGGTCATAACCCTCGATATAATCATCAATCTCTTTTCGCATTCAACCTTTCGTCTATTATTCTTCACAAAAAATTTATAATCCACCCCTTTTTTCTTTTTCTTTTTTGAAGTTTACCTCCAAAGTTTACTCGTAAAATCTTGAATTCCTACTATATTTATATATCGAATCCGTTATCCGAACGACCGAAATTAGATAAGCCCAAAATAAATTTAAATTTATTTTTCTCAATCATATCTATATATGTATAGATATTTTCTCCAAATAGAATTTGCCATTCATACTCTCCTCAAAATAGATATTCAATGAATCTCTATCCTTCTTTTCCAACATAAATATGCGCATTTCCTCGAGCTTTAATTTCCTTGAAATTCAAATTTCAAAATCTTTAATCAAGATAGTTGAAGTAAAAGTCAAACTCTTCTAGAAAATTTAGATTTATTTATCAACATAAAGAAAATTTTATCTCTTATGCACCAAACATAAACTTCATTTCAACTTTGGATTAATCTCAAACCTTTTGGCACTCGCAAATATACTATCCTTTGATCTTTCCAAAACATAATATCACACCTCTTAATCAAATAGCACATTTAACTAAGGTCTCATAATCACGTATCATTTTACTTGATTAAGCCACTAATCTCCTTTATGATGCCTTCCAATCTAGCCCATGTCTAACCAAAGGGTGTCATGATCAAATCTTTATCTGAGCCCAAGGAATCACAAGAGCAAGGTTGCATGAATAATAGCAGAGCAAAGTAAAATTTTCAATGAGAAAATCAAAACGATTTAGAAGGAAGTATTGGTTAGGCTAAATAGTCGTGATAGGGTTTGGATAATAAATACTAACTTCTGCACGAAAATAAAATTTATGGGCCTAAGCAATTTAAGATAATGCACAAAAATAAAAGGCACGGGTTAACAATAAGCACCGGCTAAGCATTTAAGGAATTAAGTAGAACACTATCACATATCAGGTTGAAGGAATTGAGTCGAGATCCATGGTCGGTAAATATATCGGTATCATGGTAAATGTTACAGTTTAGCTTATTCGACCCGAAAGTCATATCAAGAAATTAGAGTACAAGAAGACGCGTTTTAGTGGGACATGATATACCTACATGAAGGTGGGCTCGTCTAGGTCTAACATGTGGAATTTGTTGGATGAAAAAGTCTAGTGTTGTGCTCCAAATATCCAAGTCACGGTAAAGGACACAAAAGAATTTAAAATAGAAAGTGGGAGTTCAACGCACAAAAAAATAAATAAATGACCAAGCTACGGCATGAAATAATGATAATTCAGATTCGAGTAAATCAAGGTAAAATAGGTTAGAAATACAGTTTCTAAAGATATGATAGCCACTTAGATGGAGTATGATTAAGGAACAATCTAATCATTTCTCAAGTTTCAAATGGTTAGAAAGTCACGATAAAATCTAGGTTTGAGGGAATGTCGAGTGAGTCAAGATTGAGATATCTTCACATAGTTTGGCAGATGACTTAACTACACTCGAGTACATACAACTATCATGGCAATTAATGAGGAATACTTGTATCCCATTAGGGTGACTTGCTTGCTTCTTGGTCCTCTACCAATATATGATCTAATTTTAAAGTTCAAGTTCCTCAACAGTTTCGAAATAAAATCTCAAGATACTCCATCAAGTATTTAATCATAACTTAAAGTTTAATTTCCTTTAAATAAATTCCAAATAACCTTTATCATATCAAATGCGGCACAACTAAACCTTCATAATAAGCCATCACTTTTAAAATTTTCCAATTCTCAAATGTACCTCGAGATAAACTCTTAGCCCGTTTCATCAATCGCAATTCATGTAACTCAAATTAAATCTTTTTTTACCAAAATTTAAATATCCAAAATCAAGGCTTTAAACTTGAAATCTAATTAACTTTTTAAATCATAGATCATATGACACAATTTAAAATTTGAATTTTCCTTCAAAGTCGCTTTCATATCCTCCAAATATTTAAACAAAATTTTACCATCATTTTTTCAACTCAAAATTAAATAAACTTATAAATCGTACGACTCAATTTTAAACCTTAAGATCTCTCAAACTAAACTTTTATCTTCTCTAGTTGTCTAAAAATCATAATTAAAACTCCTTAAATAATCTCGAGATAAACTTTATAATATTACAATCCAAACTTTTAAAGTTAACCGTAAATCATGCGTCACAATTTAAAACTTTAAGATATTTCTCAAATCGATTTCATCCTCCAATAAATCATAAATATTTCTAAATTTCAAAAATCATAATTCCAAAATTTGTTTTCTCGATCTAGCTATCCTCTTGTGTATACCACCTTGTAATATCAAATAACTTATCCTTTGATAGCGGTAATATGCTGCTACCCAACTTGGAATTAACTAATCCTTAAGATCATATCTCTAGGAAAAATAAATGCCTTTATACTCAAATATAACCTCAATGGATATTATTTGTCAATATAATCCTTCTAGCCATAGGGTTGACCAATAAGTATATAGTAGTGTAGTTATCTTTCTAACCATGTTTAAGCACAAGATGATAGGGTGTTGGTAGAAAGAGTTCAAGCAGGATGCAAATCAAGGAGGTCGAACGAGAGTTCGAAATTTGAAGTCAAGAAAGGATGTCAAGTCGGTGGATGAGCTTCTAGCCTCTAATCCTATATTGCAGGCCCGTTCGGTATAGTCATGTAACCGAAACGGCAAACTGGACCTGCATGGGCCACCACAAAAACATATAATGCCCCAGTCCCAAATACTTGAGACTAGATACGTATCATGCCAGCTGTATACATACGAGTAAATATACGGCTCGTATGTATACATAAGCTGTAAAATATAGAAAGCCAAGACACTAAATCTCATCCACAAAGATAAATAATAATATAAAAGCAACTTTGAATTTGTCATGTACACAATAGTTGGGCGGAGACAAATCTACTACCAACTAAATTAGATAGGGAAGAAATATACAAAGAAAGTGATTGGTCGAGCAAAGCAATAACGAGTCCAAAAGCAATCATCACGAAGGAATGAATGGCCTTAGCTAGAGCACCTGCAAGAAACCACGAAACACACCTGGAGAAATCACCAGGTCCTCAGAGGAACGTAACAAGACACATAATATCATGCCAATAAACTGAATAATAAAAGCTCAACATAAAAGTATGCACGAGTAAAGGTTCCTAACCATTCTATGTGGAATGCACTTTAGAAGACAACGTTCTACGCAGGAGCTTAGGTGTTCAGCATAGATGGAGAGAGAATGGTAGTAGGTAGCGCTCATAAGAGTCACTATCGACCATGGGCAGAAAGTAGCTCTCATACGAGAACTATCGGCCCCCGGGCAGTAAGTAGCGCTCATACGAGGCACTATCGGCCCAAATTTATGTGTGTACTGAACATGTAGCCCCTACGCTAATAACTGTCCCCTTTCCCTAATGATACTATACATGCGTCGTCTCCATGACACTGTTTAATCCTTAATAACTGTCAAGTCTTCTACACAAATCTATTAGCAGTTATGTCCTAACGCACGGCCTGTACGTACCAATGATCAGTCAGCACGCAAGTCCGTATCTATATGCGACTCACAACTCACACACAACCCGTGGCACATCGTGATAGTTTATGAGATGCTCTAAACATATGGTAGTCCCTTAACTCTAAGCCAATTGCATAAAGTATAATAATTTGCATCTATATATAGTTTTGAAAGAACGACATTTTATAAGAAAAAGCATGCATGATATTGAGCAAAAAATTTAAACAGTAAAAGCAAGGTGTCTTGCTTGGGGTACTGCCTGGTGTGGTGCAATAATCCAGCAGTTTTGATTGTCCATTAGCCATGTTCAGTGTGTAACGGTTCGAGGGTCACAAGAAAATATGAACGTGCCATTAGTCACAATTTGCGATGATAAAGGGAAAATTACGGAGAGTAATACTTATATTATTCTCAGAAAATATTTATAATAATTAAAAAATAGATTTTTATTAGCTAAACTATATATTATTATTTTTACGTACTATTTATCCAAAAACACTTTATACAAGGATATACTTAAAACTTCTATATATATAAGCCCAATACCATATCTACAATATATAATGTGAAAAGTAATTATATTTATTTATCAAGCAAAGTTACTAAAGATAGCAAAATATTGCTTATATAAACATGTATATATATCGACAAGCTTTTTGAAAATATGGTTAATAAAACTTTTATAAGAAAATTTAACTAGTGATAAGTATTACTAATATATTTATACATATTATTTTTCTTCTACATTAACATTATTAATAACTATAAAATGTCAGTATCTTTTAATAATAATAATAATATTAATATTAATAAAAGAGAACAAAACAAACATCAATATACTAAAATAATGATAATAATAAGAATAATAATAATAAGTTAATAATATGATACTAATAATAATAATAATGATAATAATAATAATAGTAATATTATTAATAATAATACTAGTGATTAAATGAGCTTCTCTGGCTCTTCAGTTTAGGGAAAGTGATAATAATAATAATAATAATAATAATAATAATAATAATAATAATAATAATAATAATAATATAAACTAATAATAATAATAACAGTAACAAACCCATATTATACACCATTCCCCCCAATTGAGATGGTGAGAGAGAGACAGTAACCGAGAGAGGGAGAGAGGAAGTACGGGGAGAAGAGGCGACTTACAGAGGGGTTTCCGGGGGCGGTCGTCGACGCTCGTCGGAGGGGGACGAGGCGGCCGGAGGGGAACGAGGCACGGAGAGGCCTCGCCGGCGGTGGCCAACGCACGCACGACGGCGACGCTGTGGCTGGATCTAGGCGGCGGAGAGGAGGACACGGCGGTGGTGGTCGAGACCGCGGCGGCGAGTGATGCTCCCCCGAAGATCGGAGGCGGCCGGCTTGGGCGGAGCTAGGCGACCACACGCGCGGGGCGGTCGGTGGCTGACGCGAAGGGCGGTTAACGCCGCGGCGACGTGGCGCATGGAGCCTGGTGCCAGGCACGATGGTTTCAGGACGCGGCGGCTGCGGCCGTGCGTCCAGGCGGAGGACGAGAGGGCGCCGGTCGAGGGGAATGGAGAGGGGACTTCGTCGGGGCGGTCTGCGGCAAAGGGAACAGGGCCGGGGCGGTGTAAACTCCCTGAATGCCCAAAGTTTTTTTTATATATATTTAAATTTATTTTACAAAAATTTAGTTTTATTTAGAAGAATTAATTCTATTTTTAGAATAATTGGTGAAATTATTATCATCATTATTATTTTTGGCTTTAGAAATGGATTAGGAAATTTTATACGATTTTAATTAATTATATACTATGAGCGACATAGTTCTTAATTGAACCTAGTATTATTTTCCTATATATATTGGTTGCAAATATTGGAAAGTAGTTATATTTCAATTATTAGAATGTATATATGTGTATACATATTTTCTTGTGTATTAGAAAATTATGAATTATTAGAGAAAGAAATATATAAATAACTTATAAATTATTTAGATTTTATTTTTATTTTATTGGAGAGTAAGATAGAAAATATATTTTATTTAAGAATTTATTCTAATTTGTTACTAAGATTTCTGTGTCATTTTTGGAAGGGATTATGTATGCATATAAGTATATATATGTTTATAAATATGTGTGAGAATATATATAAGTGTATGTATATATATATATATATATATATATATATATATATATATATATATATATATATATATATATATATATATATATATTTTTTTTTTTTTTTTTTTTTTTATCTCAATATTATCTATCTATCTATATATATATATATATATATATATATATATATATATATATATATATATATATATATATAGATAGATAGATAGATAGATAATATTGAGATTTGTATTTTCTATATATATATATATATATATATATATATATATATATATATATATATATATATATATATATATATGAATAGTTATATATGTATAAATGAATAGTTATAAAAAAAAGGAGAAGAAATCAACAGGAACAAGTGGACCATAGCGGCGCGTGGGCCAAAGCCACATAACTTTATAGCTGCAAGCATTCTCGCATGTGCACCTGAGGGGGGGATCCCAGCTCTAGCCGAGCCAGGCACCCGCGAACCCGAGAGGAACCGCTGAGTCCATCCATCGTATATGTATATATAGAACGCAAGAAAGGGAGATCTCTCGACTACAAAACCTTAAATCCTAATCTCCCAACGACCCCCTGGGACTGCGCGCGCACGGCGGGGAGCCACCGCCGGCCGCACGAAACAGCGCACAAGCACAGGCGACGACAGCAGTGATTGCAAGAAAACACCCGACTTCGTGGCTCAATTCCCGTTTCCTCGTTACGCCGTTTTGCACGTCATCCTTGCAGGTACATCGACAACATAACCCTCTCCTAATCCCTTCAATTATTTCGATTTAAGTTCCACCATACGCGTCGTAAATCGAACCCAAAGTTGCCGAAAAACCTGTCGAAACAGGACACCTAAATCAGTCCAACGACTCTAGTTCACGGTTAGTTTTCTCTCAACCCATGCACGATTTCAAAATTCTATTTGAAGGAACTTATAGACAATATATAGGAGATGGAAACCCTTCTTTTCGTTCCTGTATTCATGCAATGTATGTCGAATAAACAGTCCCCAAAGATTAGGAAAAATCTGTTTTAAAATATTAAAAATATTAAAAAACTCTTCGACACGACGTGCGTCCCGCCAATCCGGGCGACGTGGTCGTGAACCGAAAGAATCAAAAGGTGCGTAACGGCTTTGTGGACGTGTTGGCTTTGGCGGAATTCAAATTGGTCGCGTGTGCGCGACGAATTTGATGCGTATCCGTCGAAATTCACCGTATCGGCCTCTGTGGAAATTTCTTAATTAGTTTGTGCACGCTAATCAGATCGAGACGAAACTTGTGCCAACAGGACCGTATCATTTTTTTGTTCCTGTATGCCAAGTTTGGTTCGATTCTGAGACAGTTGATCGGATCGTTGTTTTGCGGGCCCCACGGTCCGACTCAACGGGCAATTTCGTGCACAGTCCATCGGAATCCAAAATTGGACATACCATTGGGTTCGTATCATTCAAAACAAATTCATAGACATGTAGTTTGACAACTTTAGAGACTGTTGACTCTGGCACGCTTTTCGGTGCAAAGTGGATCCAACGGCGGACACCGTTTTGACCCGAAATTACCGTTTTGCCCCTGTGTCCAGAATTGGACTTAAGGACAGGCAATCCTAGCTAATTTGACTATTCTGAGAACATTGGTAATATCTATTTCAGCATCTAGAGATTGTTGTACAAGTTTTGACTATTGTGGCACACCGAGTAGTTTGGATTATCGATTTCACCAGCAAAGGACCACAGGCGAGTACAGTTTATTGTTTGTTTTCAGTATTGATCTTTACTATGCATCAGTGTTTAGTCGATAGATATGTGATTTCAGTTTTATGTTGATTTTGTTCCTTGTTGTGTCGGGAAGTGAAGTACCAACGATGTGTGATCTGACTTTAGACCGTGTAGATCGTGTAGACCGTGATTATTATTGCATTTATATCTTGTAGACCGTGTAGACCATGATTATTATTGCATTTATATCTTGTAGACCATTTAGACCGTGATTATTATTGTATTTATATCTTGTAGACCGTGTAGACCGTGATTATTATTGCATTTATATCTTGTAGATCATGTAGACCGTGATTATTATTTTGTAGACAGTGTTTCTTTATTGCAATATTTTATGTAGACCGTGTAACTGTAGACCGTGTAACTGTAGACCGTGTAACTTTAGACCGTGTCGCATAATTGTTCTAAGACCGATCACATATCAAAGGTACTTCAGTCGGTCAGTTGGTGAGTATTTATTGTATTTCATTTTGTTCTTGGTATTTAGTTTTATTCTATCTTTCTTCATTTATTTTATGATCATATGTCTCAAGGCTAACCTCTGTAGTATAGTCATTTTCATATTGAACTGCATTCAGTGAATTGTACTCGTTCCATTCCTGACTGGAAACCAATATTTTCAGGTTAGCCGTGAATTTACTTAGCAGGGAGATACGGGGGTACTTGCAGACAAAGCCTAGAGACCAGCTAGATAGTTGAGTTATAGTCATTCATTATTTGTACAAGTTTATATTTTTCTGCAATGTAAAACTATGATCATTGTAAGTTAAATTAATTTTGTGAATGAGCATTATTTGTATTTTGATCTTCATGGCGTGACAACGTTCTACCGCCGACACTGCGGCGTAGACTGGCTTGGACACGTCTCGTATCCGTTTAAAAAACGGGTGCGGGTCGTGACAGACGGCGCAACTGCGGAGGAGGCGCGTAGCACCACGGCGACCAGCGGGCAGGTTAGGATGTTGTTTCTCTTCCTTACTCTTTGGGTTCGTGGTGGGATGTTGACCGGAGCCGGTGGTGGCTGTGATGGTCGGATTTTGGTGGTGGTGGTGGTGCTTTGGTGGCGGGTTGGCGTTGGTTATTTTCTGGGGCGCGGCTGCTGGCTGATTTGCCGGAGACCCGCGGGTTGGCGGTCGAGAGTTTGGAGGAGACGCTGGTGGTTCGGGAGGAAGGACGACTGGTGGTGGTCGGTCGGCGGCCTAGGGGGAGGGTGGTGGAGCATGGTGGTTCTTGGTGGAGTGCTGGCGCTGTACGGCCCGGCCGGGAGATCGAGGATGGGGCACGATGAAGGCAGGGCTGTATGGTTTTGCTGGCCGGGGAGATGGGTTTTAGGATTTTGATTGGAATTGGCATGTCGGGATGGATGTCGTGTCGGGATGTCGGACACGACACGGATAATGTACTGAAGTTGAAATAAGATTCACAGACACAATGCACGCTGGCTTGGGTTGGCACGGACACGATGCACGCACGTGTGGAGAAATAATTTTGGAGAAATTTGTGAATGGTAGAAATATATGGATGAGTACCTCTCCTATATAGGAGGTGAGAATTTCCATTAGGATAAGGAGTTGGGGATTTAAACTCTATAGATAATATCATATAAATTAAATTCGATTTAAACTTTAAATCGTTCCAATCCAAATCATAGATAAATTCAACATTAAATTTAAACTCCATTTAAAATAAAAACTTTTCCAAATAATTTACCATAATTAATTAAATTTAAACCAAAACAATATTTTAAAATACTTTTCAAATAATAGATATTAATATTTAATAAATTTCAAAAATACATTTATTTCATAATTTAAAGTCATGTAAAAGATTATTTAGAGAACATCATTTTTGAAATATTATTTTATGTTTGCATAATAAAAGTAAATAGCTCCTTTTTATATTAATCAATACAGTTTGTAAATGAATAATAAAGATAATATAAGTAAATAAATAAATTATTTTACCATATAATTTGAATCCATAATAAATTTTTATAAAATATGTACCTCGTACATATTCGTACTCGTCGAGCAACTACGAAAAAATGCGAAACTCGTACGCGAGTATAAATACGAAAATAACTTAACACCTAAAATAAAATTGTAGTAAAAATTTAGGGAGTTTACAATATACTTGATGTGTTGGAGTTATGCACATGGGGTGGTGACCCTAAGGAGGGAACCATGTGGTAATTTACTAGGAGGTAAGGTTAAGATTTCATGGTAAAGCATTAAGCTTTTTGCTCTTGGAATTAATTTCCATTGGAGCTAAGTCTCGTAGGGTTAGCGAGTCGGACTCGAGCTCATGGGCTCTACGTCCCGAACATTTTTGCTAATGGTCGGTTACAGTGCGGGTCTATATAAGCTTCTATCATCTCTATCTCTCTCTCTCTCAGTGACTAAGTACTATCTGAACAATTTCTTACGAATTTCCAGAGAGTTAAAGAGTTGAGAGAATCAGTGCACCAGCGTCATTTAGCGCCAGAGTCCGCACCATCGAGGAGTCAGAAGAGCGGAGTGTTCCGAAGTTCTCGTTGAACTTGCTGGTTCCTAGAAGCTGTTCGTGTGGAGCGAATCAAGCTTTGAGCATCGGTGATCATTTACCCAGCAGCCATTCTATCCATTTCTGTTCATTCGCTTTTATCTTGTTCTAAACGAGAACGTTTCTGATCAATAAGAAAACTTTATTGGACATTCATCGCTGCAACTACGAAAATTTTCGTGTCTTCTCGAAGTGACACATTAGATTTCGTTTCTCAGAACCCTTCAGGATCTCCGTGGTGCACCTTCTCGAAGTGTTGCATAGTTTTCATTTTCCAAAAATTACGCCCCGGAACTAACATGCATATCCTGCTCATAGAAACATGCACGGACTTGAAATTTAGCATCAGACAGAGAGGATTGAAGTTGCTTAATGGCTTGTCAATTCTATGTTTTATGGAACTTCCTTATGTTTTTATAGGGGACTCTGTTCTGTAAAAAGGCTTTTATGATTTGATTTATGCTTCTTAATTTTCAGTTGTTGGGCATAGCACATTGATTGCATGGAATCTCTCTGGCTATTAAATGAACAAAAAGACCATCACCACATATATAAAAGATTGATATAAAGTAATTAACTGTCTTCAATCTACAATATGAAACTGTCTATTAAAAATAATAATAGAATAAAAAAATACAACTTTTGAGAAATACCAACCTCAGGTCTTCATGCTATATGGTCATGTAAGCAGCAAGTTGAAGAATGTATTCAAAATGGATTGTCTGATCTGCTCCCTAGCTTGGCCAGTTCTAGGTTTCTGTTGAATCCATGATCTATAAACTTAAGGGTTCTGTAAAATTAAGTTTATGAGGAAAATAAGCCTTTGTACTTCTTTAGTTATATGGAATCATTATACAATTATTTAGGATATTTGTGAATTTTTATCAGTCTAAAAAGAAAGTAAATATAAGTTAATTTAGGGTGTTCATTGAAAAAATTGAAGTTAAAGTGACTACACTAGCAAGTTACCAAGAGGGTAAAAGTCAAAAACTGCATTAAATGTGTTCCCTATTTATTAATAGTCCAAAAAAATCATTAATAGAACAATTGGATCAACAACCAATTATTCAGATTTGGGATGTATAGATACAACTTTTAGATATTTGTATTGAAGAATTTTCATATATATATATATATATATATATAATATAATATATTTTTTTTTTTTTATATATATTATAATATAGATATATATATATATATATATGAGGAAGGATCATCCCACAATTTTTGCATCCCCATGCATCCTCATGTTCACATTCGTTGGATGTGCTTTAAGTCATCTAATCTTAACCATTGGTAAATCAACGGTAAGATAGATGACTTAAAGCACATCCAACGGTGCAAATAGGAGGATGCTTGGGGATGCAAAAAGGTGGCGATCTTGACCTTCCTATATATATATATATAATATATTATATATATAATATATATATATATATTATATATATATATATATATATATATATACGGGCCGCAGCATCTCTCTTAACCACTAGGCTAGTGGTTAAGAGAGATGCATGCAGTCTAAGTGGTCGGGAGTTCGAGTCTCAGTGGAGACGAGTTTACCACAAGTACCTATTGCTTAAAATAATATATATATATATATATATAGATATAGATTATATAGATATATTCAATCAGTCAAGTATTGCATTCGTCCTATCTATCCGGATTCAAGGTGGAATTGAAGCATACTAAGGTTGCGTTGGTTTATTGTAATGTAATCGTAATCGTAATGGAATTGGGTTTGTAATGTAATTGGTTTGTAATATAATGGAATTACAATTACATTACTATATTTGGTTGAAACATGTAATCAAACCATGTAATGTAATGCTAATGCATTCATGTGTTTGGTTTACCATGTAATGTAATTAAATTTTTAATTTAATATTTTTTAAAATACAACATAAAATATAAAAAGTGAACAATACAAAATTTCAAAAATTTAAAAGAAAAAAAGAAAAAATTAAAAATAAATAATAAAAAAGGGGAAAAATGGTTTGTTTTCTGCTAAAAAAAGACCAAAAACGAAAAAAAGATAAAAAATAAAAAATACCAAAAATGACAAATGAACAAAACAGAAGGAAAAAAACCAAAATGAAAAAGCGATTAAAAAAGAAAAACGAAAAAAAAGATCAAAAATGTGAAAACCATAAAAATGACCAATAATGATAAAAAAATTGACTAAAAACAAAAAAATTGACAAAAAACAACAATAAATGAAAGAAAAAAAAGGACGAAAAACGACCAAAAACAAAAAAAAAGGACAAAAAATTAAAAAAACGACAAAAAAGAAAAAAAAAAATGACAAAAAACGATAAAAAAGAGCAAAAAATAAAAAACGATTAAAAAGGAACAGAAATGACAAAATACGAAAATACGAAAAAAGACAAAAAAACAAGAGGAAATTAAAACGAGCAAAAAAACGACAAAAAGATTAAAAAACTTGCAAAAAAAAAAATCCAAAAAACGACAAAAAATGGAACAAAAACGACAAAAACAACAAACAAAAAGAAAAACGAGCATAATCGACCAAAAAAAAAAGTGAAAAAGACCCCAAAAAAAGCAAAAAGGATATTAAAAAAGCGACAAAACAAAAAACGATAAAAACGTAAAAAATTGACCAAAAACGATAAAAAAAAGGGCAAAAAAATGAACAAAACGACAAAAAAAAGGGCAAAAGAACAAAAAAAAAAAAAAAAGGGACAAAACGACAAAAAAACAAAAAACGAACAAAAATGAACAAAAAAATGAACAAAAACGACAAAAAACGGACAAAAACAACAAAAAAAAAGACAAAAACAACCAAAAACGAACAAAAATGACAAAAAATGAACAAAAACGACAAAAAATGAAAAAAAAAAGGACAAAAATGACAAAAAAATCGAACAAAAAAACGAACAAAAACGAACAAAAAAAACCAAAAACAACAAAAAAGGACAAAAACGACAAAAAAACAAACAAAAAACAACGAAAAATGAGCAAAAATGACAAACAAACGAACAAAAACGACAAAAAAGGACAAAAACAACAAAAAAAGGAAGAAAACGACAAAAAAACAAACAAAAACAACCAAAAACGAACAAAAATGACAAAAAACGAACAAAAACGACAAAAAACGAACAAAAAAAAGGACAAAAACGACAAAAAAACTGAACAAAATGAAAAAAAGAACAAAAATTACAAAAACGAACAAAAACGACAAAAAAACGAACAAAAAAGGACCAAAAACAACAAAAAAATGACAAAAACGACAAAAAAACAAACAATAACAACGAAAAACGAACAAAAATGACAAAAAACGAACAAAAACGACAAAAAGGGACAAAAACAACAAAAATGACAAAAAACGAACAAAAACGACAAAAAAACGGACAAAAACAACAAAAAAGGACAAAAACGAACAAAAAAACAAACAAAAACAACAAAAATCGAACAAAAATAACAAAAAACGAACAAAAACGACAAAAAAAACGGACAAAAACAACAAAAAGGACAAAAACGAACAAAAAAACAAAAAAGAAACAAAAAACGAACAAAAATAACAAAAAACGAACAAAAACGACAAAAAACGACAAAAAACGAACAAAAACGACCAAAAACGACAAAAAACAAACAAAAACAACATAAAATGACCAAAAACGAACAAAAATGACAAAAAACGAACAAAAACGACCAAAACCGAACAAAATGACCAAAAACAAACAAAAACAACAAAAAAATGACCAAAAACGAACAAAAGGACCAAATTATAGCATACCAACCTTCCGCTTAAGTTGTAATGTAATTGCGATTACATAGGTTTTATGATGTAATCGAGTTTAGAAGAAACTGATGTAATGTAATCAAACTTGTAATCGCGATTACATTACATCTAATTTTTTTTGTCCAACCAAACACCCGAGTTAGATTGACAACGTAATGCCAATTACATTACGTTGTCCAATCCTGCAAACCAAACGGGCCCTAATTTTTCATTTAAAACGATAGGAATGAGTAGTGGACCTCGAGTGGCAACGGAGCGAGTATACGGACCTAGTTTTGAAGTCATTTTTCTCATACGGGAGATTATTTACAAAATAGTTACGAAACTTCAAAAAAAAAATCATACCTATGATTTCTCTTCCAAATTTCTCACTCATTTTAAAATAATTTTCTTTTAAAATAAATAAATTTCTCTTTAAAAATAAATATAAAAGTTAATCTATCTTAAAAAAATTCTCTTCTAAAAAAATTTCTCTTTAAAAATAAATCTCTCTTTAAAAATTATAAAAAATTTCCTTTTTTTTAAATAAATATCTTTCTCTAAAAATAAAAGGGTTGCAACAGGGCCGGCCCTGAGTTGTTGGGGGTCCGAGGTAAAACTTTCAAAATGGACCCTCATACATAATGTAAAAAAAATGTATAAATAAAAAATATTGTTGTACTCAAGATTTAAAACAAGGACCTCTTAAATGTAAGTCTAGCATTATAATCGCTACACCACAATAATTTTTGTTAAAAAAAAGTCACATGATATATACTAGTTTTATTATAGATTTGTGTCCCCTTTCGTCATGGGGCCCTGGACCGTTGCCCGGTCTGTCCTGGGCCAGGGCCGCCCCTGGGTTGCAATATGAAGCTATGCACGTTTAAAGTAATTCGTAACATATTATATTACTAATTAAGAGAAGGCTTGTGCTCTTTGGTATCCAAGTTGAGAGCCTGACTTGTATCTGTGTGGCGGAGGGATAGAAACCGTGGAAAAGTAAAATCATTACTTTTCTATATTTGGATAAGAGATAATTTAAGGAGAAAAAAATTGGTTTTAAATGGAAAAAAAATAGTTACATTTATCTTGGCAAAAATTTATTTTTTTAAGTATTCTTTTTCTTTTTCTAATTTCTTTTACATTTCTAGACATCGATATATATATATATATATATATATATATATATATATATATATATATATATATATATATATATATATATATATATATATATATATATATATATATTAGAATATATATATATATATATATATATATATATATATATTCTAATATATATATATATATATATATAGTAGAATATATATAGTAGAATATATATATATATATATATATATATATATAATAGGAAAACTTAGATGATGAAATTTTTAAATTCCGAAAATACCCTTACATACTTATACTAATTAAAAATAGTTCATTAATTTTAATAAGGACAACTTAGTAATTGGGAAGACTACCCTTTGGTCTTCCTAAAGAGTCTTCCTAAACTAATTAAAAAATATTAAAATAGTTCATTAATTTTTTCAACTTCTCCTCCCACTTTTGTGGGGATTAAATTTCTTTGGGTAAAAGGAAAAAGTAATCTCTCCATTTTTTTTTTTCTTTCCTTCTACTTTTCCTTCTATACTAAACAGAAAATGAATAATTTCCTCCAACTTTTTTTTTCCTTTTTTTTTTTTTCTTTCACCCACTTTTCTTTCCTATCTTTCCTAATTCCTATCAAACAGATCCTTTGTATCAGGAGGCTGAGACATTCCCTTCTTCCTATGAACTCATATGTTGGTCAACCAAACTTATCTATCAGACTTTGGTGATTAATTAAGCCAAGGGTCCATCTATCTATATGTTAATTTGTAGTTATTATTGTGGTTGTAAATGACTCTGGTAGTACATTGGTTGAGTTGCTACCGAGTGATTTTTATTACTGTGAATGAACTTCGGTCCTTCGTAATGACACCGCCCACCCAATCCCGCAAAAATCCACATGGCTAGGCTAACGCTCTCTCCTATAATTGAATCCGAAAATGTCTCATATCTTAAGCACGTAAGTTAGAGTTGTTTGGCATAGACTCATAGTATTTCTTTTTTTTCTTTTCTTTTTTCTTTCCGTGCAGATTCAAATTATACCCCGTTTATCAGATCTCTGATGTTTGTTAGAGTGGGTGGGGTTCCCAACCTATGTGGAGAAGATCCCGGAGTGCGACGAGCGCCGTTCGTATGTCGAAGAAGCTCGGGAAGTAGGCGACGCGGAGTCGCTGCTGCTGTTGAAGACCCGGAGGGAGGTTCTGGAATGAGGCAGCCGAGTTCGGGCCGAACTCGGTCCCAGGCCGAGTTCTGGCCGAACTCGGTCTGGCTCTTCCAGAAGTTGGCCGTCCAGTGCTGTTTGTCCGACACAGAGTTCTGGCCGAACTCTGTGTCGTCGGGGCTGAAGCGGGATTTCGGGTGAGTTTTCACCATTGGATCTAATCCAACGGTTCAGGTTTGCTGCGGAATTAGAGAGTTATATTGGGATTTTCCAACCCTAATTCAATTGTGCAATATATCGCAAAGGCAACACAACTTGGAGAGAGGAAGAAGGCAAGAGTGCCATTGCAACTTCGGAGAAGAAGACGGAGGATTGAAGGTCGCTATTCGAAGGAGATCGTGTTCGGGTAATCTCTACTCGTCGTTCTCGCTCTTCGTAGCCTTGTAATCATTGTTCTTATCTCTGAGTGTTGTGGGAATCCGATTTGGATCGGAGGAGTTTGTAGAGGGTGTAATTCTTCTATTCCATTAGTGGAGGCTTCTCAGGGTTGGACTCCGATCGTCCCGTGGTTTTTTCCGCAAGGGTTTTCCACGTCAAAAATTCTCTGTGTCTGCGTGGATTGTTTTGTGTGGTTGTTTTTGGGTTCGTGCGTTTGTATTGCTCGGTCCTCTCGCAAGTACACTCCGGTTTGGGAAAAGGTTTCCGCGCTTCTTTCCCAACATAGTGGTATCAGAGCCAGGTTCTGGAATTCAGAAGGAGTGTCAGTAGTTGACAGAGAAACCAGAGAGGAGAGGTGGACGCAAAGCCGGTGCGCATGGTGAACCTGAACGGCACCAATTATCACTATTGGCGGAGCAAGATGAAGGATTTGCTATTTGTCAAGAAGCTGCATCTACCCGTGTTTGCATCCGAGAAGTCCAGTGATAAATCCGAGGAGGACTGGACATTCGAGCACATACAGGTGTGTGGGTACATACGACAGTTTGTTGATGAGAACGTGTATAACCACGTTGCCAATATTGAGCACGCGAAAACGTTGTGGGATAAGCTGGAATCCTTGTATGCGAAGAAGACCGGGGTAAACAAGTTGTTCCTGATCCGGACGATGATGGGTCTGCGATACAAGGATGGGGCGTCTATTTCGGATCACTTGAGTGAGTTCCAGGGCGTGGTTGACCAGCTATCTTCTATGGGAGTCAAGTTCGACGACGAAGTTCAGGGACTGTGGCTGCTGTGTACTTTGCCAGACTCGTGGGAGACCGTACGAGTATCTATGATCGCTTCTGCTCCAGAGGGCGTGGTCAGTCTGGAGTTTGCCAAGAGCGGGGTGTTGAATGAAGAGATGCGGAGACGTTCTCAGGGCACTTCATCCACATCCCACCACTCAGAGGCACTTGTTTTAGAGAGCCGCGGAAGGGGCAAAAGCAGGGGTCCAGGTGGTGGCAGAGACAAGAGCAGGGGGAAGTCTAAGGGTCGTTACGAGGACTCAGAGTGTTACCATTGTGGTAAGAAGGGCCATATCAAGCGAAATTGTTTCGCTTGGAAGAGAGAGAAGAAGGGCGACAAGGGGAAGCAAGAAGAGAACACTACAGCGACGGCCTCGATGCATGGAGGCGATGTGATCATCGTAGGTGATGAGGTCATTACTAACCTCGCCTGCGATGACAATTCTTGGCTGGTGGTCTCAGGGGCTTCAGCACACGTATCTCACAATAGGGCACTATTTGCCACTTACACGATAGGCGACTGTGGCGTGTTGAAGATGGGCAACGGAGATGTGTCGAAGGCGGTTGCCGTTGGAGATGTGCATTTGAGAACGAAGACGGGTGCGGTTCTTGTTCTCAAGGATGTTCGTCATGTCCCTGATATCCGTTTCAACCTGGTGTCGGTTGGAAGGTTGGATGACGAGGGATTCTTCAGTCTCTTCGGGAATAGTCAGTGGAAGCTTTCCAGGGGTTCGATGGTGATTGCCAGAGAAAGCAAGAAGTCCGGTCTCTACTATATGGAGGGGAGCGCACAGGGGACACAGGAGGTGAACGCAGCCAGTGATGCGTCCACCGAGTTGTGGCACAGGCGGCTCGGCCATATCAGCGAGAAGGGGATGAGCTACTTGGTGAACAAGAAGGTGATTTCGGGGCTCAAGTCTACAAAGTTGGAGAAGTGCACGCACTGTTTAGCTGGGAAGCAAAATAGGGTGTCTTTCCAAAGTCACCCAAGTTCAAAGAAGCCGGCGTTGCTCGAGTTGATTCACTCGGATGTCTGCGGTCCTATGAAGGTAAAATCTCTTGGTGGTGCTTCTTACTTTGTAACCTTTATTGATGACTGTTCCAGGAAGGTTTGGGTCTATGCCTTAAAGACCAAGGATCAGGTGCTGCATACTTTCAAGGAGTTTCAGGCCTCTGTTGAAAGGGAGACGGGCAAGAAGTTGTTGTGTGTTCGGTCCGACAATGGCGGCGAATACATCGGTCCCTTTGATGCGTATTGCAGAGAGCAAGGGATACGACACCAGAAGACTCCGCCAAAGACACCTCAGCTCAATGGTGTATCGGAGCGCATGAACAGGACACTGATGGAGAGGGTGCGGTGTTTGCTGTCAGAAGCAAACTTGCTGGGCAGTTATTGGGGTGAGGCTCTTCTCACAGCTGCTTATGTTATTAATTTGTCTCCTAGTGCTCCTTTGCAGGATGATGTGCCTGACAAAGTATGGTATGGCAAAGAGCCGTCATACAATCACCTGCGGGCGTTTTGTTGTAAGGCCTTCGTGCATGTACCGAAGGACGAGAGGACCAAACTTGAGCCGAAGACGAGGCGATGCGTCTTTGTCGGCTATGGTCGGGATGAGTTTGGCTATAGACTCTACGACCCAGTGGAAGGAAAGCTCTACAGAAGCAGGGACGTGGTGTTCGTCGAGGATCAGACCATGACCAACACTCAGGATTCCGAGACGCCTTCTGAGGCTGAGGAATTGCCTGAGTTAGAGTCATTTCGCTTCGAGCAGTTTCCAGAGGACATCGCAGAGGATCCAGTTATGGGGGAGCCAGTACATGGAGTTGCTCCCAACCTTGATCATCAGCCTGCTGATGGTGGTCAGGGTGTCCCTCAGGAGGATGAGCATGCCGGGGAGGCAGTTCCTGAAGGGGAGGAGGCTGTTGGTATACAGCCAGCACCAGTGGTTTCTTTGAGGAGGAGTGACAGATATCGTCGACCATCTACGAGATACTCACCGGATGAGTATATGCTATTGACTGACGGGGGAGAGCCCGAAAGTTTTGCAGAGGCTATGGAAGACGAACACAGGCAGGAGTGGATGGAGGCTATGCAGGAGGAGATGAGTTCCTTGCACACCAATTCCACTTATGATCTGGTACGGTTGCCAAAGGGCAAGAAGGCTTTGAAGAATCGATGGATGTTCAGAGTGAAGCAGACGGATGATGCTACTCGCCCTCGATACAAAGCGAGGCTGGTAGTCAAAGGCTACGGTCAGCGGAAAGGCATGGATTATAATGAGATCTTTTTGCCTGTCGTCAAGCATTCGTCTATTCGGGTGGTGCTAGCATTAGCAGCCAGTCTCGACTTGGAGGTCGAACAGATGGACGTGAAGACGGCATTCCTCCACGGTGATCTTGAGAAGGAGTTGTACATGGAGCAGCCAGAGGGATTCTGTGAGAAGGGCAAGTCACATTTGGTCTGCCGGTTGAGGAAGAGCTTGTATGGTCTGAAGCAGGCTCCGAGGCAGTGGTACAGAAAGTTCGAGTCGTTTATGGGGGAGCATGGTTATGCACGGACGACGTCGGACCATTGTGCATTTGTGAGGTATTTTGCCGAGGATGATTTCATCATTTTGTTGCTCTATGTTGATGATATGCTATTAGTGGGTCGGAATGCCACTAGGATAGCGGAGTTGAAGCGCCAACTGGGCGCGGCCTTCTCTATGAAGGATTTGGGCACAGCGAAGACTATTCTTGGGATGGAGATCAGCCGAGAGAGAGAGAGTCCAAGTTGCTACACTTGTCCCAAACGAAGTACATTCACCGGGTACTTCAGCGTTTCGGGATGGACGGGTCGAAGAAAGTGAGTTCCCCCCTCGCGGCTCACTTTAAGCTCACTGAGGAGCAGTGTCCATCTATCGAGGACGAAAAGGAAGATATGGAGCGTGTTCCATATGCCTCAGCTGTGGGAAGCCTTATGTATGCCATGGTGTGTACAAGGCCAGATATTGCTCATGCAGTTGGTACGGTTAGCAGGTATCTTTCAAATCCTGGAAGGGTACATTGGAGTGCGGTCAAGTGGATTCTACGATATCTTCAGGGCACTGCTGGTTGGAGACTTTCCTTTGGTGGTGACGAGCCGAAGCTGGTTGGATATACCGACGCTGATATGGCTGGAGATGTAGACACGAGGCGATCGACTTCAGGCTACGTGATGATGTTTGCAGGAGGAGTAGTGTTGTGGCAGTCGCGGTTGCAGAAGTGTGTTGCTTTGTCGACGACAGAGGCAGAGTACATTGCGGCGACGGAGGCTTGCAAGGAGCTGTTGTGGATGAAGAAGCTGTTGCAGGAAATGGGACTGAAGCAAGAGCAGTATACTTTGCTTTGCGACAGTCAGAGTGCTATCCACCTTGTGAAGAATCAGACGTTTCATAGCCGGTCCAAGCACATCGAGACTCGGTATCATTGGATACGGGATGTGGTTGAGAAGAAGGACGCGGCGCTTGAGAAGGTTCATACAGATGACAACGGAGCTGATATTTTCACGAAGATTCTACCAAGGGAAAAGTTTGAGTACTGCAGGCAGATCGTCGGGATGACGACATCCTTCCCATAGTTGTGAAGGGGGAGATTTGTTGGAGTGGGTGGGGTTCCCAACCTATGTGGAGAAGACCCCGGAGTGCGACGAGCGCCGTTCGTATGTCGAAGAAGCTCGGGAAGTAGGCGACGCGGAGTCGCTGCTGCTGTTGAAGACCCGGAGGGAGGTTCTGGAATGAGGCAGCCGAGTTCGGGCCGAACTCGGTCCCAGGCCGAGTTCTGGCCGAACTCGGTCTGGCTCTTCCAGAAGTTGGCCGTCCAGTGCTGTTTGCCCGACACAGAGTTCTGGCCGAACTCTGTGTCGTCGGGACTGAAGCGGGATTTCGGGTGAGTTTTCACCATTGGATCTAATCCAACGGTTCAGGTTTGCTGCGGGATTAGGGAGTTATATTGGGATTTCCCAACCCTAATTCAATTGTGCAACATATCGCAAAGGCAACACAACTTGGAGAGAGGAAGGAGGCAAGAGTGCCATTGCAACTTCGGAGAAGAAGACGGAGGATTGAAGGTCGTTATTCGAAGGAGATCGTGTTCGGGTAATCTCTACTCGTCGTTCTCGCTCTTCGTAGCCTTGTAATCATTGTTCTTATCTCTGAGTGTTGTGGGGATCCGATTTGGATCGGAGGAGTTTGTAGAGGGTGTAATTCTTCTATTCCATTAGTGGAGGCTTCTCAGGGTTGGACTCCGATCGTCCCGTAGTTTTTTCCGCAAGGGTTTTCCACGTCAAAAATTCTCTGTGTCTGCGTGGATTGTTTTGTGTGGTTGTTTTTGGGTTCGTGCGTTTGTATTGCTCGGTCCTCTCGCAGGTACTCTCCGGTTTGGGGAAAGGTTTCCGTGTTTCTTTCCCAACAATGTTGTGGAATCGTGGGTGGGACAACCGAACGTCCTCACGGCATTTCATCATTGTCATTGCACCTCTGTCAACATTGACATCCTCTCGGTTGTGCATGAAATAAGGGACGTCCACGGACCGGTCGCACCTGTCACGCCCCGCTCCCGTAGGAGCGATCGTCCTCGCTAAGGCGTGATGCCGCACGAGCCTAGATTGCGCTCGTGCAAGGCAATTCCATAACGGCCGATTGCATCGGCGGCGACGGGGTCGTCGCACAGAAGTCCCGTGCAGAGACATTGATTTATAGCAGCGGAATTAAAGAAGAACACATGAACACAAGTCATTCAAAAGAATCTCTTTTATTGATATTGAATACAAGATTACATCTGTGGGCGCAAGGCCAAATTACAATGTCTCTCGTGCTCACTTTTCTCTCATTTACAAGTCACTCTGCTCTCTCTCATCTCTCGATACAATACTTGAATCCAGCGGAAGCTTCGGAAGGCGATGTCCATACATTATGTCCTGTATAAGTCTTCAGTTCACGCGACCGCACGCTTCGACTCGCCAAGGAATTCCGTGCCTCGACGCATCCAAGCGAGCTCCGCGCCACGAGCTTCTACCTGTGCCTGCACATGAAACACTGTGTGGGTGTCAGTACCACTGTACTGGTGGAGTGAGCTTCTCGCCCACCCATACAAAACCAACACGTTCATTTACTTTGGTGCAACATAAACCCTTTTACGATTGTCTTTCTATTCTTGCCTTAGGATCAGTTTTTAGGACCGGCGCCTTAGCGCAACTTGTGTATCAGAACCATCCCGTGCTTGCAATGTCAACGTTAACTTATACTTTTGTGCCTAGACCACTCCTTGTGCCAACAACGTTAACCTATCAAGTCGTGTTTGCCTTACGGCCATAATCAGAGACGCAACTACACGAAGGACTCCATTTCCTTGTCTCTAGACCTTTCTCGTGCTTGCATTGTCGACGCACCGACTTATACTTATCTTTCGTGCCAAACTCTGGGACGTAATGACTCGGTCGTGCCACAACTCGATTCGTGCTTCAATACCTCCGAGGCAGTGCCTCCTTGCTTGAATCGGCTACACTTGTGTCGTGACAACGCGGCCGTGCCTCATATTTCGAGGCCGAGCCCAACAACTCAACATAACTTTATACAACTAGCCCTACGGCCCTTCTCGACTTAACTCGCGACAGCTCAAGCCTAACACATGCAACTCTATGCCAACAACTTAACACTCGACGCCACGTCTCGTGCCGAAGCACGTCGCCTTCGCTGTAGCCAAATCTTAGGCTCCGACATTGTGTCTTTTTAACTCATACATATTCAACTCAATCCAAAGGCACGCACACGGATTTCCGCCCGTGCCGACACAAAACTTACCATGTTAGTTTAAAACAACAGTTATTATTAAGTGTTTGTTATGGGATTGGCCTAACCAGCCGCCTTGGACGTAGCCTGGTAATACGGGACCCCTGCAACGCAGGTAGCGAGCCCCGATGCAAGTCCCCGTCTTACCGATGCCTTACCGGCGTTGCCTATTACCCAGCTCGGCTACAACCAGTTTCTTCCTAGGCCGAGACGGTCCCGTGGCCGCGGGTCTCCGCTCGAAGAAACCACCCCTTGTCGACAAGTTGTCCAAGTTCATAAGGGTTATATGGAGTGTTTTAGGATACAGTTTGGGCTTGTTATGTGATCAATTCATTTACTTGGTTGTTTTAACTCTTTCCCTTTTTCATACTTCCTTTGCAGAGCCCCTAACCAGGGTTGCCTCGGCGACTACCCATCGCTTAGACTTAACATTCTTTGAACTCAGGGAACGGCTACTGCATAGCCTTCCAACTTAACTTGAACATAACATGTTTCCTTGAGTGTCGACCGACCGTGGATAACTTTCCACTGAACCAACCGTGGCTCGTGCCTTAAACCGACTCGTGTTTTACGCGACGCTATCGCCCATGTCATACTCCATATGACGGGCCTTGGAATCGTGGGACTATTTAACTTGACAACCGCAGAAGGAGCGGGACAGCACGTAGAATAACTTAGGTCGACCGACATTACTTTGCCTAACTCACTCAAGCCTACAACTTAACCCAAGGGACGAGCAAAGGCTATGCCAAGCCTTGCGGGACCGGACCGTACATGCTTTAGCAAGCATTTGTGCGGGCGACGCCTATGACTTAGGCTAACTCTCAACTTTTGCACCGAAGACCAACTTTCCTTCTCCCAAGCCACGGGACGAAGGACTGAGTGTCATTTTCAAAGCACGCCGTGCACCCACTCTAGGCCGACAGTGGGACGTTTTCCATGTTCTAACTCGATTCAAACCGTCGGGATTATTCCCTTAGCTATGTGGATGCGTAGCTTTTATTATCAAGCCTAACTTGTGCAAGTTGAAAACACGATTTATTATGTGAAGGCAAAGATGAGGAGAGTTCACCGAAACTACCCCACCTGAGCGATGTCTTCGAGCAAGCCGTTGCAAGGCTAAGGCCGAACGCCGTCGGCGTTTCGATTCCTCCGATTGACTTTGCGGGACGGGGCACTACATCATACACCACTCAGAACAAGTCTCGTCCTCGAGACTTTCCTGAAGGCAAGTCATCCTACCATTTCTATGGCCAAGACTAAATCGTACACATTTCGCCTACGCGTTCCTTCGATTCCGAGCCACGCTCGCACTAGTATCAATCTTTTCCTTTAACGCGATTTCAAGGTCTCGACACATTCCCACATTTCAAGCCTTGCTTGAACTCGCCGCATCACTTGGCTGGATCGTGCACGCATTCCAAGCGTCCCTAAAATACATGCATTCAGCCAAGCCGCATGATAGAAAATTTGTCATTCTCACTCGAGTCGCATCGTGCACATACCCAGGCGTCCCTGAAATATATGCATGTCAGCCGAATCTCGTGAGTAGGGTTTTCTATATTCGTGATTCACGCTATCCATCCATGCCAATCCTCAAGATCAATCCTTCGACTGATAACTCATGAAACATGGCGTCTCGCCTAACCGCTAGGCCATTTCTTTTCGAGGCTAAGTCAATGTCAGGATTGGAATCATAGTTCCCCAACAATAATGCCAACACTGACCCCTATCCTAGGGTCAAACCAGAGTCGATCATATGGGGTCTTCTACCCAAGCTCGCGTCATTCAAATTTCTAAACATCAAGCACGATCACCTAATTCGTATTATGGCACGCATTGTGTATATTCAAATTCCTTCAATTCACCAATTCTAACCAATTCATGTATTCGATCACGAGGTCGTCTCGCTCGACAATACGTTGCACCCCAATCTCACGCGAGTCCGATAATCCACGGTGGTTCATGAATCACCATGCAACGCACCCGCAGAATAATCATTCTCATCGGGGCGTAACTCTTGTTTGAGTTTAGACTCATTCATTCTCGATACGCGGATTGGACCTACTCAATCCTCAAGTTCAATCGACAAGCACACCAATTCAATCTCGAGTCTATCTTCACGTCAAACCACAAGTCGAAGCACAAATTGTCGCACCGTGCAAGTTCGACCACTCCCGCTGTATGAATCACCATACCAGCGCTCACGCAGAGTGATCGCCCTAATCGGCGTGACGCATGTGCGAGGCTGGAGTAGCGCTCGCATAAGACAAGAACGTCAACGTTGTGGTTATCGACGAAGCAAATCCAAACATTCCAGTTTTCATCCAAGCCAAGTTCAATAGTTCGATCGTTATTCGTTCAACTTAGAACATCCTTGATCCAAGTCTATCCTTTCCTCGACACATTTTAATATCCCGAATATAGCATCCATCGAAACCAAGACATCTGCACGATCGTTATTCGTCGAGTCAGAGTACCCCCGAGTTATCGCATATCGATCTTTGATACGCCTCAATACCATCGACGATATGCGTAACCTGACGATCTTCCTTTGCAACCAATTTCGAATCGTGCGTTGATGCTGTTGTCCGAGTTGGATATTCCACAATCTACTCAATACTCAAGATCAAGTTCAGTCGCTTTTCCTCAAGCTCGTTTCAAGATCGTTATTCAAAACTCAAGTCACCTTTCATTTGCATCAATCCGATATCGTACGCGCGATCCTCTAAGTTTCCTCGATCAAGACTATTCATTTCATTTGTCATTTCGAATCGTGTTCTAACTCGCGTTGCACAATCACAAGTTGTCCGAACGAGATGCTCGTTCGGGACATTCGAAGTCACGACCAACTAAGCGTGACACGTTCTAAGGCTTTGCACGATCGCATCGCCTCGCCGACATACTCGTAATCCTCAATATTCACTCGAACAATATCCAAGACGAACCATACACCACTCGGACTTGAGCCACTCGACTAGTCGTCGACACTCATTCTTATTCTTCTCCAAACCTATCACATACACCACTCGGATTCAAGCCATACAATCCAGTCCTCAATCACATTCGCGTCATTCGCTAAGACATCCTTCAGATTCGTTCGACGAATCGCTAGCATAGTCGCTCGCGTCGTATCGACGCACTAAGTCGTTCGCACTATTTCCTCAAAATCCAAATCAATCTTCCGTGTACGCCTAAGTGTTAGTCCGATAGCGTTCCTATCGATAGACACTCTAAGTGCATCTCCGTTCCCGACCGAACGATACTTGATATCGCTCGTAACTCGTTTGCACCAAGGGTCAAGGTGCGCGACGCGAAACACAACTTAGCCAAAAGGCCGTGTGCATAGCCATCCTGTGCGGACTACATTCCGAGTTTGCACGCTCAATTGCTAGGGTCAACGTTGGACTAATTAGGCATGCACGCGACTTGCTTAAGGTTAACGTAGGACTATTCGGGCACACGTGCGACTTTGCTAACATTAGCACATATTTCCTATCGAGTCAAGTTTGCAACGTTCGACACAAAGGCCCTATTGACGCATTTTGGCAACGGCCTACCGATGCGTTAGATTGAACGCTTATACGAGCTTTCGAAAATATTTAGACTTATTGTATGGACATGCCGAGAGACATTTGAGAGAGAGCGTACCAACGATAACAACTTGCGGAAGCAACAGAGTTTTGCGGAATCATCGAAGTTAAAGAATTCAATCGACGGTCCAAAGACGTAAAGCCGTGCTCTGATACCACTATGTCAAACCCCGCTCCCGTAGGAGCGATCGTCCTCGCTAAGGCGTGATGCCGCACGAGCCTAGATTGCGCTCGTGCAAGGCAATTCCATAACGGCCGATTGCATCGGCGGCGACGGGGTCGTCGCACAGAAGTCCCGTGCAGAGACATTGATTTATAGCAGCGGAATTAAAGAAGAACACATGAACACAAGTCATTCAAAAGAATCTCTTTTATTGATATTGAATACAAGATTACATCTGTGGGCGCAAGGCCAAATTACAATGTCTCTCGTGCTCACTTTTCTCTCATTTACAAGTCACTCTGCTCTCTCTCATCTCTCGATACAATACTTGAATCCAGCGGAAGCTTCGGAAGGCGATGTCCATACATTATGTCCTGTATAAGTCTTCAGTTCACGCGACCGCACGCTTCGACTCGCCAAGGAATTCCGTGCCTCGACGCATCCAAGCGAGCTCCGCGCCACGAGCTTCTACCTGTGCCTGCACATGAAACACTGTGTGGGTGTCAGTACCACTGTACTGGTGGAGTGAGCTTCTCGCCCACCCATACAAAACCAACACGTTCATTTACTTTGGTGCAACATAAACCCTTTTACGATTGTCTTTCTATTCTTGCCTTAGGATCAGTTTTTAGGACCGGCGCCTTAGCGCAACTTGTGTATCAGAACCATCCCGTGCTTGCAATGTCAACGTTAACTTATACTTTTGTGCCTAGACCACTCCTTGTGCCAACAACGTTAACCTATCAAGTCGTGTTTGCCTTACGGCCATAATCAGAGACGCAACTACACGAAGGACTCCATTTCCTTGTCTCTAGACCTTTCTCGTGCTTGCATTGTCGACGCACCGACTTATACTTATCTTTCGTGCCAAACTCTGGGACGTAATGACTCGGTCGTGCCACAACTCGATTCGTGCTTCAATACCTCCGAGGCAGTGCCTCCTTGCTTGAATCGGCTACACTTGTGTCGTGACAACGCGGCCGTGCCTCATATTTCGAGGCCGAGCCCAACAACTCAACATAACTTTATACAACTAGCCCTACGGCCCTTCTCGACTTAACTCGCGACAGCTCAAGCCTAACACATGCAACTCTATGCCAACAACTTAACACTCGACGCCACGTCTCGTGCCGAAGCACGTCGCCTTCGCTGTAGCCAAATCTTAGGCTCCGACATTGTGTCTTTTTAACTCATGCATATTCAACTCAATCCAAAGGCACGCACACGGATTTTCGCCCGTGCCGACACAAAACTTACCATGTTAGTTTAAAACAACAGTTATTATTAAGTGTTTGTTATGGGATTGGCCTAACCAGCCGCCTTGGACGTAGCCTGGTAATACGGGACCCCTGCAACGCAGGTAGCGAGCCCCGATGCAAGTCCCCGTCTTACCGATGCCTTACCGGCGTTGCCTATTACCCAGCTCGGCTACAACCAGTTTCTTCCTAGGCCGAGACGGTCCCGTGGCCGCGGGTCTCCGCTCGAAGAAACCACCCCTTGTCGACAAGTTGTCCAAGTTCATAAGGGTTACATGGAGTGTTTTAGGATACAGTTTGGGCTTGTTATGTGATCAATTCATTTACTTGGTTGTTTTAACTCTTTCCCTTTTTCATACTTCCTTTGCAGAGCCCCTAACCAGGGTTGCCTCGGCGACTACCCATCGCTTAGACTTAACATTCTTTGAACTCAGGGAACGGCTACTGCATAGCCTTCCAACTTAACTTGAACATAACATGTTTCCTTGAGTGTCGACCGACCGTGGATAACTTTCCACTGAACCAACCGTGGCTCGTGCCTTAAACCGACTCGTGTTTTACGCGACGCTATCGCCCATGTCATACTCCATATGACGGGCCTTGGAATCGTGGGACTATTTAACTTGACAACCGCAGAAGGAGCGGGACAGCACGTAGAATAACTTAGGTCGACCGACATTACTTTGCCTAACTCACTCAAGCCTACAACTTAACCCAAGGGACGAGCAAAGGCTATGCCAAGCCTTGCGGGACCGGACCGTACATGCTTTAGCAAGCATTTGTGCGGGCGACGCCTATGACTTAGGCTAACTCTCAACTTTTGCACCGAAGACCAACTTTCCTTCTCCCAAGCCACGGGACGAAGGACTGAGTGTCATTTTCAAAGCACGCCGTGCACCCACTCTAGGCCGACAGTGGGACGTTTTCCATGTTCTAACTCGATTCAAACCGTCGGGATTATTCCCTTAGCTATGTGGATGCGTAGCTTTTATTATCAAGCCTAACTTGTGCAAGTTGAAAACACGATTTATTATGTGAAGGCAAAGATGAGGAGAGTTCACCGAAACTACCCCACCTGAGCGATGTCTTCGAGCAAGCCGTTGCAAGGCTAAGGCCGAACGCCGTCGGCGTTTCGATTCCTCCGATTGACTTTGCGGGACGGGGCACTACAGCACCCACTCGACTGCACACACAAGACGAGGTAACTTCTCTGATCTCGTATCCGAGTCGAGGCACATTCACGGACCGATCGCATCTGCACGAACGTTCGCTCGAAGCGAGGTAACGTGCACGAGTCCAGTGGACTTATTTTTGTGGCTCAGAAAATTACCGCAAAGGAGACTAAAAATTAATAACAATATTTCTTTCTTTCTAGAGGATATTTTTATTTTTTTTAAAATTTAATTTTCACTTTAGAATGTGGAGTTTCCTTTTGTTGGAGATTTGGTTATAGAGCCTCTTTTTGAAAGTGAGGAGGGATTCTTCACTTCAGCCGTTTGGTTACGCTATGAAACTAGGGCAGGAAGTAGCTTGATAATGGTTGTTACAATTCCTGTGGGAAGAATGTCTCTCCAAATTTATAAGGAAAAAAAAATCACTCCACATCCATATTGTTTTGCTAGGATGTGGGATTGGAAGTGGCTGCCTCCATAATCGATGAATGTGTCAAAAGAAGTCCCACCCACCACCCCACCGTCGACCCAACGACCTGTTGCATCTCCTTGGGGACCCAGCAGCGCCTTGGCGCTCTCGTAGTCGGCGTCCCGAAAGAAGTAGCCAACGAAGTCCGGCGGGACCGAGAGCATACCGGCGAGGCTGGATTGGCTGTCTATCCGGAAGCGCACCTCTGCGAAGATGACCGAGAGGAGGTTGGATGATAGAGGGGTTAGGGAAAAGGAGGAGAAGGGCTAGTTGGTACGAACATGGAGGAGGGCTTCGAGGGCACGTACATGAGGAGATGGGAGGGTGGTGTGAGGAAAATTTTCTCCTAAGAAGACATTTTATAGGATTGGAAAGAATAGTATGGAAAGGAAAATTATTATTTTAAATAATATAGGTAATACTTAAAATATATAAATAATTAGTTAATGAAAATAATAATTATAATACTTAAGTTAAATAATTAGTTAATAAAAAGGTAAAATAATTATAAAAATATTATTATTGTTATAATACATATATTTCTTTACCACCACTTTTAGATATTGTTTGGGAAGGGAGGAAAATGGGAGGAAAGAAAAAGTTGATGGGAAAGTGAGAGGAAAATTAAAAGTGATGGTGTTTGGGAAGGAGGAAAGAAAATGGGGGAGGGAAATTTGAGGGAACAAAATAGGTGGGTCCCACTAAAAAAAATGTTTCCCAAAAGTGGGAGAAAAATGGAGAGAGATGAGAGGAATATGAGTGAATTTACCCCACCACCCCTCATAAAGGGAGTGACAAATTATCATTTAAGAATATCAAGGACCAAAAAGTAATTATATTGCTATCCATAAACAACAACTAATTATTTTTAAACTTTTTCTTCTCCTACTTTTTGTCCATCCAAACAAAGAAAGGAAAAATTAACTTTTCTTTTATTTTACTCTCTTCTGTTTTCCTTCTCCTTAATTTTTCCTTTTCCTTTCTACAAAAGTTTCCAAACACAGTATTATAATCATCCAAATATTAAATTTAAATTAGAAAACATGACCTATTCAAATATTGAAAGTGATTTTCAGAAGACAAAAACCAACATAAAACTTGAATTCATTGACATTTCACTTTTACCGGACAAAACAACACTTTTATTTTTCTTATACTTTTGTTTTAAAAATCGGACTTGACCGGTCGGTTCAACCGGTTCACCCGTGAACCGGTTGTTTTTCCGGTCTGGTCCAGTATTGACCCGGTGTTTTTTAAAATTAGTATTTTTTAAAAAAATTAATATCCATAAAGGATTTATTTGGACTACTTAGATTAATCCAGTGGTTGAACCAACTGGTTGAACCAATTTGATCCGACCCAGTGCCTTGGCCGGGTCAAGCACCGGTCCGGTTTTTAAAACATTACTTTCAACCAACCAAACGGTAAGGGCATGTTTGGATCGCAGTAACTGCGGTAAAAGTGGCAGAAAAATGGGAGTTTCGTTGAAACTGCTCCATGAAAAACAGAGTTTTAGTGTTTGGTTACTACTTGTAATTACATTGTAGCTGTCAAATCTCTGACACAAATCAGAGACTTGTCCCCCTTCCTTCTTCCATTTTGAGCTGCAACCAAAATGGGGAGTAACTCAGATGAAACTCACTGGAAAGAAGAGAGAAAGTGATACTTTCTAAAAAAAAAAAAAAAAAATAAAAAGGGAGAGGAGTATTTTCTTCTTGGAAGCCACTGTGCTTGACCCCACTGCTGTTCAGCATTCCGGCCACCGACCGACCATGGAAACAGAGAGAAAGGTTGCGGCCACCAACCGACCTCCCGCGTCGTCATCGACCTCCCGGGCTCCCTCGAGGCCGGCACCTCCACCGCGCAGAGGAGTAGGGGCGGAGGAGAGGGAGGGGAAGGCGAAGGGGAGGGAGGGGCTCTGGCCGGGGAGGAGAAGGGACGGCGGGCTCCAGTCGGAGGAGCTCTAGAGAGAGAGAGAGAGAAGGAGAGAGGAATAAGAAGAGTTGGAGAGAGAACTTAAGAAGAGTCCAGAATATATAAGAAGACAACATATTAATAGCTAATTAATATCTAATTAGTAGGTAATTAATACATTGTGGGAATTAACAGCTAATTGTGACAGCTAATTAATAGTAATTAATTTAATTATGGTAGTTAATATATATTTTGTTTAATTGTTGTAATTAATTTAATTTGGTTTACATATTTTTAAGCGTTATTTTGTATAGGGGTACCAAGTTTATGTCCAAATTAGACTTTGGGTACCATCCAAACAACCGTCCAAACAAGATAATTATGGTATTTAGTTTTAATTATGGTAATTAATTTAATTATTGGTTATCATATTTTCAACTCAAATTTCTACTTTCAACAACCATCCAAACAACCGAACTACTTTTTTTCCACTTACAACAACCATCCAAACACCAAACCAATTTTTATTCCACTTGCAGCAGACAAAAATTACTCCATCCAAACACATTTTGGAAAGTGCAACTTGTCGCAAGTCAACGGAAACTCAACTTGCTGCAAGTGCCACCTTCACACTTTCAAAGAGTTACATCGATCCAAACAGCCCCTAATTGGTTGAGAGCAAAGGAACAGGTAGGAATAATTTGGGGATTGGGAGCATCTCTTCCCCGAAAAATCGTCTAGGGTTTGTTTCCTTCGTTCTCCCACTCCTTACTCTCCCCCAAAATGTCGTCCTCCGCCATTGCCAGAGAAGAAGAAGAAGAAGAAGAAGAGGAAGAGGAACCAGAAGAAGAAGAAGAAGAGGAGGAGGAGGAGGAGGAGGAGAAGGAAGAGGAGGAAGAAGAAGAGGAGAAGAAGAAAGAACCAACGCCTCCTCCTCCTCCCGTTCCTCCGGTCCTCGAATCGATCCAGCAGCTCCAAACCCTCCACTCCGCCCTCTCGGACTTCTTCCTCCACTACAACTCCCTCCACCAAACCCTAACCTCCATCCAGACCAACCTGAACTCCCTCGACCCCGACAAGAAGGAGGAGATTAAGAAAGGGGAGGAGAAGAAGGAGTCGGAGTCGCGGGATCTCGATGCCATCTGCAGCGCCACGGCCTCCAAGGACCTCCGCAAGTACATATCCTCCCGCCTCCACGAGGTCCGCCGCCTCCGCGAGGAGGTCCCCGAGGCCCTGAGACGCACCCCGAACCGCGCCCGCCTCGTCCTCGGCGCCGTCGGCCGCTTCTTCGTCCAGGGGAGGAAGACCTACGAGCACCCCAACTCCCCTGCCGTCTCCTTCCGCCGCGCCTGCATCCTCCTCCTCGAGCTCTACCTCCTTGCGGGGCCCGACCCTGCCCCTGACCCCTCTGTCAGGAAGGACGCGAGGGTTGCCGCCATGGACTGGAAGGGGAGGATGGAGCACGAGGGAGGCCTGGAGAGTGCGAGCTCCGTGGACGCCCTCGGCCTCGTCTTGCTCATTGCGTGCTTCGGGTGCCGTCCGAGTTCAGGCCCGGGGACCTCTACACGCTACTCCGGCTGAGCAATCTCAAGAAGAAGGCGGACGTGCTTCGTCGCTCGTCTATCCTCCTTGGGAAGATGCCTGGTAACAACCTCTTCCCCTCTTCCTCTAGTTCTCGCATAGTTGGTACTTATGTTAGTTTATGCAGGGTTTAGATCCCGTGGAGTCTATATTTGATTAGAGTTACAGCTCTTCCCAAATGATTGCATTGAACTGAGGAAGCTGTTTGGTTGCTCGGAAATGGAAATACCATGCAACATCTATTTTTATAAGTAGTGTTGCAAATGCCATGCTTGCAATGTTATTAGGACGCCTGCGGTAAATTTTGTTGCCGTAAAAAAAACTGTTTTCTGGTTGGGATTTTGTGACAAAAGAGAGGACACTGTTTAGTTAAATGTGGTTATAAGTGGTGTTGCAGCCGTTTTGGATGCAAGAAAAGGTGCAGTATTTGGGGAGACAACTATCATTACAGTAATTGACACTACTTAGTATACCAAACAATGAAAATGATGTAAATGCATTAATGTGGCAATAAACTACTTAGACGCGCAACAAACAAGCTCTAAATATAGGAGGCAAAATAAAATTTGATCTCTTAACAAAATCATATCAATATAGCCCTAAGCAATGAGCCATGGATATATATAAGGTTTATAGATACTAGAGAGAAGGGATTATGGTAACTCTGATTTCTAATCTCACACTTTGTACCTAACATAGTTGATATTGGACCTCATAAATATATTATCTCATGCAGGCCTGAAACTAGGTATTGCTTTCATTGAGCCGACTAATGTTCAGTTTGTGAACATTACAGTGTTGATTGTACTTCAGAGATGTAGAAGTTGCTCTGTAATACACCATGTGTCTGGTTGTGATTATTAGTACCTGACAGTGCCTAGGGCTACTCGATCAAAGTTATACCTTTTGTGATAACAACCCAAGGAAATTGACGATAGGAAGGAGGGGTGATGGAGGGATATTGGAAATGATTGTCCTTTTGAATTGTTCATATTGTACTCTCAGGATAGCTCTTTCATTTAGTTCATGGGACCAAACCTCAAATTCTCAAAACATATTTAAAGACTAAAGCTCAAAGCAACAGTGAGAAAACTGGAACATTTACTTCAGTACTTTCAGGCTATCATTACAGGCTATCAAACCTAAAACTTTAAGCATATGTACTAGGGCTAGCATCATTCGGGCTTAGTTAGGGACCTGGGTCCATATGAACCCGGGTCAGATTCTTCTTTTGCTTACTTGAGCCCAAGCCTGGCTTGTTTATCCATAGTGATCAAACTACCATGACCTAGCCCACACAAACAAAAATAACCAAGCTTGATCTGGTCCAAATATTTTTAGGGGAAGTTAAATAATAAGTATCTAAATACAAATAATTTATTTTAAAATATTGCAATCTAACATTATTGAACACATGTTCGGCGGCGATAGGCGATCTCTCTCCACCACTTTTGCGGTAGACGGTAGAGTGGAGGGCCAACAGAGGTTGTCAGCATAGGCGGATGTGAGGCGGCGTAGGTGGATGCCTAGGCAGAGCAATACCTAACAAGATATTTTGGCCAAAAGATTTTGCAAGCATTATGTGCCTATGGTTCCCTTTTATAAAAGTAAAACTTCATAAATCTTCATTCTGCAATTTAGTTAATGCATGAAAAATCCTTAAAATTTGCATATTATGCAAAAAATAATGGTAAGATAGTAAAAAATGTCCAAAATGTATCAACCGTCTAGACGGTGCCTAGGCGGTCTAAGTGGCAGACGGACTCTCTCCGCCACGCACCCGCCTGCACCCGCCTACCACCGTTTATAACCTTGGTTGGACCACATCTATTCCTTGGACAGGCCAAAGTCTATGTATACTAAAAAAATTATTTTCTTTGCACAGATCATTCAAAAAGTAATGCAGAAGTTACTGAAAGAATTAAAAGTCTGTGTCATAATTTTAAAAAATTGTTAAATATCTCTCAGATAAGAATACAAGGGGAAATCAAATTCTTACACATTTATCCACAACATGAAAAATTAATTAAAAAAAATGTAATGCTATATATGTGCTGTACATAAGAAAATTAAATTATTATGCAATTTTAGGTGGTCATTGATTGAAAGTCAACTTCCTAGGTGAACTCTACTTACTACTTAGAGCAAAAATGTTCAAAATTTATGCCAACAGTAAGAAACTAGGAATAGGAAGGGATGGCACACTCCACAATCGTTAAACCAAGCATTCAAAATTTCTTTTTCCTCGCCAACATGTAGAAAGTTGTTAGAGGAAGGACAAAAGGAAAAGGATGAAACTGGAATGTAGAGGGGACAAATTTATAGGAAAGAAAAAAATGGAAAGAAAGGTGACGGATGTGGTAATGTTTGTTTTTAGGTTTAGTTGGAAACTATTTATAATGATTTGTTTTCTTTTATATTTTCTGTCTATTCTGACCATTATTTTCTTTTCTTATTCGCACAGAACGGAAGTACATGGTATAGAAAGGTTTATTTTGTAAAAAAAATTTGATACACTTGTCTGTCATTACTATTATATATTTTTTCCTTGCCGGGAGGGTGGGGGGTGTTTTTTTTGGGGGGGGGGGGGGGGGGGGGGGGGGGCGCATGGCCCCCTCTATATCATATGTGGTTACACCCCTGCGTGTTCTGACAACTACGAAATCTAAATTAATGAATACTATATCTAAACCTAAAAGTAAGAATTACGAAAAAAAAACTTATAACAATAGATTATATTTGTCTTAGTCTATCCGAGCCAAATGCATGTGCAGCCATGTTCTGGGACCCTTTTGAGACTAGGCATGGGAGGATCATGTCCTATGCATGCATGGTCAGGTATTGTTTTGGATACACATGACAGGTGTATGGTCTTCTGGAGGTGCCTCAGTGCAAACTAACATGTCATGTTAGCTGTGTGGTTGCAGTTAACTGTTAAAGTAGGCTAAATATATATAGTCAACTTATATCTGCCCATCTATGTTAAAGCATCTGATTTGAATGACAACAATTAGAATAACTATTCCAATGAGTAACTTGTCGAGTTATATGTATCAAGCCGGAGCAAATTTTCACTCTGCTATGTCTGGGTAGCTATTAATGTGTAACTGATCCCTCACAAGATGTACATAAGTTCATCTGCCTGTACTTTAATGTCTGAAATGTCTGAAATGAAGGAGAAATGTAATAAGCTTCCAATTGAATGGCCTTTGGTATACTAAAGTTGAAAACCACTATTGTAATCGAGTTTGTGGGCTTGGTGTATATGCTAGCTAGAGTAAGTCGCCCATAACGAAAGAATGGCATGCATCTGATCAAGAAAGCGGACCAGGTTCTTTTTTAATGAAGGAAGTTCTCCATCGAATAATTTGGTACTGCTTTTCTCTGGACAATGTCCTTCGTCACCTCTGCATGGAGAAGTCTGACTATATGAAAATGTGATGCTATTATCCAGTGATTTCTTCTCCTCGAGCCATTTGGGAATGCCCTTGCTTTCATAATCAGCTCATTTGATTTTAGTCTTATTCCCTTGTCCATCAGCTCAAAATTAAGTATTCAGTAGCTTCAGCCCTTATCATCTGATCAAAACATAGCTTGAAAGGTCTCTATGAATAAAGGTCTTTATGAATTGGATTTAGTCAACTCTGAATGGTTTCTCAAGCCAGCGGAATATATTTTTATGTTGGTACTAGCATTGAAATATGAATATGTTTATGGTAATTAAATTAATAGATAGAGGTTGCCAATACCAAAAATGAAAAAGACAAAACATGTCTTGCATTGGACGTAAATAATAGATGAAGTTTAACCTTTAGTATAAATGTTTGCCTACATTATTTATGACATGTGCTCCACCACTCGTGTCCTAAAACAGGTGGAAGATATGATCGGTGCTCAGTTGAAGAACTGAACTTTGATCTCCTTGAAATCACCTAGTTCATAACGTCTAGTTAGTGTACTGTTTTGTATGTATTTGGCTCTACCACATCTTTATTATATAAGTTTCATTGTTCCATTGTCTTATTACTTATTATAGATGTAGATGTTTGATTTCTTTTACCAGAGCTCCTTTGACATAGGAGTTGAATTTATTATAAATTTCAGTGCTGGGTTGTCAAATCAAGATGCAAATGGCATACCTACGTTGTCTCATGTATCATATCTTGTATAGTAAGATAAATTGTTGCATAGTAAATTAATATAATCCTACATACCTGCATAAATTTAACACGTTGAGCAAACAATAAGGAGCATTGTCAAGTTACTAGTGAGAAATTCTTCATAAAATTGATAATTAGAAGCAAAAAGATACTACATTAGCATTTCTTGATGATAATATTCACGAATATTATTATTAATCCATCAATAAGAATTTGGCTGTTAACAATCAGTATGCTGACATTCAGAGAATGTTTCGTTAAACATACTAGTTTATAAACAATGCATAAATTTTAACATTCTAGTAAATAAAGATGAGAAAAATAAAAAATCCCTTAAGGAAACATTCATAACACGATAAGAGAAAATTCAAGAAATTTCAAAAGAATGAGAAATATGAAGGAACAAAAAATAATACCTTACCTTTTTTTTGTGAAAACAGCTTCCGAGTTGCTAAGTTGTTGAAGTCTTTATAGATGCTAGATGTTCTCTCCGAAGATAGATGTTGTCGATGCAGATGTTGAAAGCTGACAAAGGATGCCTAAAAGGAAACACTCATTCAAAGATTCACTTGGAGAGGAGGTTGTTTGTAACAAAAAAAATCTAAAGGGCTTAATAGGGTTATATGGGTATTTAGCTCAAGTTTTAGAATTCTAGTTTTGGGTTGTGGAAACATAATTTCTGAACCACTTAAAAGTCGATGCAGATGTTGAAAGTTGACAAAGGATGCCTAAAAGGAAACACTCATTCAAAGATTCACTTGGAAGAGGTGGTTATTTGTAACCAAAAAACTCTAAAGGGCTTAATAGGGTTATATGGGTATTTAGCTCAAGTTTTAGAATTGTAGTTTCGGATTGTGGAAACATAATTTCTGAACCACTCAAAATCAGATTTAACCTATGCAAATTTAGGGTTAATTTGGTTATATGGGTATTTAGCTCAAGTTTTAGAATTGTAGTTTCGGATTGTGGAAGCATAATTTCTGAACCACTTAAAGTCAGATTTAACCTATGCAAATGTAGGTTAATTTGGTGATTACTGCTATATTTAGTGATATACCGTATCAGGTGATACATATTCGTGTCGTATGATACGGAAAGTACATCATAAGATAAATTGTCCCCACTGTAGCATTCAACAGACTGTAATTGTACCGTATGATGCATAGCATTCAACAGATCCTATCTTTATAGGTTTTAAAACATTTTTATCTTAATATACTGATTACTGACAATGAAGTTTAAATGCTTTTGACAGTTTTATGGTTGGAACAAGCTTTAATCAAAATCTAATATGGTTTTGGTATCTACATTCACAACAACAGAAGCACCATCCCCAAGATAAAAATGCTGCTGTTCCACGTAACCACCGCATGTCTCACAGCTTCATTTCTTTGATGCAGATATCATTAAAGATATGATCAAGAGAAACATGCAAGTTGAAGCTGTTGACCTTATCTGTGCTTTTGAGCTAGGGGAAAAATTCCCTGTTCTGCCTTTGCTATCATCCTTTGTGCAAAAGACATGCGAGGTATGTTCACTGGTATGTTAGTTTTAATTACTCTTCTATCATTGTTAAGTAACAAAGAATTTATATGTCAGCTAAACTAGTTGGCTATTTCAAAATATCATTGGTTGCGTTTACTATTGTTCGCTGACAGTAAGAAAAGTTCACACTGATTGAGTACACAAATCATTGTATTTTCACCTCCCCTCTTTTTGTTTAATTTTTACATAATGAGAAATAAGAGTTTTTCCTTGGCTGATTTAATTCTTATGTATTATGTTCTTTTAGCTTGGAGTACCTAAGAATGAAGAAACAAATACGTGAATTTTTTAAGGTTTATAATGTTCCAAATAACCTTATAATAATCAAACTTTATTAAGAATTGGAAACTTTTTGCATGTAAAATTTGTGCAATGGTGGTAAATTTGTCTTGAATCTAAGCAGTCATGTTCTTTATCCAATGGCAGGTTTGGGTGCATATTTTAAAAGGATAAATCTGCACCTCCAGTTTGCGTGACTTTGTAGTAGTCATGATTTGTTCTACTTTATTAGATGTTTCTTAAACAAAAACTTTAGGGAATCAACAATTTGAGTGTTACTATAGTATTCAAGTTAATTTCTTTGTAATTAAGTTCAAGAAAGGACAGTGACAAAAGATTTGCATATTTATGTTTAAAACTCCACCTTTGTTGTATGTTGATTTCTTCATGAAATGAATAGATCTTGATGAAATGAATCCCCACAGATTTAGGCATAATCATGGTGAGTTTACATGTTTCTGTTGCTAATGAGATCACTTGATAAGATTATAATATTATAGAAGAATAATAGATGTGATCTTCTAGAATCTGGTGTTACTAGGATGGGGACAGATATGTTTGACATGTATCTTAAGAAAGACCATAAGAAAAAAGAACGAGGGGAAAGATCAAATTATCCAAGAAGTGTCTCCACGAATATTTCCAAAATCATAGGATTAAAACAAGGCCTTCACTATTTAATAAAGATAGAACCTAGTGGATCTTATAATTCAATCATGTATCTTACAATCTGGGTAGTAAATCTTGCAATCCTATAGATCCACAAAAACTGCAAGTTGCCAATCTATCAATATTGAAGATAATGGTTAATACGCCATGGAGAGCTTGCATTGTAAATAGATCTATGGAGTTTGGAATGGTAATGGGATGAAGCTTATTCTTTCCTGGTTTTGGAATCCACCAGGTACGAAACTATAAAATTTGCTACTTCCGTAGTATACCTTTGGTGGGTTATATATATAGGATAATTTGGTGACTTTCAATGCCATTTATCCATTTTTCGAAAAAAAAAGGGTGCTGTGGCACAGTGTTGGAACTCATTTTCACATTACATTTGGACCTTGTCATTATTAAAGGCTACTCTGTTTTCGATGCAGAAAGAAGCCAGTCAAAAACAATTAGTTGCGCTAAAATTGGTTAAGAAATGTCTCAATGAACACAAGCTTGATGCCTCTGAGCTTGCTAGTCTTGATATCGATCAAAAAATTGCCAATCTGGAAAAGGAGATGTCTGAGAGGAAATTTCAAGAGAACAAGAGAAGGATCGAGGATGTTAAATCCTTCAAAAACCCAGAACCCCGAGCGAAACGCCCCTGGCCTGCTTCCACTGGAGCGACATATGGTACATGTTCCCAGTTGCTTAAACAAACTCATACTGGAAGCATTACATTTGTATATTATAACTGTGAGGCATTATGATGATCATATTGCCTACTAACATGCCCTGTTTTATGCTCAACTAAGGGATGATAGAGAGTAGTGGTATAGGGCTAGCAGCAGGAAGTATTCATGGACAACCAGGTGGAAGGCATGGGAATGAAGTTATGTATGTGGACTCTGTTGGACCTAGTTTATTAGGGACACAGTATTTACCAGGCAATAATTTCACAGGGCAGTCAGCTGCTGGTGGCGAGAGTTTCTATAAGCCCCCAGCATTGCCCCATTCCTTGGTGAATAACTTCACAGGGCATTCGGCAGTTGCAGGACAGAGTTTCTCTCAGCCCCCAGCTTTGCCCCATTCCTCGATGAATAACTTCTCAGAGCAGTCAGCAGCTGCAGGCCAGGGTTATTATTATCCCTCAGATTTGTCCCATGGAATGGGAGACGTGGCTTTGGGCAATAATCTCTATCAGTTTGCTGATACTGCTTTGCAACATGATCCATATTATGGCAAACCCACCCCGAGCAATGCTGTGCCCACTGTTGCCAACACTGGCCATCATGACCACTTTGGTGACGGCTCCTTTTTTAACAGGTAGATTTTGTCTATTATGATTGCATATGAGCAACAGATTTGATTTATTTATTTATTTTACTTTTTCCCCGCCCTATGACATTGGTTGCCTTGAAAAAAAAATCTTGGTGTGTGGAACTTTTTGCAGATCACATTGAGCTCTGTCAGTTGGTGGTGGTTATCGGTTTCAAGCATAGTACAGATGGATATAATCTGCAACTGTCCGTGTTCTTTTTGATACTTATTGAGTTGTGTTTGGGCAAGAGAAGAGAAGACAACATGGGAAAGCAAATGAACAGTACCAGACCTGTTGAACCGACTCTTTTTTATACTGTAATTTTTGAAAATATTGTCACTTTGTTTTGGCAATTGTCAAGTTGTTTCCGACTCCCGTCTCTTGTTGATAACAGTGGCATAAATCATGGCCAGACTTATTTAGATTCATTCATTCATGTATTCGGTGGTCTTGTAAACTCACTCCTTTGGGAGCAATAGAATGATATGCGCATGTTGGTAGGTAGAAAGTAGGCATACATTTTTCTCATTCATGGCATGGGTGGGGGGAAAAAACTTACCGAAGGGGGTATCAAAGTTTTGATACCTCCTATGTATGACATGTGGGCCTAGAATTCTTCGTAAAGCGTGTAAACATATATATATACACATAAACATTGAGGGGGACCCACTTGTCATACATAGGGGGTATCAAAACTTTGATACCCCCTTCGTTATCAAAGTTTTACTCCATGGGTGGGGGTGGTGGTGGTGCTTCAATTTAGTACCTCGCTAGCTAAGGACGGTTCCATCGATACGCGCCACTGCTCCTAAGCTAGCGACCTACGTGTCAATGTCCAACAACGATGAGACTAGTGGTGGTGTTGATAGAGAAGACCATCAAGTAGTAATAGACGGTGAGCAATGAGTTATCCCTTATGTATATCCAGTAAGCATAGCTAGTTTGAGACTAATGCAGTTAGTTGCTAGTCTTCCAATGCACAGTGGTAGGTATTCAGAGTTCGTCCTACCATACTATTTCTACTATGGCAATTGTTAGGGGTAGCGGTGGCAATTGTTGGGGTAACGATTATGATGTATTTTTAATGTAGCGGTTTTGGATGGTTATGAGGTCCGGTTTTGGACGGTTTAAAGTGGCGGCTTTTAAACCAATCTAATCAATGCTTGGTAAAAGTTTTTAAAAACAATAAAATTAATTATATTATATTATATGTCCGTATATAAATATGGGTGTAAACGGACCGGACGGACCCGGACAATCAAATGTTCGAGTTCGGATCGAAAATAGAATCGGACGGACATTAGTTCGGCTTGATTAAATTCGGATGCAAAATTTTGTGTTCAGATCCGTCCGATAATTTTGGAGCATGTTCGTGTCCGACTCGATAATTTTGGGACAAGGTCGACAGGAACGACCTCGCCGTCGGGGACGACGACGACGAAGGCGAGGATGCCATCGTAGAAGCTGTCGACAGTCGGATCCCAGAGCGGCGTGCGGCGAAGGGCATGTCAAAGCCGTGGGCGAAAGAAATGAATGGTTGGATCTGGGAGCGGAAGCGGAAGCGACGGCGGAGGATAGGAAGGAGGAGAAGAAGATGTGATGCTGGAAGTCACCACCGTTGTTTTCTTTATCTTTCTCGCTCTCTTTCTTTCTATGTAGCTGTTGATTTGGAAAGAATGAAATAGGTGTTTCTGTTAAGGGCTGTTTGGATCAATGAAAGTGATCCGGATTTGGGGGATTTTCTGAAAGTGGCCTGAACTTCTCTGAGTTCGGGTGTTTGGTTGCACCATTGAAACTTCACATTTTTTTCTGAATTGACCATGTGCAGTTTCTGTCCCCCAATTTTCTCTTCACTTTCACCTCCATCCCAAAACGGAAGGAACTCTGGAGGAAACTCAAAAAAGAGGAAAAAAATTGTGTTGTTACAGTCACCGCCATAGGTCACCGGGCCACCGCCACCGCGTGCGGGCTAGGTCACTCTCCGGGGGTGGAGTAGAGAGAGTTTGAAGGAGATGGAGAGAATGGGGTCCCCGGAGGAGTGCTTGTGAGGAGATGGAGAGAATTCTCTAGAGAATTCAATAGGAAGAAAGGGTTTGGTTGGGGTGAGTGTTAGCAGCTAGCTGGTGAGTGCCACTTTAGGAGAGAATGGGTTCTCTAGAGAAGTCTATAGGAAAGAATGGTTGGGCCGGGTGTTAGCAGCTAGCTGGTGAGTGATTATTAGGTGTTAACTTGATGCTATATAATTATTTTATAATAATAATTAGGGGACAAATTAGTGGAGAACAAATTATTTTACGATAATAACAAATTATTTTATGATAATTATCATACTTAATTTTATTTGTCTAATTGTGATATATATATATATATATATATATATATATATATATATATATATATATATATATATATATATAATTCAATTAATATACTAATTATATTTCATTTATTTATGATAACAATACTAATTTTTAATCTTTACACCCAAAAAAGGTTGGGGTAACCATACCTAGGTTTACCACATCTCCAACAAATTTTCACTTTCAACAATCCAAACAACCGAATTCATTTTTTCTTCACTTTCAACAACCATCCAAACACCAAACCCATTTTTCTTCTTGCAGGAGACAAAAATTACTACATCCAAACACATTTTGGTAAGTGCCACTTTCATACTTTCAACTGCAACTCATCATGACGTAAGTGCCACTTTCACACTTTCAAAGAGTTACATCTATCCAAACAGCCCCTTACCATGAGAGAGAGAGAGAGAGAGAGAGAGAGAGAGAGAGAGGGGGGTGGGGGGTGGGGGGTGGGGGGTGGGGGGGGGGGGGGGGGGGGGGGGTGGTTTCGTTAGGGGGCCCGAGGAGTCAAAGGCATGGGAAAATGTTGAGACTTAAATGGTATCAAAATGATTGATGGAAACTTAATTGATATTAAAATTGATGACTTGTCATGGGTGCTCATGGGCCTATGTGATGTGGGGCTCTATTTTTGTTGACTAGGCAGTTGTCCATTTTTACAATCTATATGATGTTACTTACGCACTGTAAAGCCTATATTTTTTCGGACCTGTTTAAAAATTTCGGACCGGATAGAGATTTGACCGAGTCCGAGTCTGAAATTTAAACGGACACAGAAAAATGTTCAGATTTTGTTCGTTTATTCGATCGAACGGTCCACGGTCGAACCATTTATCGGGTCGGACTCGTACGGACAACGGACTGTCCTGTCCATTTTACAGCCGTCCGATTTGGACGGTTTAAAGTACCGACTTCTAAACCAATCTAATCAATGCTTGGTAAAAGTTTTTAAAAAAACAATAAAATTTATTATATTATATTATATTATATTATATGTCCATATATAAATAAAAGTTGTTCCAAAGAAAGATTATATCATTGCTCTTCCAAATAATAGCTTACATATATTACTTGTAAGGATAAAATAGTTTAGCTAGTAAGTCATAAATGTTGAGAGAAACATTCACTGTCATGTCACATCATCAAATTGACGGCAAAATTTTATGCCAATCATTCAATACAACATTAAACGGACCGCATAGAAAATTCACATTTTAGTAGCTGTCAGATAAGACATTAAGAGAAAAAAAAAAAGAGAATGAAGAAAAATTGTAGGGTATTAATAGTTGTAGTTATATATTTTTTTCTGATAAGGATATAAATGGATGAAAAAAATATAGAAACTCTTAGAACACTCCGATTTGGAGTGTTTATAGATACACCCAACCCAAAATTATATTGCACTGGTTTTTTTGGAAAATTTTTGAGTGACAAAAACCAGAATGCATCTACTTAAGTAACTTGAAACAGAGGAATAAACTTCTCCATGAGTTAGTTGATGGTGAAATTCTCATAATTGTGTACCAAATGATTATTTATAGTACATGTTAACACACTAGAGCCACAGGGTTTTTTCCTAGCATTGGTAGGACCTATGGAGCAGAGCAAAGGGGTTATTAGGATTTTAATAATCATAATAGTGAAGAAAGTGTTAGCTTTGGGACGTCAAAGACGATTTGGAATTTGATTTCCTGTCATGATAAAATTTACTGAAAGACATTGGAAAATCTACATCATTACTTGAGCATACCCTTTGTTCATAATGACAAACTCATTGCAATTAGGATCGGTTCAGGGGTAAGTCTGACAAAACTTTCGGCTTGGACACTCTCATCCATAGGGCAACCCCCAAGGCCATTTGATTTTCTTAGGACCAGTCCAGCCTAAATCCAACTTAAACCTATATCTTTTCAATAGGGGTGAAGGACAAACAAAATTAGCTCCGACTAAGGCAATGTCTTAGTCGGAGCTAATTTTGTTTGCCTTTCACCCCTATTGAAAAGATATAATAGGTTTAAGTTGAGTTTGGCCTGGACCCCTATTAAAAAGATATAGGTTTAAGTTGTTTTTGGGCTGGACCGGTCCTAAGAAAACCAAATGACCTTGGGGGCTGTCCTAAGTCCAACGTCTTGTTAGGCTTATGTCTGGGCCGAGTCCTTCTCCTACAACTCAAGCTCACACTCCGCCTACTGATTTAACATGTTACATTTTGTTAAAAAATGAGTCACTTCATGATCCTCAATGATCAGCTTTTCAGTTCCTAGGGCTATTATACAGCCAGTCAAGTACTGCTAATTCATTAATTATCGTGAAAACAAGATACAATTAGCACATTTTAGTCGGAGGAAGAACATTAACAAAGTCGAATGGAAGAAAGGATTTTTGCAACTTAAAACCAAAAATGTTTGGGCTGGGAGAAAGGTTTCTTTGCTGCTGTTCCATAGTGTAGAATGAAATGATTTATTAGTTACTTCTGTTTTTCCGACTTGTCCTTACCGATACGGACACATCGGGAGTCGACGCTAAATGATGGCCGGCACAAGGACCCGGCTGCAGCATCCGAGGAAATAGCCTTCTCCAGAGCATGTGCTCGATTTGGTTTTGGCTTGTATCTGTATCATGAAGATGAGATGCTGTAGCAAGCTTTCTGAAAATTTCTGCTGCTTTTGAGAATGAACAGTTCTGGTCTGCACTGCCAAAAGTGTTTAACATACTTGCGCAAGTATGTCGCTTGCAACAACATTTCTTGTAGATTGGTATATATTGCATCACTTGGTCAAACATCCTCTTAAAAGAACATCAAGGATATATTAAACCTGTAGCTGAAATGATATCAACTGATATCACATATTACACCTACACAAGTCCAGTGCTCATGAGAGGTTCTGTAGCAATAGCGTACAGTATAATCAGTTCTTTCTTGAAACTTAGTTTTTCGTGTCTGCAGCAAAATAGCATAGCATAATATGCAACTACAATTTCTTCAATCTTCTAATTCCCACTGAATCTTTAACACCTGAAACTGAGACGGACATTATGCTATAAGGCGCTCCATACATATCCTTCTGCTCTAGAGGTCTTCATTCCTGGGTTAACTTTTTTGTTGGCTTTTTTGCTTTTAACCCTGCAATGCCTATGATCTTCTTTGGAGCGTTCGTGTTCCTGCATCGAAGTTTGAAGCCATCCATGTGTATATCACATCTACCAGCAAATTCACATCTTTTGAGTTATTTGCTCGCATAACTCTAGATTCCTCACTGAAAGAGTAACCAACTTCTTTAGCTACTGATTCGAATGGGGTTCCAGCGGTCAGATTTGCCAGAAGCTCGCCTCCTTGGTTAACTGCATCTGCCATAGCAGGTGGAACGTCTGGGAAGACCTGCGAAATGAAACGATGTACCATTACAAAAGGAAAAATTACTACAACAAATAAGTCAAGTAAAAACTGCTGCATGAGCACTCCCAAGATAAAACATAGAGCCATTTGGGTTATATAATATGATTAAGGTAGCTAACCCTATTTTAAAGGTTTCCAAAAACATAAAAGTTTTACTTCCTTGGACTATAATTTTGAGCGAAAGAACTCACCTGTTGCAGAGGAAGTACATGATCTCCAGGCAGCGAGCGAAGAGACAAGTCCAATGAAGAACTTATGGCAGATTCAGCACATAACACGCGAGCTAATGTTGAAGTCTCATCAATCAAATCATCCTTAAATTTAACCAGTAGGTTCCTTGAAACCCCATAGTAAGATTTCACCTGAAGAAGAGGTTGCAGTTGTGGAAATCACTTACTATAGATATTGAAGATGATAATCATGACTCTAATTTTAAAACTCTACAGCACTTAAGAAGACAAATTATTCGGGAAGTTACAATAACATGAGAAAATGTTAAAAGTCCTAGAAACTCGCCAACTCAATGAAAAAGCTTGAACTAGGGGTAGTTCATAAGAATCTCAAAACCCTTTCCGCTTCTTCCTCTTTTCCAACAGTTCAGGATTTCTCTTATCAACCTCACATAATCAACACTCACAGATCTGTCTCCGCAAGACAAGCACATGCTGTAGTCATCATTTGGCAGCCACATATCTTAGAGAAAATAGTGAACTTCGCATGCTTGACTGTGCACTCTCTTGCAAGAAATGTGCACACACAAGACATCAAGGCTTTCCTGCCTCTGAGAACAGATTTAGTGACCTTAGCTGAAGTATCAACCACTTATGGAATGCACAGGCCATGCATGAAGCAATCAGTCCTCGGAAGTGGCCAGGACTCTCCCTAGCGAAGTATATATAATGGAGCCTCGCAATATGCAAAGTATTGGGGACTATTATGCACTAGATGCGGGAGAAGGTGAAAAATCATATAGATGGGTGTGACCAGCAACCAAAAAGGGAAGGATCTGATGGATTCCGGAAACTGTTGTGACAATGATAAGGTGGTGTAATATTAATGTCTACCCTGGGAGACATTCTGGGATATGTCATCTTCCACTTGGTTTTTTTTTTTGTTGGGGGGGGGGGGTTGGGGGGGGGGGGGGGGGGGGGGGGGGGTGGGGTAGGTGGGTGAAAAATGGTTTTCCCTGATTGTTGGTCCAAACAGCTTGAGATTTTCTGGAGTTACTAAAAAGAACTAATCGAGATTCTAGAACACTTGATGAATGGGATATTAGGTAATCAAGATGGTTTTAATCATGATACACTATGAGGATTGTTAATTCAAACAGCTTGACAAATACAAGGAGGTGAGAACAACCATTTTGGTCATGTCTTGGGAGCAAATAAAGCCTTTCCTATACATGTGCAATAAGAATGTTGAAACTGGAGGCTACATTGTAACTAGAATGACACAACAATTTTATTAGAGCTCTTGGCCAATATTTATGGAAAATATAAAGCACATGAAAAAACATCACTAACCCTTGAAAAATACATAATAAATGTGTTGAAAATAAAACAACTAATCAACTCTCCAACACACCCCCACAAATTGGAACTCGGTGAAAACAATTCCAGCTTGGGGAGAATGGGGAACAAAGAAACGACATATCATCTGAAATAGTAGGTTAGGACTTCGTCATCAAAGAAATCCAGTAAGAAACCATCTGAAGAAGGTTTGGGGCTCAGACACCGAAGAATCCCAAAAAGAACCATAGAAAGACAAGACCTCACAAATGAAGAAATTTCAGAAGAAGTTGAATGAGCGTTGGGACTTCATAATATTAGAAATCTCGGAGGAGAGAAAAAGAAGAAGAGCCAAGACATCACAACTGAAGAAATCCTGAAAAAAAACATCTCAAGTATGTCGGGATTCTGAAATAAGAAATCCCGAAAGAAAACATATCAAGTAGGCCGGAATTCCATAACAAGAAATCCTGGAAGAAATATCTAAAATAGGCCGGGGCTTTGTAGGACAAAAAATCCTGGAAAAATATTTGAAATACATCGGGGCTCGAAAAGATTAGAAATCCCAGAAGAAAACCAAAGTACTTCGAGGAAGTCGTCACATGTCGAGGTTAAAGAAGAGGAGAAGAGAGATCCTAGGAAGAGAAATTAGGGCTCTACTACCGTCTTTAAACTTTAAAGTGGACTTTACATTGTGACATGAAATTTTATTAGGACTCCTCGTCAATATTCATAGGAAATACGAAGCATATTAAAAAACATCACTAAACCCTAGAAAAATACATAATCAATGTGTTGAAAATATAATAATTAATGAACTCTTCAACAGAGAAGATGACCCTTAATAGAGTATGGAAAAGGATGTTCCTAACTTGAAAAAGGATGAGAAATTGTAGCTCTAAGTGTGAATAATCCACAGAGTAAATAAAACAAAATTGCATAGCTAACAATCAGATATCATTCGTGTGTATTTATTTACGTACGTGTGTAAAAGCTTTATGTGCACATATGTTATATAAACCAAAGAGAGCAGATAAGACTGAACTAAGAAAGTTCACAAAGATTGGCAAGAAGTTCCTAGTTTAAGAAAACTCATACCAGTCGACGAGTTTCTTCCGGTTTAGGAGTGAAATCTTCTCTTCCATTGATCAAATCCATATATAATGGAGGAAGTTGCTCAACCAAAGGCAGAACTTGCTTCATAAGTGGCGGACTAAGATTCTCTATTTGCTTCATGGCCATTTCTGCCTAGAAACAACCATCCATCAGAAATTAAAATGATACATATCAAAGATAGGGAAATCATTTGCACTTTCTCATGCTACAGACAGATTCCTCAAGTAGCTGATCTTCTTTTGTTCTTCATTTCCATCACATAAGATATTATTGAAGTAGCAAACACATTTTAACAACAAATATGCAAATGAGAAGATGATCCTAAAAGTAAAACTAAATAAAGATGCCAAATAAAGTGCAGGGTAATGGAATTTAAAATAGAACTCGGTCATTTTTTTAGTAAGATGGTTCTGTCTGCAGTCAAACTAAGCAAATGGTTGAAGCATGGAACTTTCTGGTCCCTTTCTCAAGACTACTAATTTGCAAAGAGGGGATTAACCTGTGTAAAAACTTTCAACTGCATCACCAATTTAATGAGGTTTTCAAGTGTTAATAAATCTTGTTGAACAAGGTGAATCTCTTCGGCACAAGTGTTAATAAATCTTGTTGAACAAGGTGAATCTCTTCGGCACTTATCATTCTCAGAACATTCTGAAGAGAAAGAACAGATAATCGAGTTCATACCAGCATAGGAAATAAAAACATGCCACATCTAGAATCAAGGAAATAAGGATGATGCTAGTTATGACTTGAAGAACAGTTGTGCACAAATATAAGGCCTATCAGGAAAGTATGGCTCTCCTCTTATGATTTTCCATATGCAATCATGATTATGTACCGACGAGAATATCCAAATGCAAGATATGACTAAGATTCATAGAATACTGATGAAGATTTCTAATAGTTAAAACATCAAGAGTAAGCCAAGCTACTGCTTAACACTAGAGAGTCACAAGCTCACCCCACGTAGAATTGCTTCAGATGAAGTAAACTGGGATAGAAGTGGGCCGAAACTTTGAGCCACTGGCACAATAACAGGAGAGAACAATGGGACAGCTGAACTTGCCTCCTGCAAAAGAACCACATGCTTTTAAAACTCTGAGAAGAAGCACTGAAGTATACATTCAAGCAACAAAAGGAAAATGATAGCTTTCCAATATATGAACATTACAGCAAATGCATTTGAAATTGTAATACTCTTTGGCGTAACGTGTCATGAGGATAAAATGCAATTTCCTATAGCAAATCGTATCACCTTACCTCGTCTAGACTCTATAGTCTAGGGGAACTGTAGGGTGCTCCTTGGTTGCATGAGCTTAAACTACAATCCAAAAGGTAGGTGAAACTACCTGCCAAACTGGCCACCTAGGTTGTTGCCGGTTACAAAAAATCATACAAAATCGTGCAAGTTTTAAACACAACTTGAAGATTACAACAACAAAGACTTAGAAAGATTACAAGCTACTAGTAAGACTTTAAAAAAATGCAACCAAGTTGCTACAACAGAGAACAATAGAAAGAAAGCTTGTTGGGGTGATTACGATCACGGTTGCTCAAAACAAGATTCGACCATTTTCTGTCAACCTGCTTCCAGAAACTGCAAGTTCAAAGAATTGAACCTGTGGAACGCTCATTTGTCACCCTCGGAAGATGGACTTCATCCAGACATACGTTGCTTCTACTGCTGCTGCAAACTCTCCTCTCATTGCATATATTCTCTTGTGTATTTTACAAGTGCAAAATCGAGAGTATATAGGGGAGCCTAGTCCCCCCTAGCAGCCATAACCACCTATGATGTAGTAGGCGGATATCAAGGGAATAATTCCCGTTAAGTAGGTAGTTACAGTAGTAACTCTCACTAAGTGTGCAGTTACGAAGCTGAAACGTCCACGCTGAAACAACGACATTTGAACAACATTTACGCTGGAATGCAGGTTACGCAGGAACAACAACCATGCTGGAATGATGGCCACGCTAGAATGTTGTTACCATTAGTCCATTGGACCAGCTGGCGCTAGAACGCTGGAAAGCTGGCGCTAGAACGCTGGAAAGCTGGCTACGTTGGACCAGCAGGTTCTGCTGGAACCACAAGTCCGCTGGAACTACGGACCCGCTGGATCTGTTGGAACCACTGGCCGTTGGACCAACTAGCCATGCTGGCCCAACATGCTAGATCTCGCGCTAAATTGCGCAATCAAATGCAAAAGCAATATCTCGTATCCGATACGTACGTGCGAAGTACAAAATGTGCCATCAAAGAGCCACTTTGTGGCCTTCGACCACGCTCGTGTCTGAGTCTGTGTCCGAGTCGTTAGGACCCTTCGGGGCCTAGATCATAAGAGAAATTTCTAAGAAATGCGTGAAATGTGTGTCAAAAACCAATTGTTTCTTAGAAGATTTGAATATTGCTCTCTAGTAGAACACCCCACCATACCAACCACATGTGCTACAACCCTCCATGTGTACAAGACAATAAAAGAAAAATCTTATATTGAAATACACACTTGGATTTGCCTCATAAATGATTTAAGACCGATTCTAAGGAATAATTTCAAATAAACCCCAACAGGTTTTATGGCATCATAACCTCTCATGCTCATAACTATATTGGCTAGAAATTTGGCACCAACATAGGGAGTTGACATAAGGCGTACAGTCGATCATAAAAGTTTGTCAATCTTATATGGAGCTTTCTTATGCTCCATAGCCGACTCCTTTGTGATGGGAGAAGGCTTGGATGAGGACAACAAATGCATACTACAAGAAGACATGTTTTATTAGTAGTTAGGAAGACTCTTGTCAGCAAGCTTTTTATGAACCAATTTTGTTTTGGATTTTTTAAATATAAGCCCCTCAAACATTGCCTATTTCAACTCAAGTCCCTCAAATCTTGTTATTTGGAAGGAGAGTAATAAACTTATTTCTAGATAAGTAAAGAGAATCTTTTGCATCCCTAATGGAATATTCATTTTCACTTTTAGTAAGTTCACTTTTATTGGGCAGTTGGTTCATGTGGAGTTGATTGGATGAATCTACGATCGTATGGAAGAATGTAATTGGTTAGGTAAAATTCTTTCTTTAGGGTTTACATGAGCTAAGGGACGGTGGAAGATTTCAATTAATTGTAATTTTCTTTTGGGGTTGTCGAGGTAAACGGATTACTACAATTGATTCAAGAAACACAAATTAAGTGCTCATAGCTACGTAATTCGGATATATTTCTTTCTTCTTTGGTTCGGTATTTGGAAAGATGGATGAGAATAGACTATATAGAGGTTGGGTTTCTTTTCCTTTTCTATGACGCTCATTTTTTATGTGCTTGGGTGGCGGGAAAATTTGTAGAACTATATAGTCTTAACAAATTAAAAAATCTCTTCTGTTATCGTGTTCTTACTATGTTGAATTCGTGCACCTTAGGCACACGTATCTACTTGGGTTGCGGGAAAATTTGTAGGATTATAGCCTTTAACAATAAAAAATCTCTTAGGTTGTCGTGTTCTTACTATGTTGAATTCATGCGCTTTAGGCACGAGTGCCCCCTAGTATATTCATTAAGATTATTGGCCATGTGAATCTACAATGGATTGTCGTTAAAGGCAAATGGTTTCACTTTTTTTTACCATTTTGTCCCTCCATATGACATGTCTGTTACTTCATCAAACCAATCCATGAAAAATCCCCATCCAACAATCCTTCCTATACAATCGGCATTACCCCCTACCTAATGCCCCTCCCTCTCTGAGTCGCCACATCCTTCTTCTCCAACTCTTTCCATTGTATTCTTCATCCGCCAACCCAACAAACACAAACCAACCATCCATAAAAGAGCACCAATCACCAACTCCTCCCCGACAAGCACCCCTCCTTCTGCCTCCTCCCTCCCCTCCCCTCCCCTCTCCTGCCCAACCTACCTCCTTCCTCGCTCCCCAACTCTCCTCTCTCTTTAGTCCTTCATTCTCTACGAGACCCTAAGAATAAACTCTCACTCATCTTGAATGGTTAACGTTGTTGGGATGTCTTGAATCCCGTTTGGTATTAGGATTATCAATCATTGTTTTCTTATTAGGATTAGGAATACTTGTTTCTTATTCTATGTAATTGGGAGGTTATAAATAGTCCCCATCTAAACTGTAGAGGATAATCATCTGTTTTCTTCTCCAAGATAGTGAGTTCTCTCTACTCTGTCGGTGGGTTTCTCTCGTGTAGGATTCCACCTTAAATTGTTTGTGTTTGTGATTGCTCGCTTTTATTTTCGTGTGCATGTCATCTAATTGAAGGTACAATTCTACGAGTCTCCAGAGGCGCTTTAGTGGTGATGAAAGGAGTTAAAGAAAATGACTATGTACATTTTGCAGGACAATGGGGTCATAGGATCGACAACAGTATCATCCACCACCAACAAATTTGAGACAAAGTTGACTAAGTTATGACATACGAGACTTGGTCACATGTTAGGAAAAGGGTATGACTATACTTAGCAAGCAAGGTTTGCTCGACGACAACAAGACAGTGGCAATTGACTATATATTCGAGAAATAGTGCCGAATACCAAGGTGGTGCATCAGACCAAGCCGACGTTGGATTATATCCATTCAGATGTCTGGGGTCCTTGATCTCTTTCATCGAAAGGCGGCGCAAGGTATTTTTTTCATTGATCAAATGATTATTCAAGGATGGTTTTGGTGTTCATCTTGAAGCAAAAGAGCGATGTGTTCAAGACCTTCAAACAATGAAAGGTAAGTAGAGATGAAACCGAAAAGAAGATCAAGTGCCTCTGTATCGTATGGAATTATGTTCAAACAGGTTCAATAAGTTCCGTAATGATGAAGGCATCGCACGTTATTGTACTAATAAAAAAAAACTTCACAAGAGAATGGTGTGACAACGTACTAGTATTAGAGAGGGCTCAATGCATGCTCTCCAATGTTGGCTTATTGAAAGACTTGTGGAATGAGGTTTTCAACACCGGTGAATTGCTCTCAAGCAATAGCCATTGACTGCAAAACTCCAATAAAGGTATGGTCTGCAAAATTCGTTGATTACAGTCTCCTCGAATATATTTTGTTATGCTACGTATTATCATGTTAGTGAAGAAAAGTTGGAAGCAAGAAAAAAAAAATTTGGGTTACGAAGAAGGTACAAAATGCTATAGAATTTGGGACGCAAATTCTAAAGTAGTACTCAGTAGGAAAGCAACGTTCGATGATAAATCCATGCTTTATCCGGGACAAGAGTTTGAGGTGCTAGGAAAGGACACTAGCAAGCAGATGGAGTTTGACATAACTCAGTTACGGCTGATTCAAAGTTTGGCATAACTTCATTACGACCGATTTAGGTGGAGCCACACGGCAAAGATCCATAGCCGCTACCATCGTAGCAACAACAACTGCAACAGACACCATATAACATTGCCATGAATTGTCCAAATCGACAAATCTGCCCTCCTCAAAGATATGGTTATGAACAACAATGTGAATACACACTCAATACGCACTCAACATTATTAACGGAAGAGGTGGAATCTCTAGAACCATCTACATATCACAATGTTATTTCAGACAGAGAATCCAGTCAATGGATTATGAAGGTAGGTGAAGAGATGGAGTCTCTTCACTAGTATTATACTTGGGAGCTCGTTTTACCAAACCAACAAGGAAGATCGTAAGTTGGGTCTAGAAGAAGAAATCGGAATTCTCAAGTGAAGAAGCGACTAGATACCAGGCTCGTTTGGTAGCTAAAGACTACAATGAAAGAGAAGGCGTAAACTACAATAAGATATTCTTGCCCATTGTAAGACACTTCTATACATTTCTATTCGGTTGCTACTAGGTATGGTGCACATCATGATCTGGTACTCGAACAACTTGATGTGAAGATAATGTTTCTTCACGGAGAGTTGGAAAAGGAGGATCATGTTTGTACATTGCGAAAGTCATTATACGGATTGAAGAGATGGAATCGGATTCAAAGTGTGACATAACTCCATTACGAGTGATTCGAAGTTTGACATAACTCTGTTACGGTCTGTAGTGCCCCGCTTCGATAGGCGACGGACTTCATAATATGCTTGCGCCGAGTCAGATCGGTCGGGAACTTAGATGGCCATCTGACTCGATCGCTGAGCTTGGTAAACGATAACACCTTGCGGCATCGATCAAATCGATTTGGACGGATGTTATGAGAATCGATCCAACTAATGGAACGACTTCTGTTGGAATAAGTCCTAGATGCAGCGGACTGAGTCTCGGCGAGTGAGCTCTATATAAGAGTCCCTTCGACGGGACCGGACCGCTGTATGGTTTTCTTGGAGCTTTTGTCGCTTGGTTTTGATGAAGTGCTTTCGCGTCGTTTTCTGAATGCAATTTACGAATTTCGAAGCAAGGAAAAAAGGAAGAAATCCTAACAAAGTGTTGGTGCCATTGCAGGAGCTCGCGTAACTAAAACTTGAACGTTGCGAAGCGCTTCGATGGTCGGCACGATCAAAGAACTCGGTGGGTGATTCGGCCCCTTCTTTTCTACTCTGTCCTGCAAACGAATTTCCTTTGCCTCGAATTCATTCAAATCGACGATACCAAGTTAAATGCATGCCAATCCAATAAGATCAAGAACTCGGAAAAAACGTATCGATTTAGAGTAATTTACTCTGAAAATATAAGTTTCGCACATAAACGAAAAAGTTTAAGGTTCTAGTAAAAAGATAGACTATTTCATGTGCTGCAAAATAATATGAAACGTCGATCATGGGTTATGATGCCTCGGACAATTTGGTGCTTACGGGACACTAAATCGGGAGTACGGCCTTAGGGAAAATAATTCGTTGCATGAGTTGGGAGAAATGATAATGTCACTCAATACTGTCCGAGCTATACAAATATGTCCGTACATATTAAACAGTTCACGCATTGGCATGATCATGGACAGCTTGTGCACAAGTTGAACTTTCCTCGATGCAGTATCCGGGGCATCGAAACCGAATCAACCTAGGGGGAATAATCAAATTCGTGCTTCGGCGCGAGGCATTGCGGGACCTGCAGCAGGGCTTGCAACCCAAGCTGACAGGCACGTCGTAATGCCATATAAAAGTCCCTCGTGGTGCATAGCATCAATGACCGCACATATAAGATAGAGCATGCTCACCTATTGTCTTATGCAGGTAGTAAATATTATCTGTGTTTTATGCAGAGACGAGCACGGCCGTGGTAAGAAATGTGATAAATCGCTATGTTCTACTGTATGCTTTATTACTTCAAAGATGGCTATCGATATGAACTGAATTCATTTAGTTCTAAATAGAAAGACAACTCTAAAGCATGCATACCTTAACAATCAGAGTCAGTTTAGACGAGTGGGTTCGTCTTGTCCACTTAGCAAGTGTGCTAATCCCCTCCCCCAATTCTCTAGGTGCGACGGGTGCTCTAAACTGAAAGCTGAAGTGCGGAGAGGCGTTTTGAAGCTCTTCCTATGCTGAAGTATTTTGAAGCCAATTCAATCGAAGGCTTATGTATAAAGGGGTGAATGTATGGAACGACAAGTATTAGTTCAGGCAGCTTGTTGAGTATGTTTTTTTTGTTTTCAATCAATGTAGCCGCAACAGCATCCAATGTAATTACGACTTGCATTTCGTTGCAAGCTATGAATGAAAAGCATATTTCTATCTTCCTATACTGCGTCTCAATTTGATGTGATTTGTGAAGTTTCAACTTAGCGTTTCAATATAAAAATCAACGTAACGTTCTTGCCTTGTACGAGTGCAAATTCCAAACTCGTACGATATCACTCCTTAGCGAGGACGATCGATTCGACAAAATAACACCGGGGACGAACGGTTTGTCGACTCGGGACGTGACAAATTGGTATCAAAGCACAGTTATGTTTTCTCGGATTTTCGAAAGATGTTTCATTATTGGAATGTTCGTTGCGCTGGCTCGATTGAATGCTTGTCGATATGCTGCGTGAAATAAAAGTTCCATATAGGTAAGCCCGTAGATATTTTTGAAAAATACTAACGGATTTACTCTGTTTTGTATGAATGACTAAGAGAAATAAGAATAATTTCGGCACAACAACCCAAACCGTGGATAGTACGTCGAGCACAAAGAGTACTGGCCCTAGCGAGACTATGGATAAAATGCTACAGTTGATGGAACTGCAGCAGCAACAGCTTCAAATGCAAATCAAAGTCCAATTTGATGCGCAGCAGAAGCAAATGGTCGACCTAACGCAGATCGTAAGCAAGATGGGAGGCAATACCAAAGCAACGGTCGTGGTATCCGAAGCGAGGCAAGATGTTCAAGATGAAGTCGAGGAAGTCCAACCGCAAATGATAAACTCTTCTTCCCTGTTCAAGGCAAAGGAGTTCCGCAAGATGAACCCGCCGAAGTTCAATGGCCGAGCAGAGCCCGATGTGATAGTGGGATGGCTCGCAGAAATGGAGGACTTATTTGATCTTCTCTGCATCGAAGGGTCCCAGAGGGTGGCCTGTACGACGCTACAGCTACAACTGAGAGCACATGACTGGTGGGCGGTGAAGAAACAGGAAATTTGTGAAACCGATCCCAACACCATGATTTCCTGGAAAATGTTCAAGGCAGCCTTCCTTGAGCAGTACGTTCCTCGCGCCATCCGTCGACAGAAGGGGGACGAGTTCATGATGTTGAGGCAAGGGAATATGACTGTTGAAGATTATGATGCAAGCTTCTCAAAACTTGCAAAATTTGCTGGCGCCTTCCTACCCAACAAAGAAGCATGGTGCGAGTGTTTTCAACAAGGCCTCAACGACGAATTGCGTAGGGACATCATGAACCAGCGGTGCCGAACTTATCGTGAATCCTACGAAGCCGTACTGGATAGCGAGCGGATCTTTGGCCGTATGTCGCAAAGGGCCGTGCCTGTCGTCCGCAACAATTTCAACAAGCGTCCTGATGACGCTGGAGGATCGGGAGTACACAAGCGTCCAAACACTTCCGAGAATCGGCGTCCGTTTCCAGGATTACACTGCAATATCTGCGGAAAGCATGGGAATCGTCCGGGCGATTGTTTCTACAGAACATGTTACGGGTGTGGCGAGAAGGGCCATTCAAAGCCGCAATGTCCGAAAAATGTTCCGAATCAACACAACCCACCAAGGAACGTTCCGCATCAATATAAAGCGCCTACACTACAAGGCGCAAATGCGGTGCCCGTCAACCCGCAGAATCAACGCCATGGAGCTCAAGGCCAAGTTTATGTATTAACTCGGGACGAGACGTTTGCGTCCGATACTGTTGTAACAGGTATATTACTCTACAAAAATATACCTGCTCGAGTACTATTCGATTCGGGTGCGATGCATAGTTTTATATCTGCTGATTTTGCGAAAGAAAATAAAATAATCATGCAATCACTAGATATGGACATTAGCGTTAGCACTCCGCCGGGAGTCGATATGCCTGCGAACTTTATTTGTAGGAATGGCCGCATTTGCATCGGAGGAAGGAATCTATCCTTGGAAGCCGTCGTACTAGACATCAAAGAGTACGACATAATCCTGGACATGAATTGGTTGGACGCTTGTCATGCAACGATCGAGTGCGCGGAGAAGAGAGTGGTGTTTCGTCTTCCTGACGAGACAGAGTTCTCATATTCGTGCGGTACGGTCTCGAAGACGGCAATGATGGTATCAGCAATCTCGACGAGGCGTATATTGCGTTCCGGCTGTGCGGGATATGTGGCATCAATTCGAGACACGCGGAAGGATAATATAAACGCAATGCAGACTGATGTTGTGGCAGATTTTCCCGACGTTTTCTCTGATGAGATGCCCGGGATGCCGCCGGATCGAGAAATAGAATTCAGCATCGACACCTTTCCGGATACACGGCCGATATCAAAGGCGCCTTACCGAATGGCTCCAGCAGAACTGAAGGAGCTGAAGGTGCAATTACAAGAGTTGCTAGACCGTGGATTTATTCGCCCTAGCGTCTCTCCGTGGGGAGCTCCCGTACTGTTTGTGAAGAAGAAGGATGGATCGATGCGGCTATGCATCGACTATCGGAAACTCAACAAGACGACCGTGCGGAACAAGTATCCCTTGCCCCGAATCAACGACTTGTTTGACCAACTGCAAGGCGCGGCAATATTTTCAAAAATCGATCTTCGTTCAGGCTATCATCAGTTGAAGATCAAGTCCGACGACGTATCGAAGTCTGCCTTCCGCACTCGATATGGTCATTACGAATTGCTAGTCATGCCGTTTGGTTTGATGAATGCCCCAGCCGCTTTCATGGATCTGATGAACCGAGTCTTCTGACCCCAAATCGATAAATTTGTAGTCGTGTTCATCGACGATATCTTTATCTATTCAAAGAATCGAGAAGAGCATGCAGAACACTTGAAGACGGTATTGCAAATTCTGCGTGAAAATAAATTATACGCCAAGCAGAGTAAATGCGAGTTCTGGATGAGTAGTGTGACATTCCTCGGACATGTAATCTCTGCCGAAGGTGTCGCAGTGGACCCAAAGAAGATTGAGGCAGTGGTAGATTGGAAGCGACCTACCTCGGCTAGCGATATTCGAAGTTTTCTAGGCCTAGCAGGCTACTACCGAAGATTCGTGCGGAGCTTTTCAAAACTAGCGTCGCCTCTGATTCGCCTCACTCAGAAGGGAGTAGTATTTGAATGGAGTGACGACTGTGAATCCAGCTTTCAAGAGTTGAAGCAACGGCTCGTCTCAGCTCCAATCCTTGCACTTCCAGATGGTCCAGAAGGCTTTCAGATATTCAGCGACGCATCGGGAACTGGCCTCGGGTGCGTACTCATGCAGAGAGATAAAGTCATCTCCTACGCTTCACGGCAGTTGAAGCAGCACGAGAAAAACTATCCTACGCACGACCTAGAATTGGCGGCGATCGTGTTTGCATTGAAACTCTGGCGGCACTATCTCTATGGTTTGGCTTGCAGAATCTACACAGATCATAAAAGCCTCAAATACTTGTTTACGCAACGAGAACTCAACCTACGACAGCGACGTTGGCTCGAACTCATAAAAGATTACGAGCTAACGATCGAGTATACGCCGGGCAAGGGAAACGTTGTAGCCGACGCGCTTAGCAGAATGTTTATAGGATCACTGGCCATAAATAATGAGATACGGCGAGACCTTGAAGCGATGGGTATTGAACTCGGGATTGAGTATCGACACCTGCACCTAGCTCAGTTGAAGTTAGGATCGAGCCTACTTAGCAAAATAAAGACCGCACAGAAGGACGATTCATTCCTGAAGAAGATGTGCGAGCTGATTTCAACAGGAAGGGCGACTGACTTTGCGGAAGACAGAGAAGGGACGATGCGACTAAAGGGAAGGCTCTGCATTCCTGAAACTGCCGAACTCAGAAAAGAAATTCTGACGGAGGCACATTATGCGAAGTACTCGTTACATCCTGGAAGCACCAAGATGTACAAGGACTTGCGCACCAACTTTTGGTGGCACGGCATGAAGAAAGACATGGCTACTTTCGTGTCGCAGTGCATGGCGTGTCAGCAAGTGAAGGCGGAACACCAAAGGCCAGGCGGAGAGCTGCAGAACCTCGCTATTCCCGAGTGGAAGTGGGACAACATCTCGATGGATTTCATTGTGGGATTTCCGAAGACGCTGTAAAACCCCTAAATTTTCTACTATTTTTTTAATATTAAATTTGGTACTGATTTAAAATTTTGTATTTTACGTCGCGTAGTCGTATTATACGTCACGCACGAAATTTTATTTTTCGTAATTGGTCGACGAGTGCGAATATGTGCGAGCGTACATATTTTAGAAAAAAAACATTTATTTCTATTTTTTATATAGTTTCAAATAATAGATATAATAACTAGTTTTGCTATCATTTATAAGCTTGTTATTTTTACGTCATTTCTAAAAGTTATTAATAATAAATAATATTTTTGTATACTAGAAAAGCATAATTATGTAAAGACTATTTGTGCTTAAATATATATTTCATAAATGTTTTATTAAGTTTATTTTTAAATAATAATGTATTTTCGAAATTATTATTATAGCATTTTCGGAAAACATATTTTGGCAATATTGTGACAATTTAAATCTTGATTTAATTTTTGGATTTATTTAAATAGATTAAATTAATATCTATAGTTGGAATTTGAATTATCTCATTTGGTTTTAAACTAAAGGATGTAAATTAATTAGATTTATTTGATTTTGATTTGGATTGATTTAAATTAATAGATGAATTATCTATTTTGGGTTAACTATCCTAACCCTTATCTTAATGGGAATTCCCACATCCTATAAATAGGCAGGTACTCCTCCATTATTTTTTTCTCCACAAATTCCTCCACAAAATTCCACAAAGTGTACGTGCCTCGTGTCGGTGTTCCAACCATCCTCGTGTCAGCCGTGACGGCCTCGGGTCCGACCCCGGGTGTCTATCCAATAGGTTATTCTTTTTACATATACAAATATCAATTCTCGTCCAACCACCCTGGACACAAATCCAGTATTCCTCCGCCGTGTCCGACACCCCGGGCACGACAACCACCTAAACCCTAATCCTATTCTAAAGGCCAGCCCCCGACTCCTGCCACCGTCGTCAACACCACACCCGACTCCTCCGTCCGATCCCAGACCAGTCCGACCTCTTCCTGCCACCGTCCCAGCAAGAACAACCCCCTTTCCCTCGCACCGACCACAACTCCCTGCACCATTCCCGGCCACCCCCTGGGTCACCACACCGCCACCACCGGTCATCGTCCCCGGCAACTTCTTCCCCGCCTCCTCGACAAAACCCTATCACCACCACGGCTCCCAAAATTCCAGCCAACACTACAACCCGTCCAGCCAACCCCCTTGGCCATCACCAGCCAAACGGCCGCCACCACTATAGAAAAATAAAAAGGAAATTAAAACCTAACCTGACAGATGATCGACCCGAACTGCCTTGGTCCAGATCCCGGCCGTCGCCGCCCAGCTACCGCCTCCAGCTGGGCACCGACCCACGGTGACCGCTGCGCCTGGACACGCCGTCAGTCCCGCCGCCCTTACCTCGTTTCGCCGGCGACCGTACGCCGACCATCTCCTTCGCCGCCCCTCTCTCCCTCGACCTTCAGCCTCCAGCCGCCCGCGTCCTCGGCCAAGCCCCGGCCACCGATCTCCCCCGAACTCCCGCCTCCGCCTGACTCCTCCCGTGGTCCTCCGGAAAAACCACCACCGCCGGCCAGGTTTTCCTGTGCGCCCTCGATCGAGCCGCCAAACCACCGTGTGACGCTGAGGTCGACCGCCCCACGTCGACTCCACCGCGCTCGAGGATCTTCCGACCGCCTCCGCCTCTCCTTCCCACCAGCTCCGCCGCGCAACTCTCTCCGTCGGCGAGCGCGTGCGCGCCGCCCGACCGAACCCGCTCCTCCGCCGTAGCCCTACGGCCGACCGCCCGACCGTCTCACCCAGCGCCTCCCTCTCGCTCGCTCTCTCCCTCTTTCTCTTCCTCTGAGCTGCTTCCTCTCCCTCTCTTTAATTTGCTGAACTGAGGGTTCTCCTCGAAAGAGAACCAAAGTTTTTTTTTGTTTTTTATTTATTTATTTTATTTTACCTTTTTCGTTATTATTATTATTATTATTATTATTATTATTATTATTATTATTATTATTATTATTATATCAGTGTATATAAAGTATGTATACATATATGGTGTATACGTATTAGTATATATACAGGTATATAAGTAATATTGTTGTGTTATATTACTATTATTTATTATTATTATCACTGGTTTTACTAATATTAATATCGTATTTGTTATTAACCTATATATTATAATATCTCAAATAATTATGTTATTGTATTTTCATGGTATTCTATAATTTTTTGATTCAAAAATATTACTATAGTATTTCTATTTATTTTTCAAATGTAATTTTGACTTAAAAATTATATTTTGACAAAATTAGGATTTTGGGTCTAAAATGATTTTTATACTCATCTAAAATATTTTAGTTTTCTAATATTATAAATATTTCCTAAAAGTTATATATATTTTATTTATATGAATTCCTAATTTTCTAAAAGTTATATATATTCTTATTTAACAAATTCCTTCGATTATCTTCCTCTTCTGCGATTAGTCCTATTCTCAATCCCTTGCCAAAAGTGTATGTACCTTATGCCGAACCTAACTAATTTGACCCTTCTGGACCCAATGGAACCATCCGTGCCATTATCCGAGGTCACCTTGTGTAGTTGTTACCCGAAGTCGCAGTTCATGCCAACATTGATCATTGCAGTACACCAGGCGTCCCACCAGACAAGACACCTTGCCATTTGCTGTTTAATTATTTTAGCTCATATTTCATGCATCATTCATTATTTTTTTTATGCAAAATAAACTGTGATACATGGCATAACCTGTTAGAACTTACTGTTCATTTATATTCTCCTGCTATGTATTATTTTTCTTACACATTAAACCTAGATTTAAGGGACCACCTTGTGAGTTGCATACATAGGCCTTGACACATTTATACCACGTTGTTGTGAGTCACATATAGGACTCGGACATGCGTGATTGGCTGGCCACCAGTACGTATAAGTCGTGCGTTAGAAAATAACTGCTATTAGAATTGCATGCTAGAAGACTTAGCAGTTATGAGTTGGCATTGGGCGGGAAGAACATGATTGGAAGTTGACTACCACCCTATCTATCGTAGACTCGCTCGCTACTGAGGAACGATAGGTAGACTATATGCTATAGACTCGCTCGATACTGAGGAATAGTATATGGTGTTGTGACTCGCTACTGAGGTACTACATTGGTATTTTCTTGACTTGACCCGGTAGTCATGCGACCATGAACTGTTCTTAAAACTGCATTCACTTAGATTTGGTTAGGCGACCTTATCCGTTAGGTACGAGTACTTTTGGTTTGGGTACTTGTATCTGACCGTGGCTTGGAACAATAACTTGTCGTGGATTAGTTCGTCACATCTTGTCCTTGTTTGGTTGTAGGTGTGACTTACTACTTCGATGAGAATGTATTGAACCTTGTTGGGGTCCGGATACCATATTGGATTCATAACATGGAAAGGTACGTCACCGTGAATTAGTTTACCATCTCCTGTCCTTGTTTGGTTGAGGGGATGGTAAGCTCGTTCAATAGGTGTGTATTGGACCATGTTATAATTCAATTGACTTATTTACTTGAGCAGTATTTATTCAGTTTATATGGCATGATATTATGTGTCTTGTTACGTCCCTCTGAGGACCTGGTTATCTCTCCAGGTGTGTGCTCTTGTCTTTCGCAGGTGTTCTAGCTCTAGCCGTGATCATCGATATTTCTTCGAGGATGATTGCACTTGGATCGTCTTCGCTTCGCTCGCCAAAAATCATTCTTTTGTATATCTTGTATTTCTTTTATTTTGTTGGTAGTGGATTTGTCTCCGCCCAACATATTGTATCAAGACAATTCATTATCATTATATATCTTTTATTCATTTATTTTGTGTGGATGAGATTAGTTATGGTTCTACTGCATTTTACAGCTTATGTATCTATACGAGGTTTCCATATATTGGAGTATACTTCGTATGAATACAGCTGGTATGTCTACGTTCCTAGTCCGACGTATTTTGGGACTGGGGCGTTACAGACGCCGCGGGAGAATGATGCGATTTGGGTCACTGTTGATAGATTAACCAAGTCGGCTCACTTCATCGCAATTAAAGTAGGATGGAGCGTCGATCGGTTAGCACAAATCTACATCGACGAGATTGTTCGACTGCACGGGGTACTGGCCTCAATAATTTCGGACAGAGACGGACGATTCCTATCGCGTTTTTGGACGAGCCTACAAGCGGCGATGGGGACCAAACTAAATTTTAGTTCGGCGTACCACCCCTAAACAGACGGTCAGACGGAGAGAGCAAATCAAATCTTAGAATATATGTTGCGTCTGTGTGCGATCGACTTAAAGACTAGTTGGTATACGCATTTGCCGCTTGCGGAGTTTGCGTATAACAACAGTTATCAGTCGAGCATTCAGATGGCTCCATATGAAACGCTCTACGAGAGGAAGTGTCGTTCACCAATATGCTGGGATGAAGTCGGAGAGCGACAAGTGCTTGGGCCGGAACTAGTGGAGCAGACCGTCGAAAAGGTCTGCTTGATCCGAGATAGACTCCGCATCGCGCAAAGTCGACAAAAGAGCTACGCAGATCTTCGCCGACGACCGCTAGAATTTCTGGTCGGGGACCATGTGTTTCTGAAAGTAACACCCATGCGTGGTGTGATGCGGTTCGACGTTAAAGGCAAGTTGAGCCCGAGATTTGTAGGCCCCTTCGAGATCATCGAACGAGTTGCAACGGTTGCTTATCGGATCGCACTACCTCCTGCCTTGGCTGATGTGCACGATGTTTTCCACGTCTCACAACTTCGAAAATACATGCACGATCCAAGTCACGTGGTTAGCTTCGATCAGTTGGAGCTACGTACTGACTTGTCTTACTCGGAGGAGCTTATTCAAATTTTGGACCGTAAGGAGAAGGTATTACGAAATCGGTCGATGTCCTCGGTCCGCGTACTTTGGCGGAACCATTCAGTTGAAGAGTCGACGTGGAAAATGGAGGCGGAGATGAAGGAGAAATACCCTTCGTTGTTTGCCTAATTTAAGGTCAGACCATTGTTCTTAAGTTTCGGGACGAAACTTTTTCTTAGTGGTATATTATGTAGTGTCCCGCTTCGATAGGCGACGGACTTCATAATATGCTTGCGCCGAGTCAGATCGGTCGGAAATTTAGATGGCCATCTGACTCGATCGCTGAGCTTGGTAAACGATAACACCTTGCGGCATCGATCAAATCGATTTGGACGGATGTTACGAGAATCGATGCAACTAATGGAACGACTTCTGTTGGAATAAGTCCTAGATGCAGCGGACTGAGTCTCGGCGAGTGAGCTCTATATAAGAGTCCCTTCGACGGGACCGGACCGCTGTATGGTTTTCTTAGAGCTTTTGTCGCTTGGTTTTGATGAAGTGCTTTCGCGTCGTTTTCTGAATGCAATTTACGAATTTCGAAGCAAGGGAAAAAGGAAGGAATCATAACAAAGTGTTGGTGCCATTGCAGGAGCTCGCGTAACTAAAGCTTGAACGTTGCGAAGCGCTTCGATGGTCGGCACGATCATAGAACTCGGTGGATGATTCGGCCCCTTCTTTTCTACTCTGTCCCGCAAACGAATTTTCTTTGCCTCGAATTCATTCAAATCGACGATGCCAAGTTAAATGCATGCCAATCCACTAAGGTCAAGAACTCGAAAAAACGTATCGATTTAGAGTAATTTACTCTGAAAATATAAGTTTCGCACATAAACGAAAAAGTTTAAAGTTCTAGTAAAAAGATAGACTATTTCATGTGCTGCAAAATAATATGAAACGTCGATCATGGGTTATGATGCCTCGGACAATTTGGTGCCTACGTGACACTAAATCGGGAGTACGACCTTGGAAAAAATAATTCGTTGCATGAGTTGGAAAAAATGATAATGTCCCTCAATACTGTCCGCGCTATACAAATCTGTCCGCACATATTAAACAGTCCACGCATTGGCATGGTCATGGACAGCTTGTGCACAAGTTGAACTTTCCTCGATGCAGTATCCGGGACATCGAAACCGAATCGACCTAGGGGGAATAATCAAATTCGTGCTTCGGCACGAGGCATTGCGGGACCTGCAGCAGGGCTTGCAACCCAAGCTGACAGGCACGTCGTAATGCCATATAAAAGTCCCTCGTGGTGCATAGCATCAATGACCACACATATAAGATAGAGCATGCTCACCTATTGTCTTATGCATGTAGTAAATATTATCTGTGTTTTATGCAGGGACGAGCACGGCCGTGGTAAGAAATGTGATAAGTCGCTATGTTCTACTGTATGTTTTATTACTTAAAAGATGGCTATCGATATGAACTGAATTCATTTAGTTTTAAATAGAAAGACAACTCTAAAGCATGCCTATCTTAACAATCAGAGTCAGTTTAGACGATTGAGTTCGTCTCGTCCACTTAGCAAGTGTGCTAATCCCCTCCCCCAATTTCCCAGGTGTGGCGGGTGCTCTAAACTGAAAGCTGAAGTGCGGAGAGGCGTTTTGAAGCTCTTCCTATGCTGCTGAAGTATTTTGAAGCCAATTCAATCGAAGGCTTATGTATAAAAGGACGAATGTATGGAACGGCAAATGTTAGTTCAGGCAGCTTGTCGAGTATGTTTTCTTTTGTTTTCAATCAATGTAGCCGCAACGGCATCCAATGTAATTACGACTTGCACTTCGTTGCAAGCTATGAATGAAAAGCATATTTCTATCTTCCTATACTGCATCTCAATTTGATGTGATTTGTGAAGTTTTAACTTGGCGTTTCAATATAAAAATCAACGTAACGTTCTTGCCTTGTACGAGTGCAAATTCCAGACTCGTACGGCATCACGCCTTAGCGAGGACGATCGATTCGGCAAAATAACACCGGGGACGAACGGTTTGTCGACTCGGGACGTGACACGGTCGACTCAAGTAGAGCCACATGGCACAAATCCACAGTTACTACAATCGTAGCAACAACAACTGCAACAGACACCGTATACATCGCCACGGATCATCCAAATCGACATCACATACTCCTCAAAGATATAGTTATGAAGACCCAATAGCATACGTACTCAACGTAGCAGAAGAAGTGGAATCTCTAGAACCCTCTACATATCAGGATGTTATTTCAGGCGTAGAATCCAATCAACCGCTAGCAGGAAGGAAGATAGTAGGTTGCAAATGGGTCTAGAAGAAAAAATCGGGGTTCTCAAGTGAAGAAGCAACATGTTACAAGGCTCGTTTGGTAGTTAAAGACTACAGCGAATTAGAAGACGTCAACTACAATGAGATATTCTCTCCCGTTGTAAGATACTTCTATACATTTCTATTCGCGTGCTACTACCTATGGTACCACATCAGGATCTAGAGGTCAAACAAGTTGATGTGAAGATTACGTTTCTTCATGGAGAGTTGGAAAAGGAGGATCATGTTTGTAGATTGTGGAAGTCATTATACGGATTGAAGCAGTCTTCAAGGCAGTAGTACAAGAATTTTGATCGGTTTATGATGGAGTATGACTACGTACGAAGTCCATATGACAATTATGCTTACCGTAAGAAGATTGATGATGGTTTGTTATCTATTGCTCCTTTACATAGACAACATACTTATCCCAACTCGAGATAAGTCAGAAATTCAGAAGTTGAAGGTGCTACTCAGTAGTGAGTTTGATATGAAAAACCTTGGGGTAGCTCAGAAGATTCTTGGTATGGAGATCATGAGGAATCACAAAAAAATAGAGACTTCTTATCACAAAAGAGCTACATAGTAAGATGATGGGGAGATTCAACGTTTCATATGTGAAGCCTGTGAGTACTCCACTAGACGGATACTTTCGTCTTTCAGCAACAAACACGCCTCATAGAAGTCGATGAGGATCACACCTCATAGAAGTCGATGAGGATCACATGTCTCAAGTCCTATATACTAGCTCTAATGAACGCTATGGTGTGCACCCGTCTTGATATTGAACATGCAATCAACGTAGTCAGCCTGTTTATGGTTAAACCTGGAAAGTCATATTGGGAAGTGACCAAAGTAGATTTTTCGCTATCTGAAAGGGACGACAATATTGAGAATTGTTCATGGAGGTAGAGATACTTCTTTCGAAGTAGTTGGATACTCCTACTCGGATTATTCGGACGATCTTGATGGAAGGTGATCAATCACCGGCTATGTCTTTATTTTGGGGTTCTGTCGTCGATTGGAAGGCTACACTGTAGTCTTCAATTGCCTTGTCCACCAGGAAAACAGAGTACATAGCAACGACGGAAGCAACGAAGAAGGCATCCAGTTAAAAGGGATGGTAAGCGATCTCGAATTTCATCAGGAACACGTCGTTCTGTATTGCGAGTCATAGGACGATTTATACGATCGCACTTAACATTTCGACATAAGATACCAACTTCATTCATTCAAAGAAGAGGATCAAGATTAAGAAGGTTGGCGCCGAGGACAATCCAACTGATATGCTCACAAAGCTGCTACCTACACTCTAAGTTCAAACATTGTTTAGATTTGCTAATTGTTGACAGTTGGAACTAGTCCAGGCAAAACAATAGTCTGATATTCACGTCAGAGATTCAATCCAACGTTGAAATTTGTTAGGATGTCTTGAATCTCATCTAGTATTAGGATTATGATTCATTGTTTCTTATTAGGATTAGAAATCCTTGTTTCCTTATTAGGATTATGAATCATTGTTTCTTATTCTAAGTAATTGGGATGTTATGAACAGCCTCCATCTGATTTGTAGAGGGAAAACCTCATATGTACTCTTCTCCACAATAATAAATTCTCATGTTGCTTGTTTTGTGTTTGTGATTGCTCGATTTTTTTCCGAGTAATTGTTCTATATTTTGATCTATCCGTAAGAAAGGTCAACCCTAGGGTTAGATTACTTTAACTATCTAATGATCCCTTTAATTGTGATAAATCCTTATGAATATGTAATAAATAAATAAAAAGGAAAAAACTTCTATTCTTCGGAACTTAACGTTCAATCACTAAAACAGTACCAAACTTCCACCAAAAGCTACTCAAAATTTACAACAGTGCTTATGACGACTACCGGTCAGCTGTGTACCATCAAAATGAGCCCCATTGTAACTCGTTGTCAGCAACCTCTCCCTTAAATTAAATCAGCATTTCAAGGATTGGTTGGTTGGTTGATTGCTTACTGATTCACTTTCAGTACAATTAAATGATTTATAACAAGAAACTATAAACAGACAAGGAAAGTACCTTGTTGTTGAAGGCCATTAATACATTACCATTTCTTTTAACAGCATATCGTGATCCTGTTACATAATAAGAATCACATCACTTACAAAATAACAGAACAAACAGAATAAGCTTAACAAACATATACCAATTAGAAGATGGATAACAGATCCCAAGGAATGCCCTACCCCAAATACTGGAAGATCAATAACCTGTTGTATCAGAAGAATAATCTTAAATTGGAAGAAATTGCAGAAAGAAAAACATCAAAATATAGTCTGATAGACTCACAGTGTTATGTAAAGATCGGAAGCACCTATCAAATTTTATTTGCACTTCATCTGCTATAAAGAAGTGATCAAACCCACTAGCAAAAGGCGTTGCAATTACCAAAGCACCCCTAAGTCAAAAGTTAACATTAAGCATGCTAGTCATGACCTGACATAATGAAGATAATTTAATTTATTAATTTACTTGACAGTATTTAGTCTATATCTGAAGGGAAAGAATAATAATTAAAAGAAAGAATTTAAGAGAATGCTTGAATTGAAAGATTTCAATTGATGAACAATAATTGAATCCCACTAGAGACACCAAATGCCTTGTTCCTCAAGGATGTGAAGCAATACATTACCATGTGAGTTCATTTTCACTGGGGTGGCACTCAACTCCTCAAGTTTCAACTTTCTTGGCTGATGATGTAGGTTTAAAATTCCATGAAATTCTAATCATTTCAATATGAATATGAGAAACATTCGGAATTCCAGAAGTAGTATGCATTTAGTAAGTACAAACAAGCCATAAGCACATAATAAGATGAGTAAGAATTGGAAAGCACTCACTTGTTAGAGAGTTGCTCCAGAAAAAGACGATATGTAAGTTGAGGAGCAGCCCCAACAAAAATACCACCAACAAAATGTATAACTGATGTTGGGGTCATGTTTTTTGGTTGCAACACCCATGCACCCTAAGAACAAAAGAACTTATAAGCATTAACTTATTAGATCACTGAATTCTGAAGTCGGAAAGGTTAGCAACACACTGGATCTGAATGAGTCAAGGTTGATGATCTGTCTCAGTTGAATGTTCAGCATTACAGTATCTGAATGTTTTGACCAGGCTTATCCTCATATGTAGTTAATTTCAACACATATACCAATAACTCCTCATTGACCCTCAACAAATTGTTTAGTGATAGATGTTCAAGAGCAAATCTTCAGGACTAAATTAACAATAAATGGCTTGTCATCAAGTATCATTTCCAATTAAAAGGCCCTCCAAAAAAAAAAAACTCAGAACACATTTTAGTGCATGCTTTGATCCACAAGAATATAGAGATGACAGTGTGGCAAGGAAACTTTTCAAAATCCAAAACCTAAATGAGGAAATGATTAAGATAATAAACAGTATAGATTTATAGCCTAGAAGTATCTTAACCAGGTATATGGTTGTTATAGTTATATGCATTTTAAGACGTGTTAATCATGCACACACTTTGGATTATCCATATAAGCAAAATCAACCTGTGATGACTCGACTTACAGGCAAGAAACAAACAAAAGTTTTGACTAAAGATCTTCCAGCAATTAAATGTTGTAAATCATGATAAGTAGATTTGCAGTTTGGGAACATACATATTTGCATGGGAGGATCTATTTCCATATACGATAATACATGCTGAACCACTACATTGAATCCACAACCATTTATTACAACCTTCAATATTACCTATAAGCCAAATCGTGAAGGCCTCAGGTGGATGTTATGTATGCATCAAGTGCTCAAATGATGAATGACTTGCAATAACAGAATGATAATCTACGGCCTATAGGTATCAAAACCTATTAACATCAGGATCACTATCTGGAATCCTGGATTGATGACTTGAACGGTACAATCTATGGCAAAGATCGTGTGTACAGTGTGCGTGTATACGTACATGGCTTTGAATACTTGTTATAGAGAATGGAAGTTGTTATCAAACAGGAGCACTTAGATCTTCACAATGGAACTACTAAGGATAACTTAAATGACATCTTTGTCGAAACTCATGTCCGGGCTTGTGTCTGATGACTAGATCCAGATCTAATACATTAACATGGCTTATGAATCCACATGGAAATTTAAGGAACCAATTTTGTATATGTTACACAAATGTAAAGTTCTTCAGTAGTATTACATAATAGAAATTTCAGCATTAACAAGCTCTTTATTCATCTGATTCAATCAGGTTTGATTCTGTTCATTTAGTGGCATGGATTAAGCTCATTGGACAAGATTAGGTTCAGGACACTGGATTTCAAAATTTAAATATATTACAAGTCCGAGTTTAATTTTAAAACACATCAAATAAATTAGCATTATAAGAAATAATAAAAAGATTGAAGCGATAACAATCTGACCTTGGCTGGGCAAAATATTTAGGTTGTTCTTTGTGAACTTCGACTACTTTCTTGAGAAACCTACTTAACATTATTATTGTTGTTTGACATATTTAAACTGTAGCCACTTCTTGCAGTTTTCTAATTAATGGCAGTGTGGGTTGCATGTGGGACAGGGAGGGGGTGATATACTGAGACTTTTTTGTTTTCCTTCTTTAAGTGGAAGGTGCGTACATCAAAAGTGGAGGCGGGTGAGTGACGACCAGAAGAAAGACAAACCCGTAACAGCTTTAAACATAGATAAATTAAGAAAATATATCATGCCAAATTTTGCATAACCCCTGTGAGTTCAAATTTTGGTTAGGTCAAATTTTAAGATCAGACATCCTGTAGTAAAATATGCTTTAGAAGTCCAAGAAATCTACATTTTAGAATATTTAAAAATCATATTATTGATCTGTACATACACTCCTTCAGCATATGAGCTTGTGTACTGATGGAATTAAGACATATAACACTATAAAAATATGAAACCTCTCTTCCTTTCATTTTTATTTCAGCTTACTTCTCATATTCTTTGTCTACACAACAATAACACGGAAGAGTAATCTTTAACTCAGTTTTTATATTCTTCTAGCCTAGAAACTAAAAATGTTAGTGAAGTAACAAAAGTTGACCTATTACTATTTGCCTTCAAACATGTAACTATTACTAAATGGTTATTGATAGCCCATGCATGAACCTTAGTGTACATTTAAGGTGTAAGAACAAGACCTCAATTTCTTGCCAGTCTCCAGAACTGCCCCAGCTACCTTGATATTGCTTTGTTGTTTCAACAAACAGTCTGCAGTTGTATAGACAAATATTTAGTCCTTCAATCAATATTTGGCATCATGAAACAAAATGTCAAGTTAGTAATATTATAAGCAACCATCTATAGGCATAAGAAAGAGCGCATAATGTTATTGTTTGCGACAAATTATAAAAATTGTTACATAACAAGTGTGTATTAATTCTTTTAGAGTTTCAGTGCTATAATGTCTTTTACATCTGAAAAATACATATCCTATAGTTGAGCCATCAAAGGTCCAAGATACCTTTCCTCCTGTAACCTGCACCCACCACCTGCTTTGGCGGAGTCGTCTCTGACCCGTTTCACGATGTTGCCTCGCTTCGGGTCATACCGCCAACTAGCCCGCTAGTAAGCTCGCATACAGACGAGCTCACGTAGGTTTCGATATGCTTGTTCCAGAGAGCTCACGTGAGAGTCCTAAATAATAACTTATAACTATCCAAAACCTAGTTAAACACTAATATCAAACTGAATCTCTCTTGCACTCTCCTCCAAAGGACTACCAATGTTCAAAAGTAATGATTATACCAATAATTACAACAACAACAAAGTCTTTATCCCAATTTTTTGGGGTCGGCTATTTGAATCCTTACCTTCTATTCAGCTTTGTTAAGGATCATATCCTCTATAACGCTAACAAAAACACAACTTTTTTAAAAACTTCAATCCTTTTACGGAAGGAGGTCGGCTGATAGGGCCGATAATGTCCATACCCCAAGCTTCAAAGGGCTATGAAGGAACTGTCGGATGCAAAAATTCTGATAGTTGATGTATAAAGTCAGCATGAATCTGGAAGGCTCTACACTTCTTTGCATAATCTACAGTGTCAATCTACAGTATCAGCAGCCATGGTGGGCTAATAGTAACCCATGCATTTTAACCAGTCTTGTAGATTAGGACCAGATTGATGTGCGCCGCACGTCCGTCGTGTGCTTCTTTGGGAGCTTCTTGTGCTTTCTTTGTTTGACAGACATCGAAGCAACACACCTTCATATGATCGACGACAAAGCATATGAAGGGAACGCCTTCTGATAGATGCGGCTTCTTTAGGATCATTCGACAAGATCCCATAACGATCGAAGTCACTGAGGGGAACCTTCAATCACGTGGTTCGAAATCCAACTCAGTGATAATAGTCTTCTTGAATCTAAAGGTTGTTCTTAACACAGAACAATTGACGAATCGTCATTGTCATAGAGTGTTGTGTTTTGGTTGGAAAGGAGAGGGAAGCTGCTAACCCTGCGAGAGCAACAGCTTCTGTTATTTGCAACCTCGATACATGACTGATATAGAAACCTTTGTATGTATCAGCTAACTCAATGGTCGCTTAATAATAAGCTATCAGGCCTTTCATGCCGAACTTTGTATTCTCCCCTGACTTGACTGACGATCAGTTTAGTATCACCATAAGCTTCTAGGTATTCAACCCCCAACTAACGAACGAGTTGAAGACCGATAAATAGTGCATTGTACTCTGCTACATTGTTGGAACAAGACTTTGTCAATGAGTATGCCTTGTGGATGACCAAAGTTTCTAGAGATATCAGCATAACCCCCACTCCAACTATTTGACTTTTGGATCCTGTTCTTGATGCACATTCGAAAAATATTTGTCAAATTAGCTCGCCAAACGTCAGAATGGATTCTAGCACCTTATCTGGGATATCGAACTTTGAAATTTCTGAAATTGGGTGTGCAACGAAAAAATATGTCATTGCTTGGCCTTTAACCGTCTTCTGGGAGATGAACGTCAAGCATACCCATATTGCCATCCGAGAGTTTAATGCACTTAGCTTTGTTATGAGAATACGTAGATAATTGACTCACGATATAACATGAATCACTTGGCCGATCACATAGTGGCACATCTTCTGGGTTGCAAAGACCAGTGCTAGACATCCCTTTTCAACTATATTATATATGTGCTCAGATCCGATCATCATTCGACTGAGATAATAGACGGCTTGTTCGTGACCTTCATCATTTTTTTGTGCTAGCACAGTGTGTTGCCTCGATCCCCAGTCGGGGACCACTGTATTTGCAACCATGTCGGTATAGATTGGTCGGGACATAATGAATTAAGATCCATCGTCTCTTTGAATTGGCTTCTTCGAAATCAAGTCCAAAATACAATAGATCGTGTCTTGGAGAAAAACTCTATATAAGAGTCGCTTCCTCACACATTTTCACTGTTCGTTTTCGATGTTGGTTTTGATGTTGCTTTCGCTATGGCTTCTATGAATGCATTTTCGTGGATGTTTCGATGGTTTTTATTGCTTTGCTTCATCGATTTACACATTCATATCGAATTTTGGGAGAAAGAGAGAATAAGACTATTGATCCTCTGTTGGTGCAAAATGTAGGTGACTACGTAGGTGAAGCTTTGGCGAATCGTTGGAGACCTTTTTCTCTCGACAATTCTCCAACAGTGAGTGACTTTGATTACTCTTTCCTAGTCTTCACTCTTATGAAATGACACTTATTTTGTTTATTGATAATGATGTTGTTAATAAAAGAACTAGATAAAGAGAGTGAGCATTTTATTGTTGCATGCTTGTCTTATAAAAATGTGAGATCGTGGTAATCATGCATGCTTGTCATGGTTTAAAGTATCGGCCGATACCGATCCGATACGGCCGATACCGATGCGGTTTGGCATGTCCCGATCCGATACCGACTGATACCCGATACTTACCGATACCAACATTGAGGGTCTCTTTTCCGATCAATTCGGCAAATAAAATTAAACGAAAAAGACAAATCATCAAGGGTTTAAAGCATAATAAGATTGTAAAAACATGTAAAAGAAGAAAATCAATCTATTATATGTAAACCAATCGCTAAGGGTGATTACAATGTTATTTAATTTCAAAAGTACTACGAAATAACACTGAAAATACTTAAATTATGCCTAAATGTATAAAAAATATATTTTTAAAATGTAAATAATTTATTAATAATTATTTTTTCCGATACCAAAAAATCCGATACTCTGATCCAAAACCGTCGATACTACCGATATCGCCGATACCAAAACTCGTAGGAATAGTCCGATACCGATACTTGGAACCTTGCTTGTTATATAAATTGTCTGTTGTAATACTGTGCTTAAATAGATATGAATCTGGATGAATGTTCCAACGATAGTATAGAAATTTTGTATGATTACTCGAAGGAACTAGAATACACCGAGAATATCAAATTTTATGTTATTTTGCATGTTATACTTGAATAACTAAGTCTTTTAGGCATGCATGGATATGGACAACTTGTGCACAAGGTATTGGTTCCTCGAACGGTTGTTGCGGCCACGGGACCAATTCGGCCTAAGAGAACAAAGATATAAGTGTTGTCTTCAAACACGGGTAACTCGGAAACTTTCAGCGGTGCTCCCTATCCGCGCTGAAAGGATAGTCGTTTCACTAAGAATAGTCCAAGATGGTGTGTCACCAATGACCTTCATGTATTTAAACTGCTTAGCTAATGATGTCTGATTCACCGAGAAGAACATGGTAAGTTTCGTTGCAGAGAAGAAGACTCTATTGTAGGTAAAATCAATGTATATTATGTTGTTGCATTTTCTGTATTATGATCTATAATTGGACTAATAAAGAGAGAAAGATACCTATTATGACATACATGCTTTCAATTATTTTCTATTGATTTCGGTGATGTAGATTAACTCGTTGCTCACCAATACACGATAATATACTGACCTACATCTCCATAGGTGTTGCGAATCAAGAAGGCACGCTTACCTACACCGAAGCCTTCTTGCACTTTTGAAGCTTTATTCATATTCTTTTGAAGCTTTCCAAGCGACATCTGAAGACTTCCGCCAAAGGGGTGTATATATATATATATATATATATATATATATATATATATATATATATATATATATGCTGAGCACAGCCTCCTGACTCATGAGATGGTGAGAGGTTTTAACAAACCTGGAGGAGAGAAGGCTTGCGTGAAACTGGATCTGAGGAAGGCGTATGACATGGTCAACCGGGACTTCCTTTGCCATCTGATGTCCGCCATGGGTTTTGGGGACCATTGGGTTGGCCTGATACGAGAGTGCATCACGTCCCCCACTTTCTCGGTCCTCATACAGGGCATCCCCTATGAGTATTTCCAGAGTAATCATGGACTTCGGCAAGGCGACCCCCTGTCTCCTTACCTGTTCACGATTGTTATGGAATACTTCACTTGCCTGATGGATTTAGCAGCGCACCGAGGGAGGCTGGTCCCACTGTTCCGGAGGGTGGATCCCCCAGTCACCCACCTTATTTATGCTGATGATCTCTTGGTGTTTATCCGGCCTTCGATGGAGGGTATGCAGACGCTTGCTGAGATTATGGGAGAGTTGCATTCCTTATCGGGCCTTCAGCTGAACAGGAAGAAGAGCCGGGTGTACTTCAGCTCCTTATGTCCCCAGAAGGAGGAGCGGGCTGACGTGCTGGGTATCGAGAGGAGTGATCTTCCGGTGCGATATTTAGGAGTACCCCTCACGGTCAACTATGCGCGGGATCATGATTGCCATAGTTTGGTAGAGTACGTCCAGAGGAGAGTGGAAGGTTGGCAATCCTCGGGATTGTCTTTTGGCGGTCGCATTGAGCTGGTTCGGTCAGTGATTACAGCTGTTGCTCATTTCTGGCTACAATCTATCCTCCTTCCTATCGCTACTGTTAAGAAAGTGGATCGGATATATGCAGATTTCATTTGGAGAGGGGGTATGCATGCGATCTCTTGGGAGCAGCTCTGTCGTCCCAGGAAGGAGGGAGGAGTGGGGATTAGACCTCTGCTGGAAATTCGGGAGGCCTCCGCGCTTAAGCTGGCATGGAAATTCTTAAATGGGGGGTCTCTCTGGGCTGCCTGGATGCATAACAGATATGTGAAGCAGGGCAATTTTTGGACGTGTACTACTGACAACAATCATTCTGTCATGTTCAAGACTGTCCTGAGACACAGGGGAATTCTCAAGTCTGCTATCAGGAAGGTCATGAAGGATGGGTCTGGAACGAACCTCTGGCGAGATTCCTGGATAGATCGTTGCTCGTTATTGGACATCAGGGGGGCTCAGACTCACCAGGAGGACAGGCGGGGCCTGACGTGTAGTCGGATCATTCGCGATGGGGAGTGGAGGCCGGAGTCCTATCGCTTTACCATGGAGCTGGGAGCGATCATTAGCAATATTGCTATTGATCCGGACCTGCCTGCAGATCGGTGGATTTGGGAGCCGACTGGTGCGTCCACGAGTACTGGGGAGTTCCAATTCAGGAGTTGCTACAATCTCATCAGGCGCACTTTTCCTCAAAGTCCTGACTACGATTTCGTATGGTGCAAGGGCCTGGCAAGGAAGATGCAGCTCTGTCTTTACAAGCTCCTATTGGGTCGCCTTCTTACTCGAGATCGGTTGAGTTCTTTTGGAGTGCCGGTCCCGGATCCCAAGTGTGTGTTGTGCGGGATGGAGCTAGAATCTATCAGCCACATCTTCTTTGAGTGTGACCTGGCTTGGCAGATCTGGAAGGAGTAGAATATTAGGAGGTTGTGACTCCGGAAAGAGTACTGGGGACATCATTACGGTGATCCGAGATAGTAGAGGTCGAGGGGAGGACTGGTTCCGGACCGCCAGGGTTCGTCTGGCTGCTTCGGTTTGGCATGTCTGGCGGGAACGAAACCGTCGGATATTCGAGGGACTGGTTACACCCCTGGTGGGCATGCTTCATAACATCGAATTTGATGTAAATGTTATGAGGTCTTGATGAGTGAGAGTCCCCACTTTGATTGTATGTTGTACGATTACTGTGTTACTTTGGAATAAAATTTATCCTTTTCCAAATATATATATATATATATATATATATATATATATATATATATATATATTATTTCTAGTAAAGGGATGTGATGTATGGAACGATGTATCTGATTTTGTTGTTCAAGTTGTAAGCCAGTACGATACCCTTTACTTAGCTATATCAAACCTATATTAGATGTGAATTATCAATGAAAAGTGTTATTCAAATATATGTCATGATGTTATTCAACTTATCTGCTTAAATTCTATTGCAAATCTCTATAACACCATAATGTTTCAAAAATGTACACGAACACGTCTTGTACAAGTACAATTTAGGCTTGTACGACATCATATCCGGTAACGACTTATCGATTCAGCATAAACGAGAAGTGACAAGAGCACCTAATGCATGGTAAATTGCTCGGACATATAATAGAAATGGTCTTCCCGTGACAGTACAACTAAGACCAGAAAATTGGTAAGATACTTCTTGATAGCCTCGAACGCTTGTCGATAGACTCCGTCCCAAATAAATGAAATGCCTTCTTCATAAGCATGGTGAATGGGTGACAACGCCCAAACAAATTATTTATGACTCTCCGGATGTAAGTGAGCCTTCATTGTAGGCCTCGTAGCTCTTTGAGGTTTCTTGGAGGTTGCATGCTAAGAATTGCCTTCACTTTGTCCGGGTCCATATGGATTTCTTTGGATGTAATTACAAATTCCAGAAATTTGCCGCTAGAGACCCAAAGAAGATTTCGTCAGGTTCATTTTGAGCTAATGTGCACACATCAATTCGAACACTATTCTCAGGTCTTTCAAATGATCATCGTTGTGGCGACTTTTGACATCAATGTCGTCCACGTAGCATTCAACAGTTTTGTGCAAATATTCGCAAAAAATTGTGCTCATAGCTCGTTGGTATATCGCATTGGCATTTTTCAATCCGAATGGCATCACAGTATAGCAGTATACTCCCAACGGTGTTCAAAATAATGTGTATTTTTATCATCCGAAAATATCTTCATCTGATTATCCCAGGAGAAGCCATCCATGAAAGGCATACGTTCAAAACCCCAGGTATTATCGATCATGTTATGGGTGATAGGCAGAGGGAATTCGTCCTTCGGACATGCAACGTTAGGTTTGCGAAAGTCGATGCAGACTCTGATCTTTATGTTCTTTTTCAGGATTAGAACAACATTGGCGACCCAATCAGGATGTTGTTCCTCTCGAATGAAGCCGTAATCAATTAGCTTTTTGACTTCATCTTCGATCGCTTCCATGACATCGGGACGAAAGCATCTTTGTTGTTGCTTTACGAGCTTAGCATCTGAATGAATGTTTAGTCGATGCATAGCAATCCAAGGGTCCAAGCCGGGCATACCCTCATAGTTTCGAGCAAAGATGTTGATGTTCTCCTGGATCAGCGTCACCAGAGCTTGTTTTTCATCTTCTTTTAAACTTTTGTTTATGAAGATTGGTATGGGACGAAGGTCATCTCCCAGATCAACTTGAATGATTTCATCCTTAGTCGAAGGTTCACGTTGCTCAAAGTGCAGCTCCGATTGAGACTCCATCTGCTGAGCCTATGGCTCGGGCTCTAAAGGTTCAATGATTTGCTCGTTGGCATCGTCTTGTTGAATAATGGAAGTCATTTCACCGACAGGATTTCTTTGAAGACTGCATATGCTGACATTAGAGTCTCATGTAGAAAAATCTGTCAAATGTGAAGGCGCATATTATTCTGATAGCTCTTCTGATCAGGAGGACGGTGTGACATAGCCTAATCCCTTGCCTTGTTTTGTTGTAGTTGTCAATAGGTTTTCCTTTGGGAACGAATGGACGGAATGGCATGCAACTGGGGGTGAACATTCGGTTAATTCGGTTCCAACCGAGCCGAATAACCGAAAACCGAATTGACCAAAAACCGAATAAGTGAAACCGAACCGAAATGGCCCATAACCGAATCGAACCGAACCGAACCGAATTAATCGATTCGGTTTATTCAATTTTTCGGTTTATTTGTGCCTTTTTTGTTAATATATATAGTAACTAACTATACCTTTTATATATATATATATATATATATATATATATATATATCCATATATATTGTTACTATATATATATATATATAGGTATATACTATATATATATATATATATATATATATATATATATATATATATATTTGGAAAAAGGGTGAATTTTATTCCAAAAGTACAACCATAATCGTACAACATACAAACAGAGTGGGACTCCCACTCACTCTCTCAATTCTCCATAGCCTTTACATCATACTCAATATTGTGGAGAATACCAACTGGAGGGGTGATCAGTCCCTCGAAAATCCGACGGTTTCGCTCCCGCCATACATGCCAAACCGCAGCAGCCAGACGAACTCTTGCTGTACGGAACCAGTCCTGCCCCCTACCCCTGCTATCTCGAATCTCCGTGATGATGTCACCCACACATTTTCCAGAGGCGAACACTCCCAATACCCGAGTCTGCTCCAACCAAATCTGCCAAGCCAGCGGGCACTCGAAGAAAATATGCTTAATAGATTCAGGTTCCAAACCGCACAGCACACAAGTGGGGTCAGGGACCGTCACCCCAAACGATCTCAGGCGATCTCTAGTCAAGAGGCGGCCCAGTAGAAGCTTGTAAACACACAACTGCATCTTCCTGGCCAGACCCTTGCACCAGACGAACTCGTAATCAGAGCACACCGGAAAAGCTCGTCGGATAAGGTTGTAGCAGCTACGGAATAGGAACCCCCCCGTCCCGGCAGGCGCTCCAGTAGGCTCCCAAATCCACCGATCCGCAGGCAGCGACGGATCAATGGCAATAGATGAAATGCTCCCGCCCAGCTCCTCGGTGAACCGATACGAATCCGGTCTCCACTCCCCATCCCGGATGATACGACTGCATGTCAGACCCCGTTTGTCCTCCCGATAAGTCGGGACTCCTCTGATGTCTAACAACGACCGCCGATCAATCCAAGGGTCGAGCCAGAGATCCGTGCCCGACCCGTCCTTCATAATCCTCCGGATGGCAGACTTCAGAACCCCCTGTGTCGCAAGATGTTCTTGAACGTGACCGAGTGGTTGTTGTCGATTGAACACGTCCAAAAACTACCCTGCTTCACGTATCTACTGTGCATCCAGTCCGCCCAGAGAGATCCTCTGCTGATAAATCTCCAGGCCAGCTTAAGCGAAGAGGCCTCCCTGATCTCCAGCAGCGGTCGTAGCCCCACTCCGCCCTCCTTCCTGGGACGGCAAAGCTGGTCCCAGGAGATCGCATGCATCCCCCCCCTCCAAATGAAGTCGGCACATAAACGCTCAACACGCCGGATAGTGGCCACAGGTAGGAGGATAGACTGCAGCCAAAATTGGGCCGCTGCCGAGATCACCGATATGACCAACTCGATGCGCCCGCCAAAAGATAATCCAGCTGCTTGCCAACTCTCAACTCGCCTCTGAACATACTCCACCAGACTCGTGCAATCCTGATCCCGAGCATAATTGACAGTGAGAGGCACCCCAAGGTACCGCACCGGAAGGTCACTCCTTGCTATACCCAGCACCTCAGCCCTCTCCTCCTTCCGGGTGCAAAGGGCGCTGAAATAGACCCTACTTTTTTCCCTGTTCAACTGGAGACCCGAAAAAGCCTGCAAGTCATCCATAATATCCGCGAGCGTCTGCAGCCCCTCAGGCGAAGGCTGGATGAAGACTAGAAGGTCATCCGCATAAATAAGGTGAGTAACTGGGGGAACCATCCTCCGAAACAAAGGTACCAGCTGACCCTGGTGCACTGCCCGATCCATCAAACAAGTAAAGTACTCCATAACTAACGTGAACAGGTAAGGGGATAATGGGTCACCTTGCCTGATACCACGATTGCTTTGGAAGTACCCATAAGGAATACCATGGATGAGAACGGAGAAAGTAGGGGACGTAATGCACTCCCTGATCAACTCAACCCAGTGATCCGCGAACCCCATGGCAGACATCAAATGACAGAGGAAGTCACGATTGACCATATCATATGCCTTCCTCAGGTCCAGTTTAACACAAGCTTTCTCCCCTCCCGGTCTGCTGAAACCCCTTACCATCTCATGGGCCAGGAGGCTGTGCTCAGCGATCGACCTCCCCTTGATGAACGCAGCCTGATTCGGGGAAACCAAATCCTGTATGATCCTCTCCATCCGCCGGCACATAAGGTGCGTAATTATCTTATAGAGATAATTACAGCACGCAATGGGTCTGAAATCCGCCAAAGCAGTCGCTCCCTCCTTCTTCGGCACTAAGGTCAGGAATGTGTGATTAAGCTCTTTCAGAAGCTTTCCTTTGGTGAAGAATTCCTGGACCACCTCAACGACCTGATGTTGCAGAGTATCCCAATGGCGTTTAAAGAAACCACTGCTGAAGCCATCCGGACCAGGAGCTTTGTTGGGGTCCGCCGCCTTGACAATAGATTCCACCTCCTCCAAAGTGACAGGAGCCAGAAGAATGCTATTCCCAAATGGGGTCACCAACCTCTTCGTAACAACCTCTGGAAACACGGAAAGGTAGTCAGTCTGGAAATATAACTCAGAGTAGTACCTGACAGCCTCGCCCTGGATTTCCGCTGGCGTCCCCACCAGATTGCCATCAACATCGAGGAGCTGGGAGATATGATTCCTATTCTGCCGGGTCCGGATAACATCGTAAAAGAACTTGGAGCAGCGGTCGCCATCCTTCAGCCAGGAACATTTGGCCCGCTGAGCCGAGCTAATCTCCTTCTGTAGCCTCAGGATGTTGACTTCGCCGACCAGCTCCTTCTCTCTAGCAGCCAGGTCCCCATTCAGCATGTCATCTTGCATATCTTGCTGCAGGGTCCGCAGCTCCACCTCCTTATCTTCTAAGGTGGACTTGGACAACCCCTTCACCCAGCTCCGAAGGGCTCTCTTCGTGGCCTTAAGACGACGAACCAATCGGAATTGGGCCGTCCCCTCTTGACCGCTAGTAAGCCCCTCCGTAACAGCCTCCATGTAGCCCTCAGAAAGATACCAACTGTTGTTATATCTGAACGGGCGCGACTTCCCAGGAGGACGAGCAGAGAATCCAACCCGGATAGGAGAGTGATCACTGGTCCCAGCAGCCAGACCCTCAGCCGAAGTGTTGGGGAAGTGCCGGAACCACTCCCCGTTACCCAGAGCGCGATCAAGCTGACAAGCAACCCTGTTGAGAGTAGCTTTGTTGTGCCAAGTCCAGATGAAACCTGATCGAGACAGCTCCCGCAACCCCGCAATCAGGAGGCATCTCTGAAAATCATGAATGATAGAGTCTGGGACCGGACGACCACCCAGCTTCTCCCCGTGATGCATAAGAGCGTTGAAGTCCCCGAGCAGTAGTAGAGGGAGACTCGAAGACTCAGCAACAGCGGATACCCGAGTGATGTCCCCCCAGAGAGACTCCCTTCTCCTCCTGTCATTGTGGCCGTAGACCGCCCCCAATAGGAACCGGAAGCCACCCTTGTTCACGAAGGAGATGGCTATCAACTGCTCTGTCATCAAAATCAGGTCTCCATCCCAACTCTTCGAGTTCCAGCGAACCCAAATCCTGGCCATGTCACACAGGACCAGGTTGTGCAACTGGGCCCAATGAGAAGGGGTCCGCCGAGTAAGCGTCTTCTCCCCTTTGATCTTGGATTCTAAGATAATAGAAATGTCACACTTCTCTCTATTGAGCACCCCACAAATCTCTCTCCACCTCCCTAGCGAACACGCCCCCCTCACGTTCCAGGCGATAATGGCCATTAATTAATGAGAAGTAGGGGCCCCCTGAAAATCACCCGGAACGACACCTGGGGGAGGTGTCGCATCCGTCGCTAAACGATCCTCATCCATGCCAGACGGAACCATCTGATGTGGAACATCCTGAGATAACACCAACGCCCAGGCCGGATTGGCGACACACACCTCCTCCTCTCTGTCTGTGGTACGGTTCCCCATCATGGGGGGCCCATCCCGTAGCTGGCCGACCGCACGCCTCTTCCTACAGTAAACCTGCCCTCCAGACGAACCGCCCTCTCCACGTGCCTCAGTCTCCACCTCCTCCATGCGTCTGGTGACTATACTACTCGGTCCCTGGCCGGTGGATCCCATCCCACCCGTAGGAACAGGTGGGGTAGAAACAACAAGGCTCAAACTGGCATCACTCCCCTGGTTTGTAGCCTCCTCCTCCTGAACCACCGCTCCGCTATCCTCTCGGAGATCCATATCACATGGGGCATCAGGTACCTCACGAGAAGGGATGCAAGGCTCCACCGGAGTGCCAGCCACTAGACAAGCACTGGCGAGATGTCCGAAGCAGGAACAGCGAGAGCAAGTAGGTGGAACCCATTCGTACTCCACCTTCTGGGTCAGCACCTCCCCAGAAGGGAGTTCATACTCCAACATCTTCGGGAGCTCCCCCCCGGCCCGAATCTCCACAAAGATCCTCGCGTACATCAACCTCGTCCTAAAGGTAGTGGCCTCATCCGCCTTGATCGGGGTGCCCACCAGACTAGCAAGGCGCATCAACAGTGGAATGCTCCAAAATCCAACCGGGAACTCAGGAAATCGGATCCAGACTGGGATGGCATTCAGAACCTCCCTCTCGCATCGCAGCTCTGGAGTCCATTCCTTGAGAATGATCAGACGCCCGTCAAACGTCCAGGGGCCACCTTGGAGAATCCTCGCGACATCCTCCGCCAGCCCGAACTTCACATAATAGAAGCCGTTCTCTCGAGCATAGAACTCCATACTCTCCTTCGGCTTCCAGACTCTCGCTGCATAGCCCCGGATCTGCCCGTAGAACGGCTTATTACCCAAGACATACAGGACGAGGGTATTTTCCCAATACGCTGTCACCTGCTGGATCTCCTGATAGCCCCTCCCAACCTTGATCGGCGGGACGTACTCCATAGATGTGGGAGATTTCGGTCCCACCGGTTTGCAGATCTCGGCCCAGGACCGTCCAGCCGGCCGAGGGGTAGCCCCAATAGGCCTTTGGACAATTACCGGACGGGAAGTCCCCGGTCCCGGCACATCCATATCCACTACCTTGCTCTTCCCCTTAGCCGCCGCAGTCGCCTTCGGTCGCCAGCCCATTGATCGCCCAGCCGACACCCCAGAACCCCGGATGTTCTGACGGGTTTCGGGATGGCGATCCCGAGCCTGACCCTGTCCGCCGCTCATCTTCTCCCCGGTTTTTGCCACCCGCCGGCGCGTAACCGTCGTCCACCCTCCGCCCTCCGACTGACTCCCCAGGGACCCGGACCCCGCTCCGAAGACGAAGTTCGGATCCAAATCCCTCAACCCCCTCCCCGGGTGATCCGACCCCTTCTCCGACGCGCCCGTCCCCCCCCTCCGCCTGGGGGGGTCGTCGACACCACCGGGGGGTCCGCCCGACCCCCCCCCCCTGTGCTCCCGCCCCCCCACCAGCCGCCTGGGGGAGCCCATCCACTCGCACGCGCATTGGGGGGTCCGCCTGACCCCCCCGCACCTGCTCCCGCCCCCCCCCCCCCCCCCAGCGCCGGGAGGGGGGTCGCCAGACCTCGCCGTCGTCCTCCCGCCGCCGGCCATGGGGTCCGGCGGCCGTGGGGAAGCCCCCGCGTGTGCCCTAGCCCGATCGCAGAGTTCGCCCGCTCCCGATCCATCTTTATATATATATATATATATATATATATATATATATATATATATATATATTTGCCTTTTTTGTTAATATATATAGTAACTAAATATATCCATATATATTTAGTATATACCTATATATATATATATATAGTAACTAACTATACCATATATATATATATATATATATATATATATATATATATATATATAAACTAAAATTTTTTATTCGGTTTTGGACCGAAATCCAAAACCAAAACCAAAACCGAATAAGAAAATCTAGTATTTTTTAAACCGAAACCGAACCGCTTTTTTTTAAACCGAACCGAATCTCTTATTCGGTTCGGTTCGGTTTTCGGTCCAAAATCAAATAAAGCTCACCCCTACATGCAACGTCCTATCCTATAGTTCAAACTTGACACCTTTGGAAATCATAATCCATCTTTTGCATAAGACTATGGCCATTTTGATCATAGACATAATACGTGATATGACCCTTTTCGCCGTTAAAAGACTCCTCCGATGGCGCTGAACATAGCTTTGCTCTACCGAAGGTGATTGGGTTATGACCTTCTTCAGTTGGCGGTAATACAAAAAAGGATCATTTCTCTAGAGTGAAACAGTTTTCCGTTTGAAAGGAAAATGATAATGACATATGCAGTGATTTGTACAAGATAGATAATGACTAAGGTCGATTATCTGAGCGCAAGAAGTAATGGAAATCACTACTTTCATTAACAACATTGTTACCTGAGATAACAAGAACATTCTCAGGATTGACATAACTATTTACAAAAAGCACTGCTCCGCCCAAGCCAATGACAACAGGATCTTCTTCACCTAAGTCGATGACGAAAGGCTTATCTGCTCTGCCAAGTCAATGACAAAAGGCTCTGTTGTATCCTAACCCTGACCGGGATTGACATCTCTAAGGTCTATAATGAATGGTTCATTATATGTTGAACTACTCAAGACTTCCGCCGAAATATCTAAGGTCAACGATAAATAGCCCATTCTCAACTGAATCAGCTTCAGCTTCATTGTCAACCTTATTCCTATTATCATCATCAGTGGATAATGGCTTGTAAAGAATGGCATCAGAGAAATATGCCTTAAGTCTCTTGAAAGGATCGACATTCGCAAATTCAGTACGGACTACCCTTGCTCGTCTACATATTTGAAGTATTGATGGAGGATAGAAGGGACGATAAGTTCTCATGTATCCATGGACTCCCAAGCAGGACATTATAGGATACCTCAACGTCAATTACATAACAAGTAATTTCAAACTGCAAGTCACCGATGCGGCAATTAAGACTAATTTTCCCAAGAGTATTAATTCGTTCAACATTGAAGCCGAGAATTGTTGTTCTCGTGGCAGACAACCGGTTCATAGGTATTCCCAGAGTTTGTAGCAGACTTCTGGGTATGATAAGCAAAGAAGAGCCTGGGTCGATGTGCATTCTATCCACCCTGACAGCACCAATATACCCCGTATAGTAAGGGCCGATCGTACCGATTGTTCTTTAGCAGCATGTCCTCCTGAGAAAATGTGATGTTTGGTACGTACTGGACCACACTATGACAACGCGGACAACTAGTATCAATGTCGGAGGACGGCTCTATCCTAGTAATATACGAGTATGCTTCCAACAAGACCTATATGAGAGGGTGTGGGTAAATTTTCAAAGAAATCTAACGGCCGAATCTCCCGTATCGCATTGTTTCCCATATCATAGAAAATACGGAAACATCTTGATATGGATTCCTATTTGATTTCCGATTGGATTTCCTGAATACTTATTGATTCAAGCATAATTCCTTTTTATTTAATAACTGTATGGATTGACTGTGACGATACCCATGTCCCGGACACGAAGGTATCCCTATTACATATTGCATATTTTCTCATACCAGAGTACCATATCACTTCCCGTATTTTTCACGAACTATCCATATACGTAGGTATCCTCTGCGCTAGGTCGCTACTGTATGGAGTTAGCCTGATTATGGCAACGTACTGTTATGATTGACCGCTTATGCAGGACATCAATATCATGTTTAACGACGTCCAGCATGTACCATATTGTACTTCATTGTACAGTATTGCACTGTCTTGATTGTATTGATACCGTATCGATTCTCTCCGTGGCTCGTCGCTGTGCACTTTCAGTATATAATGATTATAGCGACGTGGCTGCTTGATTGTCTTATGCCATTAATTGTGAATGTTAAATACTGTCAAGTCCTGCATTTCCACGAAGACAAACCATGTATAGGATGGATTCCAAGATGCCCACAGCCAAAAATTCAAATAAAATTTTTCAAGAATTAATAAGTAGAATGATCATCTATATTCATTAGGAGGGGAGGTTTCCAGGGTGCATGCACTCCCGTTATCCCGACCACATATGGATTTAAAGCTCTCCATCGTGAGGGACACACTTCTAGCTTACCGTTGAGTGATACAATATTGTATTGATTATCATGAGCTCACCAATAGATGGTGCATATTGTATTGATTATTGTTTCGCCTGGATAGTATGAATAGACTGCAGCGTGTGTTTCCATTGGAACCTCATACTGCATATGATAGTAATCATGAATGTGAAAACCTTATCTAGCTAATGTTATCAAGCCGTAGTGCACGATTGACCGAAATTGATTGATGGTTTCTATTACTGCTCTAGTTATTGTTTATGTATCAATGTCAGTTTATATGTTGCATATTTCTATTGTTACTCTGTTTACTTCCTTTTGTTCCTTTTGTTATGTCTTTACGGTAGTGTATTTATTTTATTATTTCTATCTTTATTTGCTTCTATGCTGGTTTTTAGTTCACTATATGGCTTTCCTTATGGTACTTGCTATATGGGGTTGATCCCACTAGTTTTGTATGGCCAAATCTTGTAGCAGAGCATGAGGATCTTCTGTGCCTTCTGTTCGATGGTCAGTACCAGGAGGACCGCCAGCCGAGCGCGAGAGTAAGTTTTCTTTCTCATCCTCCACTATATATTCTTTTGAGGCATTTAGCTACCGAGCAAGTGTTAGCTCGTGTTCTGGGATCTTGTACCTGCCTACTGACGACATGGTTGTATTTTCCAAACTACAGTTAGAGATAATCATTTATGATTATATACTCTTGCTAGTCCTCTATTTTGTATTACTATCTCCATGATCATCTATATATAGACCTGTCAATTGGGTCGGGCCGGACCATTCCGACACGAGCAGTCTGAAAAAATAGCCCATGTGTCGGCCATGTCCGATTAATCTTGGGTCCAGGCCGGCCCGGCCCAGTATATTGGATTGTGCTGGGCAACATATATCGGCACATAAGATATGCCCAGCCCAGTACAGCCCGAAGCCCGAAGCCCGACTTGGCCACCTAAATAGATAAGAATGGAGTAGTTTCTCTTACAAAAAATGATTGTAATTAATATTTAGAAAACTAATCATGTATTATGTTATGTTAATCTATGTAAATGCATATGATTGTTGAAAAGCATATATGAAAACATATTGGATGTCCAGTCTTTTGTGTTTAAAATTCCTGGCTCCAACCTAGTGTACACACTACGTGTCAAGGCATTTGCTTATTGTTGCATAATTCTAATGCATGATCCCTTGGTTACATTATTCATATTTTATAACGTTTCTTGAGATTTATAAGAAACAATCAATGCTATGCACATTAATATTATTTCTATAATATTGATTCGTGGTAAAAACTTATTTTAGTAGTTAATATTGTTGTAATGATTTGCTCATTATATGATCTAAAATTTGTCTCGATGTCAGAAATGTTAAGGAGAAGGACAAAAATGAATGTCCAAATTTGTCACGTGTCAGTCCAGACCCGGCCCGGCTTGGGCCCACCGTGTTGTGGGTCACGTGCCAGGCTGGGCTGAGGTTTTCCACCCTTAGCCCGGCTCGGCCCGCTACAGTTCATAGGCCCGAGAGGCCCGGCCCATCCAAATCTTATGTCGGGTCGGGCCGGTCCACTTGACAGCTCTATCTATATGTCTATAATTTTGGACGTTTTACTATTATGTAGCTGATGATCATGCATCTTGTACTTTATTTGCTTGTCAATGATTGAAACACCTAGAATTGATTGACTTAGTGTTGACTGATGGATTGTAGAGTAACCCCAATTCTTTGTAGTCGTGACCTATCTTGGGGTACCGGAGTACTCTGAAATACGTAGTTGGCCTAGTATCGCCTCCGCTCTCCAGTATTCTGCCTCTGGGTGTGACAAGGTTTAGTTTGTAGCTCATGCATGTCTGTTTTCAGACGTAGGGGGTATTATAGTTTACTTGTCTCAATAACTAAAAAAATCTTGTCGATATCTTCTAACATTATTATGTATTCCCGATTCTTTGATCTGCTACTTTATTCTATTATTTTTCTATCGTGCCTCCAAATTGATGATCTTGTATCCTTTTCTTTCAGGAGCACTCTTCCTGGCCCGTCAGATCAGATAGTTAGAGCTCAATCGATGGTAGGACATCATCCAACGGATCAACAGATACGAAAGGATCATCTACAACATTTTGGGGCAGACTCAAGGATAGATCCAGGGACGGAACACCATGTTCAGCACGATCAGCCTGCGGTACCAGTGCAGTCGGTACAGCCAGCAAATGTGGATCCTCTTGCACTCCTAGATATTATTAGAGGCTTATTAGCAACTCATGTAGTGCCCCGTCCCGCTCAGTCAATCGGAGTAATCGAAACGCCGACGGCGTTCGGACTTAGCCACGCAACGGCTTGCTCGAAGACTCGCTCAGGTGGGTGGCTTCGGTGAACTTGCCTCAGCTTGGCCTTCACACTAATAAAACGAAAGTTTTCAAATGCACAAATAGGCTTGATAATAAAAGAGATGCATCAACATAGCTAAGAGAATAATCACAACTTGGGTCAGATAGTTAGAATATAGAAAGGTCCCACGGTCGGCTTAGAAGTTTGCTCAGCGTACTTTCAAAATGACACTCGATCCTTCGTCCCGTGGCTTGGGAGAAGGAAGTTGGTCTAAGTTGCTAAGTTGCCACAATGCTGGAATTAGCCTAAGTCATAGGCGTCGTCCGCGTAAATGCTTGATAAAGCATGCACGGTCCCATCGTCCAGGGCTTGGCATTGCCTTGCTCGTCCCACGGGTTAAAGTTACAGTGCACGTTGCAGAGCACGGCTTGTGGCGTAAGTCTAGGCACCTAAAGAGCTTGGTTGTTCAAGTCGACCACGTGCACAGCACGTTCCCTCGATGCAAGGCTTGGCATAGTCTTTGCTAGTCAAGTCGTTGCACGAATAAGTTAGACAAGAGTTTGGCTGGGCTGTCGAAGTCATAGCAAGCACCGTTCCCTGTTGTCTGCGGTTGTCAAGTCACATAGTCCCACGAGAACAAGGCTCGTCATATCAAGTATGTGACTTGAGCGATAGTGTCGCCTAGAGCACAAGGTCTGTCTAAGGCACGAGCCACAGTTGGTAGACTACTTAGAAGTCGTTCCCAGTTCAAGTTAAGATGGAAGACTACTTAGTAGGATAGAAGTTCACGCGACTGATTGTCGCCGAGATCGGTCCCGCTAGTTGGAAGTCTCAATAAGGAAGTACACGAGATCGGTCCCGCTACTTGGAAGTCTCGATAAGGAAGTTCACAAGATCGGTTCCGCTACTTGGGAGTCTCGATAGAAAGTTGGAAAGCATGGTCATGATTAAGGAATGACTTGATAGATCGAGTTGAGTCTTGCATGGTCATTGGACAACTTGCGCGCAAGGGAAAATTCCTCGAACAATCCCGGGGTACCGGGTTCGTGTCGGCCTAGGAGGAATTGCAGATATTGTACAGCCTTCATCGACGGTACGACTCGATTGAAGTGAATCGTTACAATATAGGCTGCGGGTCATTCGGTGGGAGCTCGTACCTCGCACGCGAATGGTCACCGTATGCAAAGATCCAGTATAGCTTGACACTGCTAGTGACCATTCATATAGATGGGTCGGCATAAGAGCGGTTATCCGCGTGTATGCCTTTGGATTGCGTCGAGTACTAGCATGTTATGAGTTGGGTTAACAAGGTAAACTTATAGCAAGCGCTAACCTTGAATCGGCGCGGGTTAAGTGTGCATGGTGGCAACACCATTCTCATCCTAAGATTTGGCTATAGCAAAGACACGTGCTTCGGTATGAATGTGGCGTCGTCATCAAGTCGTCTCGAGTTAAGTCAGAAAGGGCCGTAAGGCAAGTTTGGTTAAGTCTGGTTGATCCTTAGGAGGCACGGCCTCGATCTTAAGGCACGATCAAGTCTATTGGCACGACCAACACGAGTCGTCCCCTTAACGTCATTGGCACGAGAATGGTCTAGAGGCACATAAAATAAGTGAAAGTCTTGGCACGGCCAAGTTTGCATAAGTTTCTACTCGGCGAGACACTGCCTCGAATACATTGAAGCCACGAATAGAGTATAGCACGACCCTGTCATTGCGTTACCAAGTATAGGCCAATGTGTCTTTGTCCTAAAATTGATCTTAAGGCAAGACTAGCAAGACATCAAAAAGGAAATTAAGCCGCACAAAGTAAATGAACGTGTCGGTTTTGTATGGGTGGGCGAGGAGCTCACTCCACCAGTACAGTTGAGTACTGACACCCACACAATTTTCATGTACAGGCACAGGTAGAAGCCCGATGGCGCGGAGCTCGCTTGGATGCGTCGAGACACGGAGTTCCTTGGCATTTCGAGGCGTACGGCCTCTTGGAGTCAGAACTTATACGGGACATAATGTATGGACATCGTCATTCCGCAGAATCTGCCACTCGTCGCCTTGAAGCTTGTATTGAGAAATGAGAGAGAGCAGAGTGACTTGTAATATGAGAGGAAAGTGAGCTTGAGAGACTTGTAATTTGGCCTCGTGCCCACATTGTAATCTTTGTTCAATATCAATAAAAGAGTATTTTGCATGACTTGTGTTTGATTTCAAGTTTCCGATGTTGACTATTCAATGTTTCTGCATTGGGACTTCTCTGCGACGACCCCGTCGCTTAGCCTGTAATCGGCCGTTATGGACCTGCCTTGCGTGAGTGCAATCTAGGCTCACGCAGCATCACGCCTTAGCGAGGACGATCGCTCCTACGGGAACGGAGCATAACATAATAGTATCAGAGCACGGCTTTACGTCCTTGGACTTTCGATTGAATTCTTTAACTCTGATGTTTCCACAAACTCTGGTGTTGCTTCCGCAAATTGATATCGTTGATGCACTCTCTCAAATGTCCCACGACATGTCCATACAATAAGTCTAAATATTTTACAAAATTGTACGAAAGAAATTTGGTTGAACAAAAGTTCAAGTAAAGAACGGTTGGCTAAGTCGGGCTGGACATATACACCAAGAATCGTGTCGACCTTAGCAAAGTCGAGTGCGGGATTCAAATTATATCGAACAAGAATGAGTTAGACTCGACTCATAGAATGTGGGATGACTATAGAAGTGCTATCGAATGATATTATCGTCGATGTGACATGGGCAAATCGTGCATGGATTTTTGAGGAATGGGCTCGAACAAAAATCCAAAATATGATTCGAAACTTGTTTCGAGGATTTGTTGAATGACTTTATCCCTGAGTGGTGTATGGGATAGCTTCGGGGATGTCGAACGATTGAGGATATGGGGTGCCAATAAGTCTATCAGCAAGCGTCGCATGCATGCAAAGCCTTAGATCAAGTATCATTGAGTAAGTTATAATATTGAAGATTTCGATGAGTTGCTTCGAACGGAATTATAGTCGACGCGCACGGGATTGGAATTTGCATTGAACGCAAAATGCAAGTGATAAGGAAAAAAATAGATTGAATCGAGAAAAAGTTAAAGTGTACGAACGGATGACTTGATCGAGAAAATCGATATGAATCGTATACAAAAAGTTAGCACGATTGGACGATAGCGTGCATGGAAGTGATTCGAATATTTGAGAATGACTCTAAGGATTGGGATTGATGTTGCTCGATGGTTTGAGTTAGCAAGGATTGAGGCAAATTGATGAAATTCGTTGTTCGATGACTTAAGATAGTCGGATGAATGTACGTGATTTTTGATTTGAATGAATTGAACATGTAACGGGTTTGGGAGATAATGATCGAACTTGATCTTGAATGTCGAGGAGATTATCCAGTTCGTACGATAGCATCAGTCGCACGACTCGAAATTCGTTGCAAATGAAGATCGTCGGGTTACGTATATCATCGATGGTATTAAGGCGTATCAAAGATCGATATGCGATAACTCGGGGGTATTCTGATTCGAGGAATGACGATCGTGCAAAATGTTATTGTTCCGATGGATGCTATGCTTGGAATTTTGATGAAATGAATGTTGGATGAAAATGATCGTGTCTTGATGGTTACGTCGATAATCATAATGTCGACGTTCTTGTCTTGCGCGAGCGCAACTCCAGCCTCGTCCATGCGTCACGTCGGATTTGGGGACGATCGTTCCGCGTGAGCACGGACATGGTAATTCATATCGCGGGAACGATCGAACTCGAAAAATCAAGATGTGGCAATTTGGATTGCTTCGACTTGTGGTTTGAGGTGAAGGTGGATTCGAGGATTGATCGAACTTGTGATTGATGATTGAGTAAACTTGAGGATTGAGGACATCCAATCTGCGTATCGAGAATGAATTAGTCTAGATTCAAAACAAGAGTTATGCTCCGATGAGAACGATTATTCCGCGGGAGCGTTGCATGGTGATTTTATTCCGACCGTGGATAATCGGACTAGCGTGAGATTGGGGCGTGACATATTGTTAAAGTCAGACGACCTTGTGATCGATTACGTGAATTGGGATAAATGACTTAAGGAATATGAAATGAGAATTATGATTTAGCGACCAAGTCGTGTCGTAGCGTGCTTGACTTGGGAGAAATAGATAGGCGGATTATATCGAATATGTTTGAAAATATAGACTATGCAAGTTGCTTATTGGATGAACGATATTGATATGTCGAGGAAATGGTTGAACATGACTCAGTGTAGGATGACTTTGCTGAATGACTCAGACCCCTTGGACTAAGTGTTGCAAGTGCGAATAGGAGATATGTATGCTCGATTTTTAGAAATCTGAATGACGCGAGCTTGAGAAGAAAATCCCGTACTATCAACTTGGTTTGACCCTAGGATTGGGGTCAGTGTTGGCATTATTGTTGGGAAACTATGATTCCAATCCTGACATTGACTTTAGCCTTGAGAAATGACCTAGCGGTTAGGCGAGACGCCTATGTTTCAATAGTTAGCATTGGAAGGATTTATCTTGAGGATTAGTATGGATGGATAGAATGATTCTAGAATATGGAAACACCGCTCACGAGACTCGGCTGCCATGCATATATTTCAGGGACGCCTGAATATGTGCACGATCCGACTCGAGTGAGAATGACGAATTCTCTATTACGCGACTTGGCTGAAATGCATGTATTTTGGGGACGCCTGGGATATGTGCACGATCCAACCAAGTGAACGTTGAATTCAAGTAAGACTTGAGGAATGGAAAAGTGTCGAAGATTTTGAAATCGTGTTTTAAAGAAAAGATTGATGGTAGTGCGAGCGTGACTCGGATTGAAGAAACGCATAGACGTAGTGTGTGCGAGAGTTATAGAATGTTGAATAAAGTGATAAGTCGATGAGTAAGTACTCAGTTAGTTTCGAGGACGAAACTTTTTCAGAGTGGTGTATGATGTAGTGTCCCGTCCCGCTCAGTCAATCGGAGGAATCAAAACGCCGACGGCGTTCGGACTTAGCCACGCAACGGCTTGCTCGAAGACTCGCTCAGGTGGATGGTTTCGGTGAACTTACCTCAGCTTAGCTTTCACACTAATAAAACGAAAGTTTTCAAATGCACAAGTAGGCTTGATAATAAACGATATGCATCCACATAGCTAAGGGAATAATCCCAACTTGGGTCAGACAGTCAGAATATGGAAATGTCCCACGGTCGGCTTAGAAGTTTGCTCAGCGTGCTTTTAAAATGACACTCGATCCTTCGTTCCGTGACTTGGGAGAAGAAAGTTGGTCTAAGTTGCTAAGTTGCCACAATGCTGGAATTAGCCTAAGTCATAGGCGTCGTCCGCGTAAATGCTTGATAAAGCATGCACAGTCCCATCGTCCAGGTCTTGGCATTGCCTTGCTCGTCCTACGGGTTAAAGTTACAGTACACGTTGCAGAGCGCGGCTTGTGGCGTAAGTCTAGGCACCTAAAGAGCTTGGTTGTTCAAGTCGACCACGTGCACAGCACGTTCCCTCGATGCAAGGCTTGGCATAGCCTTTGCTAGTCAAGTCGTTGCACGAATAAGTTAGACAAGAGTTTGGCTGGGCTATTGAAGTCATAGCAAGCACTGTTCCCTATTGTCTGCGGTTGTCAAGTCACATAGTCCCACAAGAATAAGGCTCGTTATATAAAGTATGTGACTTGAGCGATAGTGTCGCCTAGAGCACAATGTCTGTCTAAGGCACGAGCCACGGTTGATTAGAGAGAAACATGCCACGGACAAAGGAACACGTCCTGTTCAAGTTAAGATGGAAGACTACTTAGTAGTCGTTTCCTGGATTTCAAAGGATAGAAGTTCACGTGACTGGTTGTCGCTGAAATCGGTCCCGCTAGTTGGGAGTCTCAATAAGGAAGTACACGAGATCGGTCCCGCTACTTGGGAGTCTCGATAAGGAAGTTCACGAGATCGATCCCGCTACTTGGGAGTCTCAATAGAAAGTTGGAAAGCATGGTCATGATTAAGGAAGGACTTAGTAGATCGAGTTGAGTCTTGCATGGTCATTGGACAACTTGCGCGCAAGGAAAAATTCCTCGAACGATTCGGGGGCACCGGGTTCGTGTCGGCCTAGGAGGAATTGCAGATATTGTACGGCCTTCATCGACGGTATGACTCGATTGAAGTGAACCGTTACAATATAGGCTGCGGGTCATTCGGTGGGAGCTTGTACCTCGCATGCGAATGGTCACCGTATGCAAAGATCTAGTATAGCTTGACATTGCTAGTGACCACTCATATAAATGGGTCGGCATAAGAGTGGCTATTCGCATGTCTGCCTTTAGATTGCGTCGAGAACTAGCATGTTACGAGTTGGGTTAACAAGGTAAACTTATAGCAAGCGCTAACCTTGAATCGGCGCGGGTTAAGTGTGCATGGTTGCAACACCATTCTGGAGCCTAAGATTTGGCTATAGCAAAGACACGTGCTTCGGCATGAATGTGACGTCATCATCGGGTCGTCTCGAGTTAAGTCAGGAAGGGCCGTAAGGTAAGTTTGGTTAAGTCTGGATGATCCTTGGGAGGCACGACCTCGATCTTAAGGCACGATCAAGTCTATTGGTACGACCAGCACGAGTCGTCCCCTTGACGTCATTGGCACGAGAATAGTCTAGAGACACATAAAATAAGTGAAAGTCTTGGCACGGCCGAGTTTGCATAAGTTTCTACTCGGCAAGGCACTGTCTCGAATACATTGAAGCCACGAATAGAGTATAGCACGACCCTGTCGTTGCGTTGCCAAGTATAGGCCAAGGTGTCTTTATCCTAAAATTGATCTTAAGGCAAGACTAGCAAGACAATCAAATAGGGAATTAAGCTGCACAAAGTAAATAAACGTATCGGTTTTGTATGGGTGGGCGAAGAGCTCACTCCACCAGTACAGTTGAGTACTGACACCCACACAGTTTTCATATGCAGACACAGGTTGAAGTCCGATGGCGCGGAGCTCGCTTGGATGCGTCGAGGCCCGGAGTTCCTTGGCATTTCGAAGCGTGCGGCCTCATGGAGTCAGAACTTATACGGAACATAATGTATGGACATCGCCATTCCGCAGAATCTGCCACTCGTCGCCTTGAAGCTTGTTTTGAGAAATGAGAGAAAGCAGAGTGACTTGTAATATGAGAGAAAAGTGAGCTTGAGAGACTTGTAATTTGGCCTCGTGCCCACATTGTAATCTTTGTTCAATATCAATAAAAGAGTATTTTGCATGACTTGTGTTTGATTTCAAGTTTCCGCTGTTGACTATTCAATATTTCTGCATTGGGACTTCTGTGCGACGACGCCATCGCTGAGCCTGTAATCGGCCGTTATAGACCTGCCTTGCATGAGCGCAATCTAGGCTCACGCGGCATCACGCCTTAGCGAGGACGATCGCTCCTACGGGAGCGGGGCGTGACAACTCAGCAGCGATAGAGCGACATTCTTACCTAGTTCGTTCAGGCGGCCCTAGAGCGAGGTAGCCATCAGGGATACAGTTCTGCGAGCAGCTTCAGGTACCTCAATCTCCCGTACTTCTATGGTACATCAGATGCGATCGCATCTGATGTGTGGCTTCAGGATACTAAGGTCAATCTCGAGGTAACATGAGTTCCAGTAAGAGAGAGTGTGTCAGTGGTTAGACTTCAATTGTTGGATTTGGCTAGAGACTCGTGGGCAGCGTAGGAGGTGTCACTAATAGAACCGATTCCATAGGCAGACTTCATCGAGAGATTCCAAACCCGATACTTTGACTGATATTCAGCAGAGGTTTAACAACCTCAAGCAGCAAGGAAGGCTACATCGTATTGAGTTTCGAGCTACGGAGAATAGACTTCACAAAGGGGTATTAGTTGGCAATTAGTGTCTAAGTAGGGTAGGGAGAGAAGGATGCATAGATGGAGACTCGATCGTTCCTATCTCTACTTTGGATCACAGCTCCTATTTACATAAGCCTATGGCATGCTATAATCCTAATGATGAGAGAAGAGAAGAAGACATTAAGTTTGAGTTAGTATCGAATAAAGTAAATTGAAGACGTTGAGTAACTACTTAATAGAGTAAATTAAGAAGGAGAACTTGGAAAAGGTTGAAGGGGCGACTCCGCAAATTGAAAATTGTGAGACAACGGAAGCAAGTAAGTGAACAAGCAATATGCTAAAATGCCTTCTCCAATGGGAGATAAAGAGGAGACACTACCTAAGCCTGATTTCAGGATGTAAGGCATATCAGCAACCATAGAAGGATCCAGATTCCAAGATAGGTGAACTACTACATATCATCCATTCGGATGTGTCTGCCCAAGTAAAGCGAGAATTAGTCTACATGATGAGATGCATAATCACCATCATCAACGAACAATCATTACATTGGTCATCTCAGAGGAAGTACTACAATATTCTAGAGATCCGGAAGATGAGGTACAGGAGAATTGGGGGAGCTCAAAAAAAAAAATGATAATAAGCCACAATCTAAGAAAGCACTCTCTGCTCTCCAAATCACAAAAGAAGCACTGTGGACTTTTATTACCGGGTACAGAGGACGAACGTCCAAATCAGGTAGAACACATTGACGGAAAATTGACAACACAGCTTTGTAGGTCGACTAAGCAAAAAGGAAGCCAAATCCAAGGTATGTGAATGTTGCACTCAGTGCTTGGTGAAGCAATACAAAGCATCAGGCAGAGAAAGGCAATGGAGAAAGAAGCTTTGAACCGAGAGCAAACATGGAAGCAAGCACCAAACTCAAAATGTATAAAAACCCATATTTCGCAAGAACGTCAAGATAAATGATCTTCGCGGTGGACCGACTCAGGATGACAGCATGAGACAAGGAATCAAGCAGAGACCTCTACATTTTTCTTTTAAGGCTATAAAGAAAGATACTTGATCTGCACCCGTTTGGGAATCAAGCAGAGACCAACAAGTCTCCGACTATTAAGAGAGGGTAGCATTGTGTGTGTGTAAATGTGCAAGTGTCGTACTCTCCAAGTTCCTATCAATACAAGGGTTTTTACCAAGGGCCTAACCACAGATTCCGGTAAACATTTTACCTTTATTGGGCAGCGAACCACGGACACTCGGAAAATCAAGCACCGTATCGGACACGATAAGGACACTACCGCACGTGTCCATGTGCAACACGTCTGCTGCCCTTTGGATGCAATATGATTACATTAAGGAAAAGTTATGGGCGCTTTCTTTCCACTCGAGATTTGGGGATATCATAAGTAAGTTATAATGATCCCAGTAATGGGAAAGAAGGAATTAAATATTGGAAATAGAAGAGAGTGATCAAATACTTTTCGATCTGGGAGTAGACTTGCAGCCCGGAGTCCGGAGCTGCCGGCGGCTTCTGCCTCCTCCAGGTCTCGTCCGGCGCTGCAGAACAGACGAAGAGGGCCCGTCTCCTGCTGCTGCTCCTACTCAACTTCTTTCTGCCGCTGCTGATGCAGGCAGACCCCCGCCTGATTTCTTTGCGCTGCGGCGGCCATGGGAGCTGCGACGGAGGAGAAGCAACGAACAGAGTGCTCATCTCAACAAACCTTGTCTGTTCTCTTTCTTCCTTCCACCGATCTCTACGCTCACGCTATTAGCACCACCACCGCCAGAAACAACTAGAGAGGAGACTCCCAACTACAAATTTACTGTCCTGTCCATGCCATGGTGGCGTTGTGGGTGGGCCCATTTGACATGCTCTCCAAACCCAACCCAAACGAGAAGTGGGTAGGTAGAAGTGGAACCCAAACCCATAAAAAATTCATTCTTTCTTGTTCCCTAAATCGTCAAAATCAAATGAGCATTTAGATGTCGTGTATCACGCCCCCATCGACGTTAACAGTAAAAACTTCGACAACAAACCATGTTTACAGTGTCAGAGGATTAATCAGAAGATGCGACTTTGCTTCATTAGCAACCTACACGTGTGTAGCAGCAATTTATCATATTGCATTAAGTTTTCTTAGGTAATTTTAAAGGCACTCCATATTTTACTTCAGGATATTTCAGTTCTAGTACTGTCACTGCTAACTTTATTGACAGTCTCAGTCCTAAAGAATTTGAATATTAAGATAGATCATGAACGAAGTTGGCAGTCCTCCTTAATGTTAGAATTGCCAACTTTGTTGGCAGTCCTAACGGACTGTCCTGAAGTAAAATGTGGAGTGTCTTTAGAAATTACCTTATTTTATTACCAAAGTATCAGTAGGAAAACTTTCAACACTAGTTGACAGTCCTAATGGGCTGTCCTGGAGAAAATTGTGGAGTGCCTTTATAAATTACCTTCTTTTATCACCAAAGTATCAGTAGGAAAACTTTCAACACAACATTCGTACAGATACATAGCAGAACATATATATGAGAGATCGGCATGTTAGTCTATTAGCTTAAGAAGCAGCACGATAGCCATAACCCACAAAATAGAATATGTATCGAACTCAGCTGGTTCTTGTGGTCAGCGACGAGAATCTCCTTGGTTAGGCGGACAACGCAGAAAAAGCGTGGATGTGTGCGTGTGTAAAAATTAGAAACAGTGGGTCCAAATGGCATACAATGCACGACATGCAACGTATCGTGCACAAAGTTATGTACGTTCACACAAGATCTGATCCAACAAGAAAGAAAATACCAGAAGTATACAGGAACAAGAAGATTGCACTAGAAAGCTCCCAAAATGCATAACAAGAATCCAACAAACAAGATCGAAGCAAGGAAGTAAAATGCAGCAAGTATAGGAGTTGTTTGGATGCCTACAACTGTGGCGAACTGACTAATGCAGCAAGTATATATCGTATTGTGTAACTTTAGTGTATTGTTGTGTTTGATTCAATTCTGAATGGATAAAAGTAACCATGATAGTTGTAGGCAAATACCTCTATCCTACACACTACGGACCCATGATGGAGGTGTGGATGCCTTCGGAGACCAATCTTAGATCTAAGTTGTTAGATCATATTTAGTTAGTTTTTTTAGAACTTTGAATTTCAATCTTTTATTATTATTTAGCGAGTTTGTTCCCAAGCTTGATTATTGTCTTTATAGCCGGATTTGTCTTTGTAGTGTTTGCTGATTATTTAATTGGAGACTAATTAGATATTATCATATTTCACATTTATTATCATTCTTGCTATAATTGTTACATTGTCTTGTTAATGAGCTAGAATTAGTAAATTATAATTTTAGTGTGTATATATGGACTTGAGATAGTTCTGAAGGTATAAACAATGTAGTACCGCTGATATTGCGGTGTAAGTTGAGCTTGGTCACGTATTCGTCTCCCATAAAATGGGAACGGGTTATCATAAATTTTAATTATGGCCCACGCGGGTCAAATTTAACAAATAGTGTGAACTCATGGTACTAACTAAGTTAGTCGTACTACTGTGAGTCTACGACTGAGTGATAGGGTTCTGGGAGATTAAATTCTCATTCACAATTTAGGACTACTAAGTAGGTTCAAAATATCTTTCCTTGTTTAATTTATGTTAGTTTTGCATCCTGCTATATTTTTTCGTTATTGCTAAATTTTTTTTTCCTTCCTTTGATCTTAGGTGAATAGTTAGGGCTGAGTATACCCTATAGGTAAATTGCATAGTTAGTTTTGTTTGGTATGATAGTGATTGCTTGTGTAGTTAAGGGTGTACTTGATGTTATATATAATTTATGTTATAAATAAATATATAATGACGTTGAGCTTTGTTGAGGATAATCAACCAATAATAGGATTTAGAGGAGTACTATTTTGTTAAAGCAATTTTATGCTAGTATCATATTTATGGTAGAGTGGTATGATCAAATGTGACCAACGAATAATAAGTGCTTGAAAGATAGTAAATGATTTTAAAGCATGATGGTTAAGGAAATGACAACTAGATACGTATAGTAATCTTTGATGACCAATTATGGATAGATTAACACATGGTTGAGGCTTAAAAATACAAAATCTTAGTTAGAAAAATATTTTAGTAAAATAATAAGTTTGGGTTCTAACATATTAAAGTTGTAAAATATAAACAATGGATGATTGATTCTAAACTTAGTTGCCAGTGGACAAAAAATATTAAAATTAAGTGTTATGGTGTTTATACCCTTGAGGAATGAGAAAGACTTTGATAAGACACTATTGACGATTTTTGTAAAATTTGAGGATTTGGTAATGAAAATGATGATGAATAATCAAGGAAATATTGTGATTGAGTGATAAGAAAATTTAGATGGGATCGACGATTCAAAGAATGTTGACATGAGTGGTAGTGTTAGAGTGGATCATGAGTACTAAACCTATCCAACTAAAACTATCGAGAGACCCGTTAAAAGCTAGCGATGAAGACTTAAGATGATTTAATATGGAAAATGCATAGTGGTAGAGTGGAATAGTTTCAATTGGTTGTTAGACTAAACATAGGTTGACCTTTGTTTGCATGTGTTTGGATACATATGTTGAATTAATTTTTAAGGAAAAAAAATATATTAAGTGGTGGGGTAGCTTGTAGTATACACTACCTTAGATATTAATAAGTGAAGTTGAGGGAAAATTTTATTTTTATTATCATCGGAAAATTATTAATAAACGTAGAAAATAAATTAAAGAATATTTTGGTGATTTAGATTCTAGGAAGACCCTCTATAAGCAATTAGCATATATGCTACAGTGTAAAATGGTCATCATGGACTATAAGAATAGTTTCGAATACATATTTATAACATTTTGGTAATTATTATAATTTATAAAAAAATTAGAATTTTTTTGGATGATGTTGACCTAAGCGATTTCAGGTACCGATAGACCTGTAACATACTGATAAGTGACCCATATCCAACAAAGTGTACTAATTATGTTAGAAATTTTATTGTGCCCTATCGATTCATGAGATGAAGAACATACATTAAATTGTGGAAGCGTACTTGAATCCATTGCTAGACTTGATGGATCTTGAAGCGAACATCTCTTTATTGGGTTCGATCTTCCAACTTGCTATGACCCTTAATGACAAAGAAGAATCTGAATCCTTTGTCCCTCTCTTTCTGTTGATGGGGATGCAGAAGAGAAAAGGAGAAAACCTCTCTTTTGGTGGCCGTATAAGTTGGGGACCATAACCCTAATGAACACATATATTTATATGTTTTGACATTTCTAATTTGGCCCCTCATCAAATTAGAATTATCTCTGGTATCTACACATTAATTCCATGACAATTATACCCTTAAGCCAATTTCCAAATAGACCACTTTAATTTGGCTTAATTATTTAGATAGCCTAAACACAATTAATTTTACATGTGTGGCCCCTTAATTATTGAATAATTCCAACAATCTCCTACTAGGCCACATATGTAACCTTATAATTGTGTTAACCTTAGTGAGCTCATAAATTGCTATCTTAATCCTTAGGGTATATCCGGACAATCTCGTCCATTAACCATATCAACATAGGATCAAAGCGGCTTTCGTCACATATAGCGTAACTAAACCATCAATGGTCACATATACCAATATAGCTAAACGATATATATCAATCATAGATGTGTAGCATAAAAATTACACGTAATGTGATCAGTATATGTCTATTTCCAACTGGTCCTCCTTAACTTTAATGAGATCAATACTTTAACATAATAAAAACAGAATGAACTAAATTTTCATATATCTGATCAGATAAATATCCAAAATACTTTAATACATAAATGTGTCCAAAACTAAATAGCACCCAAATACATAAAATACAAACTCCCACTATATTGCCATATACTTGATTGAGATAACACTCATATGAGCAGTATGCTCATGAAAGACCCTGGGTGATAATGCTTTTGTGAGCGGATCCGCTAAAATGGAGTTTGTCATAATGTGCTATATGGACACTTTAATCATTCTGAATTCTTTCCTTCACAACTAGAAACTTTATGTCAATATCTTTGACTTATACAAGTTTCTGTTGTTATTGGAATACATTACTGCTGATTTATTATCACACCATAATTTAAGTGGTCTTTCAACACCGTACTGTAGGCGCAGCCTTGTGACAAAATTTCGCAACCATATTTCCTGAATAGATGCCACACAGCATGTTATAAACCTTGCTGCCATGGTGAAAGAAATTATGAGTACATGTTTGACACTCATCCAAAATATATCTCCATTAGTTAGCATAACCTGATGTGGATCTCCTACTGTGTTGGCATCCAACAAAATTGGAATCGGAATATCTTATGATCTCCAGAATTATCCGATCTCCTACAAAGAGCATATAATTTCTTGTTCTCTATTAATTACTTAAGTAATTTGGCTGCTACCCAATGATCCATCCATATTTGCTTAAATATCTGTCTAACATCCTAATATGTACGCAATATCCTGACGCATACATACTTGAGCATACATTAGACTCCCTACAACTGATCATGAAGGAAAAATCTATTGTATTTTCTTAATTTCAAGGCTATTCTTTAGGGCACTGATTGAGACTGAACTTGTCTCCTTTAGCGACTGGGGTGTCACCTGGTTTGTATTCCTGCATGCTAAATCTTTTAAGCACTTTATCGATATAGCTCTTTTGTGATAATCCAAGAATACCTCGAGAACGATCTCGGTGTATTTGAATTCCTAATACAAAAGAGGCGTCACCAAGATTTTTCATCTCAAAGTTATTTGATAGAAATTTCTTAGTGTCATGCAATATGCCTATATCATTTGTGGCAAGCAGTATGTCATCAACATACAAAACCAAAAAAAATAATTTTACTCCCACTGAATTTGTGATACACACAATCTTCAACAATGTTAACCTCAAAACCAAACGAGGTAACAACTTGGTAAAATTTATAGTACCACTGACGAGAAGCTTGCTTGAGTCTATAAATGGATTTTGTCAATTTGCAAACCATATTATTTGGATCTTTCGACACAAATTTTTTTGGCTGCACCATATAAATGGTTTTGTGAAACGCCGTTTTGACATCCATTTGATGTAACTCAAGATCAAAATGTGCAACATGTACTATGATTGTTTTAAAGGAATTTTTCAAAGATACCGAAGAGAAAAACTCTTTAAAATCAATCCCAAAATTTTGAGTAAAGTCACTAGTTACAAGACATACTTTATACTTCTCCACATGACCCTTCGAATCCTTCTTGGTTCTAAATGTCTATTTGCAACCAATAGATTTCATACCTTTCGGTAATGGGACAAGTTCTTAGACTTTATTGTCTTGCATGAACTTATACTCCTTATTTATTGTATCAATCCACTTTGAGAACTGGAACTTTCCATGGCCTAACGGAAGTTGATTAGATCATCTTCCAGTATCCACAGTCTTTCTCATGTTCCTAGAGAAATATGACAATATTATCCGAAATTATATTTCTCCTTTCTCTGGTGGACCATCTTAATATTACTGGTTCTTGAGGTTGTTGAGTTTGTTCCTTAGGAATAATTACCTTATCTTGAATGGGGTGTCGCTACGTTGTCGTTGTTAAGGTATCTCAACAACGACTTATAGAAGTAATTCGACATTGTCTTATTGAGACTCTGAATTTACTTCTTGATCATGACAGGTATAGAATCCTGCACATCGTCAAAAGTGATAGTAGGAATCGTAATTGATTCCTTCTCAAAGACAATGATCCAGACTTTATTTCTCCCCCAAACTCAACATCCTCAAAAAATATTACACTTCTCGTCTCAAAAAAAAATTCTTAGTGTGGGATTGTATAATTATCAACCCCTTGACATGTAGCATAACCAATAAAGTAGCTGCTTATAATTTAACTTTGGTCTGTCTTTCCATTACACATTCAATATAAACATTAAAGTCTATAAAGTCAATGGAATCCAAATCTCATCAGACACAAATCGTTCAACTCTATTTCTAGAGAAGTGACCTAATGCTTATGTCATAATGAGGCTAAAAAAATATATTATTAATTTTGTGTTTAGTACCACATGACTTCACTTGCAAGGTTTCATTATAAGATGCAATAGTTTCAACTGAATATAGGTTATCATAAACCTTAAAGGAACCGTTACCAATAATATTTAAATTTAAAGATAGACTAAACTTATTGTTTCCAAATGAACAATGATAACCAGATTTGTCCATTAAGGAAACTGAAACTGAATTTCGTCTAAAAGACGGTACAATAAAAGTGTCTATCAAATCCAAATATTGATCGGTTCCTAAAAATAACCTAAATTGTCCTATTGCTTTCACTTCTACCGAATTACCGTCACCCACATAGATGTATCTTTCACCATCAATTGACTTTCGATAACTCAGACAACCTTGTCTAGAACATTAATGTGGGTAGTCCCACCAGAATCTAACTACCATGAGTTTTTTGGTACTAAATCTAAATTAACCTCAGAACAGATCAAATTTAGAAATGTACTTTTCTTTATACGCCATGCGTGGTACTTTATACATTTCTTCCTTATGTGTCATGTCTTATCACAAAAGAACAACCCTTAGTTTTATATTATTATTTCTTTTGATCTGGACCCTTAGCAGCTATTGTATTCATTTCTTTTTGCCCTTAAAGTTTATCTCATTAAACATGAAAATTAAAATCTTATTGGCAGATATTTTAACAACATTAACTGTAAAAAGAACAAAGCAACAAAAAACAAACATACTCTAACAAATAACCAAAGCGTAAAATATAGTCAAACAAATTCAAATAATGATGAACCCCATCTTAAGATACCTAGTACATCATTAATATTAAGTCTTTGGACAGTGATATTAACTGCAAGTGGTATTCTTGGTGTAATGATCAAACGTTGACAATAAGTCATATCAAATAATAAGCCTATCTTTGGATCTGGTTATTATTCTCATGTAAACTGTATAATTGTCACACATTTATCACCACAAGTATATGTGCAATTCGGCCAAGTATTAACCTTCCTTTGGGTCGGCTAATACTCACATGAATTTACACACACAAACATCTAACATCCCTCATAGACTGTCTATGCAAAAGAGGTCACTTTGGCGACATCTTGTTTCAATGGGTCTATTTAGAATATTAGACGACTATTGCTAGTCACAAAAGGCACCAAAAAAATTGAATGTTGACTAAATTTTACAAAATCGAATCATGTCCAAAACTTTATGTACATGCATAATTAAAATATTACAACTCAAATAAGATAATCATAAGCATGTGAATCTATTTACATGATTCAAACATATATTCTTAATTTGACTAAACTGAGCATTGTCAACATAATAAAATTCACGTAATATTTTATTGAAGATATAGACCAATAGATTGCTTCAAATAACCTATAAAGATTACATTAAAATAATCTGCTGAAGATATGTACGTCAATAGATTACATCAAATATATGACTTAGAACATAAATTTATTGAAAACAAAATTTATGCCAAACATAAAATTGTCTATATTTGATTCCAATTTGTCCTCCAATGATCAACTTAGATTGGAAAACACTCTAAATTGAGTAACACCAAATATCTATCAGCATGAGTAATTGGAATCTAACCGACATTCCATATTATCACATGTCCAGCAATAAGCATATTCATGCATATTTAATATAACGGAGAATTTCTACGGTCGTTATCACATGCGTCTATATCTAATATTTAAGCATGAATTAAGAGATCATTACTGTACATAAATTATGAATTCTATCAAGATTTTCTTAATATGACAATCAAATCAATGAAGGATTGAAAACAAATCAATGTACTTGTAAGCAATGGAGAACCATATATGCAAAAAATAAAATAAATAAATTATGATGTGCAAACATGTTGGAACAGTTGTTTATGTACAGAAATAACTCAGAAGTAGAAGACAAGATCCCAATAGTTGTTCTCTTTATTTAGCCATCTAGTACAACACTAAGGAAATATATAATTTATATTCTACCATAAATTATAACCCACCATGTGTAGTACTGCCAACAATTTTGATCAAACAATACAAACATAAGTGCCATCCTAGTCCATTAATTATGGATGTATCGTTTGGATACATGTCCAGCATGATCTGGCCGGAATACAATTTTAATCGTGTATCAAGAAATCAGTTATTGAGAAACTGTAGATCTAATATTCGTGTATCATAAATATTATTTTATGAACCATTGGAATCCTAAATTAAAATTAGAATGAAGGATCTATGATTTCTGAACATTAACAAAAAATTGATTCTGAAACTTCAACCTCATAAATCAAACATGAAGGCTCTAATACCACTTGTTAGAAATTTTATTGTGCCCTGTCGATTCATGAGATGAAGAACATAAATTAAATTGCAGAAGCGTACCTGAATCCATTGCTAGACTTGATGGATCTTGAAGCGAACGTCTCTTTATTGGGTTCGATCCTCCAACTTGCTACGACCCTTAATGACAAAGAAGAATCCGAATCCTTTGTCCCTCTCTTTCTATTGATAGGGATGTAGAAGAGAAAATCTCTCTTTTGGTGGCCGTATAAGTTGGGGACCATAACCCTAATGAACACATATATTTATATGTTTTGACATTTCTAATTTGGCCCCTCATCAAATTAGAATTATCTCTAGTATCTACACATTAATTCCATGACAATTATACCCTTAAGCCAATTTCCAAATAGACCACTTTAATTTGGCTTAATTATTTAGATAGCCTAAACACAATTAATTTTACATGTGTGGCCCTTAATTATTGAATAATTCCAACAAATTACCCTAAATAGGCAATAATTTTATTTTATCAATCACAAAAATTTTAGGAAATTTTTGGTAATTTTTGTCATTAAAACAATTAAATAATAATAAATAATTAATTAAAAGTAACTTCCAGAAATTATTGTAGGAGCTTGTGACCCAAAAATCATGTATTTATCCTAGTCTTAGAATATCATTTTAGATTTTCTAGAATTTTCTAGGATTTTTAAAATTACTTCTAGTATTTATTATGAGTTTATTTACTAAAAACTAATTAATAAATACTTAAACCTATTTAATAAATCAATTTCTTCAATTAATTAAATCAAAAACTAATTAATAATACTCCTAATCCTAATCACTCCCAAACCCACCTTCAGGGCCCTCATGTCAGCCACTTACAATGTGTTAGCGGGAGGATGTACACCCATGTGCACCCATGTGAGCGCATTTTCCTAAGTCGATCTGGCTTGGAAATCCCTAGCCATGTCAGTTGAAGCCTCCACTATTAGATCTGGACGGTATCGCATAGGATCTTACCGTGTGTTCTAGTCGGGCCGCTATAGCCTTAGTCACTTATATATAAATAGAATAAATTACGATTAATTTCCAGCAAAATTAATTTGAGAGAGAGAGTTCAAAAGAGCCCTTCAACTTCCTGGAGCCATGGCGTGCAACTATAGTCACTGATTCGCATCTTATTTTTTTAACGGCTTCGTATTTCTGTAGGATTTTTATATATCTATTTAATAGAACATGAAATCATGAACCGTTTATTTTTTCGGAATTCTGACTCAAAGATATACAACATAGTTAAATTTCGTAATTATATATTTTTTGTTTGATATACTCAATAATTAACATAAGTAAAAAAATCTAGTAAAAATTATCGAAAATATAATTTTTGACATAAAAGTTGGTAAGTTTTGATAATTTTTGTTTATCCAAGCCGTCAATTCCAGCACTCTCATAGTATTGAAATATATAGTTCATGTATCCAAATCCGATATTCGAATGATAGACTTCCTAGTAGGGGTGAGAAAATACCGACCGATATCGAAAAACCGACCGAATACCGATTAAAAATATTCTAAAAAATCGAACCGAAATTATCTACCGATACCGAATTGCCGAACCGACTAAATTGCGGTATAATGGTAATGGTAACAGTTTGAGTGTAATACCATACCGAAAATACCGAACCGATTCGATTCACACACACACACACACACACACACACACACACATTTTTTTATGTTGTTCATGATTAATTTTACACTAATTTTTATTTTTATCTTTATTTTGGTTGGTTTCCTAGAACTTGGAATGGATTTTAGTGGACTTGAATTTATGTTAAGAATGCTAAGAATTGAGTTTTTGATCTTATGTTTTTGTGTTCTCATAGAATTTTGAAGTGAATTTTGGTTACTTAAACTTGTATTAAAGTTTAAACTTAGTGACCGCGTTTGATATTTTAAGCTCATTTTTAGGTGTTTGCGACTTGTTACATATTGTTCTAATAATTTTGATTAATTGTTTGGTTGGTAGAGACTTGGCTTTAAAATTAATGTTTCCAAAAAAGTAAAATATATATATATTATAGGTTAAGAGGTTCTACAATATTAAGTGTGTTAATTGATCAAATATTAATTGATAAAATATCAATACCGAACAAAAATCGACCGAATACCGATTTAACCGAAACCGAAAAAACCGATTCTAAATGGTACGATATTGGTATTGATTTTTCAAATACCGATTTAAAAAAATACCGAAAAAATCGACCAAATACCGACCGATTATACCGACGCTCACCCCTACTTCCTAGTCCACAATTTACCTCGATTTGCATGCCACGAGTCCTAAAATTGCAAACCTTGACATTTAACCTAAAAATTTGGCATTAAGTTTGTATTCCAAAATTATAGGATAAACTAACTTTGTAGGGTAATTATTCAAAATTATGCAATAGTTTTCTTTATAATAATTTTATTTAAATATATTCAATTTTGGCTTAGTTTTGTGCACTGTCTTTATGTGACTTAGGAATTAAACCCTAATAAATAGAACTTAGGTTTTTAGATAGTACATAATCCTATGTTTTATGTGTGAATATTGCTATGTGTTTGTTTTGGGTAGAGGAATTGTTTGGGCTTAGCTAGTCAGTTCTCTGCTTCACACCATTTGGAGGTTAAGACAAGTGCATTTTTCAATATTGTTTACGTTATATCATATTTACTATTCATGCTAGTAGATGGCTATTTATGTTGCTATAACTTGCTCACGTGAGGGAGTTTTTGTTTATAGTTTTATACTCATGCATTTTCTTGTATATATTGTTACTCATTATCATGATTTAGTGTTCGCATTGTTAGTGAGAGTGGGAAGAGGGAATACAACTAGCGAACATATGAATTACCACTTGTTGCGACATCATGTGTCTACTTGAGGTAGTTTTAGCATACTCATGATGCATTGATAATGCACTCACGTGTTATCAATGAGCTAGGTTGCCCTATCATTCCATATGTCCGAAAGTGATATTCCAGCGACGTAGTACACAACTTGATCACATATTTGATTTAGTCTTTCATGATTGTCCCCATGTTACTATATGCAAGATAGCAGTTTAGTAGTTCCTAGTCTTCATGTCATATTTTATTTGACATATAATCTGTTAGATCTTTTTCTTCTAGTTTATAATATTCATGGTTGTCTATATCGTATTGTGTAACTTTAATGTACTAACGTATTTGCTCCAATCCTGACTGGATAAAATTAACTATGACAACTATAGACAAAGGCCTCTATCTTACACACTACGAACCCCACAATCGAGATGTTGATGCCTTCAAAAACCAATCTTAGATCCCTGAGTTGTTAGATGATAGTTAGTTTATTTCTAAAATTTGTATTTCACTTTATTCTTTATGTAGTCGAATTTTGTCTTTGGAGCATTTGTTGATTATTTAATTGAGGCATATTAGATATTATCATGTTCCATATTTATTATCATTCTTGTTATCATAATTACATTGTCATGTGAATGAGCTAGAAGTAGTAAATTGTGATTTTAGTGTGTATGTGGACTTGAGATAGTTCTGCAGCTATTGACAACGTACTATTGTTGATGTTGTGATGTAGGTTGGATTTAGCCACATACTCGTATCGTAAAAAGTAGGAGTTGGTTATGACACCCTTATTATAAAAGTAACCCATAGCTTCCTGATAGTCTTGGCACATGGAGTATAAGGGCCTCTAAATCCATTTACTTGCATGTAGTATTATGGCTAATTTGCGTACACATCTGATTTTTTTTCCTTCAAAACAATATAGTTGGCCATGCTAAAAAATAGTAGCATGCAATTACTAAAGAATAAAAAAGTAAAATTCAAGAAATTATAAATAAATACTACGAGTGGTACATCACTTATAGAATACACACCATGATACCCATAAAGATACGAATATCAGAAACTGGGAGTGACATGTCATTCTCAGAAGATACCTTCTTTTGATGAAGTTTCATTAGACTAATCCCTCTCTTGGGTTAACTCAGTTATCTCCTCAAGGGATAGTCAACCCCTCACCACAATGTTAAGGGGTTAACCAGCATACCTCACTTCAGGGTTTGTCGAAGAATCTGGTTCTTGTAAAATGCCTATAGTTTGGACTTCGACAGAGGCTTTAGGGTCTGCTTGGCAATTGTAAGGGTAGCGGCTATGAGGGATTTTTAGAGTACCGGTTATGAGCGGTTATAATGGGTCCATTTTTGGGTGGTTTTTAAGTAGAGGCTTTTAAAACAGTCCAATTCATGCTTGGTAATTCACTAACGAGCGGCTCTGGAAGGTTTTTACATGAATAAAATTAAATAGGGAAGCGTATTAGTAGTTACAATTATATATTTTTGGTGAGGATATAAATAAAATAAAATAATAAAATCGCTCAAAACCCACCGATTTTGAATGTTTATAAAGCCATCCAAAATTGTATTATACCGATTTTGCAGGGTTTTTGAACCGATAAAACCAGTGCCTCAAAAAAAAGCAAGGGTTTTCATAAATGGTCGGTTCAAAAATACCCCAGAACTGGTAAAAACATTGTTACCAAGCAGACCCTTAAAGTCATACTTAGAAGTCCTAAGAAAATATTCCCGAACCACTAAGACCTTGTTGTTATCCCGAGGAATGTTAACCGTCACTGAGAGAAATGAGGAGGGACCTCAGAGACCGAGGGTCTTACCTTCTTTTCTCGTTGAGGCCTTGGCACCAATCTCTCTTGTACCTTACCCAACGACCCTACGAGACATGGGAGTTGTTCTCTCCCCATAATATGTAACTGATTGAGGGAGTCGCACAATCTCCTATTCAGATGAGGACACCTTCGTCTCTTCCGACTCCTGGTATACTGCTATCGGATCCTCATGATCCTTTTTTGCCGATATGTGTGCCTTATGCGGTGAGCAATCAGCATATTCAGGGTAACATCTTCCCGCACTCCTATACGAGGGGCGATATACACTTCTCTGGACCAACCTTTTCTTCACTATATCTTCTGAGATGAGCAAAGAGCGAGTCTCACCAGGAGTTGACATCTCCTGATCATAGAGCATTTCCATCAAGGCATTTGTGCCCTCAATTAGTTTCTTAGGTTTATTATGTTAGAGATTTTTGATCCTAGATGCAGAATTAAACAATATGATCAAATAATAATGTATGAAATGGATCTAACCTCCAACCATTATTGCTTCAACAAGATGAACTCTTGTTGCTTCCTCATTCCTTCTTTCTCTCTTGGGCTTGAACTTCCAAACTATGAACACTCTTTTTTGATGGTGAAAATATGAAATTGGAATGAGTGTCTAGTATGGGAACCAAGACCCTATTTATATATGATAGAGCATCTATCATGCTCTATCCATGATGTTTCCACTCCATAATTAATGGTGATAGTTGGCCACTTCCCATAGGAATAGGAAGAGTGGGGAAAAGTGATGGGCCACAAATTAAGGGATTGTGGAAATTAATTATGAATTAATTATATTGTAATTAATTATAATTACTTACATTCTCCCATGTGGACCATACTTTTAATCCAATGTATTAACTTAAAACCAACTATTATTCATATTAAGTAATAAATACATGAATCATGATGATAGGTTCTCTATATGATAAGTATTATCTTTCATGTATTACAATGCATTTATTTCTTAATATTATACTTTATGTGGCAACGTAACTTAATGAATAAACCATATGTTCATTCTTGGTCCAACGAAGATATATTTTCTCAAAATAAAGTGCACATAAATATGAGAAAACATCATAAAAAGAGTTTTATTAATAACTTAATTTCTACAATAGAAACTACATAATGGAACCAAATTCCATGTTTGCTACATGATCCTTGAATTTCAACGGTGGCATGCCCTTAGTCAAAGGATCATCAATCATCAGTGCTAATATGCTGAATAACAACTTTCTTTTTCTTAATACGTTCTCTTATGGCTAGAAACTTAATGTCGATGTGTTTGCTTCGACTTCCACTTTTCTTATTCTTTGCCAAAAAGACATCAGCTGAATTGTCATAATATATGATCAAATGTGTCACGATCCGCACCCGGTGTAAGGACACGAGACGTGGGTACGTCTAGCCTACGCTGCAGTGTCGACAGTAGAACGCTGTCCTAGGTCCAACAATTAACACAATCTAGAATATGCTCCAATTGGAGAATGATATATATATGGTACAACTCAATCACAATAACTAAGATGAAATGGAAGAAAGATAATCACAACAGAGAGTTATAATATGAATATAAATCCTGGTATAAACCACACCATAATAAATCTCAATACAATCACAAAGTCTCATAACTAGATAGTAATATAAGTCTAATCTAACTCATGGCAAGTCCTCAGCGACTACTGGATCCTGCTGAGGGTCCAGGTCACCTGTGACAACTAGGCCTGCTCCATAGTAAGTGTTGTTTCACTTAACAAAATGCCTAAAATTGGCTTTTGAAAGAAAACTAGAAAAAGTATAAAAGTACAAATTATTTCTGGGAAGTATTGCTATGAAAGTCTGATCTGAGAGCGATCACTTTGTTCCTTGGACCATACGATGATGATGAAAATAACTGCTTGAAGAAGACGAACAATCAGAAGAACTAAGACACCAGAAAGGTATCGAGCAACGGCACCGATGGCACAGTCGAATGCTTTCCTGTTTTGCTTCACCCTGTTCTTGAAAAAAAGTTGAAAAATGCTTCTGGGAATATCACTCTGAAAGTATGAGTTTTCTCAGAATCTTCTCTCTTGTATATCTCTCTTCATGATGTCTGTGTTAAAAATAAGTCTATTTATAGACTAGACCCTCTGTGCGTAAAAAGCAACAAAGTTGGGTCTCTACGCAAACAACTGTCATCCACGATTGAAAATCAATTCTACGCATGATGACACGTGTCCCATGTAGAGTTTTGATCTCTACGCATGGTGACACATGTCCCACTACTTTAACAAAATGGGGAGAGCACGTACACATGTTCCTCGATAAGTGTGGCATGAAAGCCACGTAAGCATATCACGTTCTCATGTAGCCAGAAAAGATCGGGCGTAAAAATGACCCAAAATATACTTCCTGCGTAAAGTAGCAGACTGGGCGTAAAATAGCCCAAAATAAACTTTCCGCGTAAAGTGGCTGAAAATAGCCTTGAGCGTAAAATTAGCTCAAATAAACTTTACGTGTACAACAGCCTTGAGCATAAAAGCTCGAATAGCTTTTTGCGTAAAAGAAGTAATTTCTTGAGCGTAAAGTAGCCCATCTGCACACTAAACGACAAGTGTTGGGTTTGGTTTAAATCAAATCTTCTCGACTTCTGTGCTGTCCGCTGTCAGAAAATCATTATGTCAGAACAGTATCACGCGCATTAAATGCGATGTGGACAACCTGTCTCCCGCGTAAAGTTTTGAGGATGGCTCTCGCGTAAAGTAGCTCGCGTAGAGTTTTATTCTGTTTGTCTTGCGTAAAGTCTGAGTTTGACTCTGTTTGACTTGCGTAAAGCTCTTAACTTCTTTGACTTGGTCCATGAAGCACTTTTTACGCTTCTACAAGACCCCCTTCAAAGTTTTCAAATTTTTCAAAATTTGAAATACTTTGAACAGAAGCGTAAAACCCGGGATATTCAACAGTCCGCGTAGAATTCGGGATACCTAACGGTCATCCACGTAAAGTTCGGGATACCCAATGGTCATCCGTGTAAAGTTCGGGATACTCAACAGTCCGCGTAAAAGTCGAGATATCCAACAGTCAGCGTAAATTTCGGGAATTTGAACCGATTTTCAAAATTCTCTATAAATAGAGCCTTACTGATAGAGAGAGAACTTTACTCATTCTCGAAATATCGATCCCTCTTTATTCTCTTCCCCTACATACTCTCACTTCGACTCGATGGCCCCTAAGAGAAAGACCGCCGCCGGCAGCAAGGGCAAGAAGCCTGCCGTTGCTTCGTCGACGGCCGATCGTGCAGAAACCAACACCCCATCATCGGCGGCACCCCGACAGACCAACCCCGCCGTGGCTCCGGCCATGAAAGGTAGAATACTATCTAACTTCCGCCGGAAGTTCGCCGGAGAAGAAGAAGACTCGAACTTTAAACTTCACGCCCACGTTATACGTGTCAGCGTAAAACTTGAAATAAGAAAATACGCCCACGTTATACATGTCAGCGTAAAAATAGAAACATACGCCTACGTCTATACGTGCCAGCGTAAACATCAAAATACGCTCATATCAATATGTAGCAGCGTAAAAATCAAAATACGCTCACATCAATATGTGGCAGCATAAAATTCAAAATACGCTCACGTCGATACGTGCCAGCATAAAATTCAAAATACGCTCATGTCAATACGTGCCAGCGTAAAAATCAAAATACGCTCATGTCAATACGTGCCAGCGTAAAATTTCACAAGTGAAAAAGACTTTGCGTAAAAAATAAAGAACTTTTACACTTTAAAATTTTTATCAACTTTAATTTTTGCGCATAAGCGTAAAATTTGCATAGTCAGAGTCTTTAATCTTTATGCGTAAAATTTAGACTAAGTCATCTGCGTAAAAATTTCAAATTAGATTTTCACTAACTTGATTTTTCTTTTTTCTTTTGGCAGTGGACTTGCAAATTCATCCGCTTGTAGAAATATTTGGCTCGTCAGCTGGTATGGTGGGCTCAAATTACTTGGAGAACTTGTCCCATGTGGAGTTCCATCAGTCAAATCCAGAATACCCTGAAGGAAGACAACAGCTAATAGATGCTCAGGGGGACAAAATGCTGTTGTCTATGATAAATGGAGAAGTGTTGGTATCGCTAGATGACCAACAATTTTTGAAGCCAGCCTTCTTGTTCGGGGATGCGATAGATTTCCAGTCACACACACCCCAAGAAGGAGGCTTGGGTGTTCAAGTTTGGAGAGAGGGCAATGTATCTCCCAGACATGGCCAGGGATTATCCCCTATCTGCATTTGTCCATGCCACCCATTCTCGATAGATGCTATGGAACCTGACTCCCAGCAGTCATGGTAGGCCGGGGAGAATCATTTTCAAGAGGGATAGAGCCGACGAAATGGGCTACCACATTAGTGCTCCTAGTGGTGGTGTCGTCCATTTCTCTGGTCTACTGCCTGGGTTTACACCGAGTGAAGATTCAGCTCTGATCCAACCGGTGCAGACTCCAATGTTTATTAACAAGTTCATAAGGGTCGCAGTATTATATCCTTAGGCCAACCCTAGGCTACCAGGGTGATTGACTCCATATAACCAGAACGGGATTCAGCTTAATGCCTGGATCATGAAGAACTTCAAGACGGACCTGGAAGCCATCGGCCTTTATGAAACGGTAGCCTCTACGAGCCAGGGTATACCAATGAACAGTAACCTGTTCTTGGCTTTGATGGAGTTGTATATGAGTTCAACAGGAACTTTTGCAACCCCACTAGGTGAGATGGATCTTTCCCTGCACGAGATGCAATTCATCTCCAAACTGTCGATGGGTGAAGCTCCCTATGAAGAGTATTTTCCCTCTAACCGGGAACTAGCAGAAACCAGAGAGAAAATCCTAAATTGGTTGAGGTTTACCAAGAACTGATGTGCCATTATCTAATTTGTACCTCTATGTATGATAGTGGGTCGCACTTGGCATATACTAATAAATGGACAACCTATCTATTCTACCATGAGAATAGGATACCCAAGAACGAGAAGGGGAGATTCCAAGAAAACAAGGCTCCAACCATCAACCCTTGTTCAATAATCCCTTCAGATTTGATCCATAGTTTGATGGTCTTACATAAGTCTCCGGACCAGCATCTGTCCACTAAGGCTGGAGACATCCCCGCGGGGACTGAAACCTTAAGCTACATGAGGCGTGGCAGTCAGAAGATCTCAAGGGAAGCCTTGCTGGCAGGCTTTCTTTCTCTGTGGCTGCGGAGATGGGTTGTGCCAGGGATCAGCACAATAGACAGAATTCACCGAAACGTATTATAGCCGGCAGTACGTTTGGTGTTCAAGGTCAGAATCAACCTGCTATCGACAATGGTGTGTCGAATAAATGCAGGTTTACGGACCTTTGGTGAGGAACTAATCAACAATGCTCCTCACCGAAAAGAATTCCCAAGGGTGGAGATGCCCTACACTTATCTGATGGACTGGCTACTGCATCATAACTGCAGTTTGTTGCCACCGGGCCCTGGAGATAATGCGGAGGTCTTCCTCCAGAAATTCAATAAATCTACATGGACTGCTACTACAGTGGCAGATACCCGAACAATGCTGAATTATTCTCATGGATGGAACTTCTTCTGCACAAGGCCACAAGTTTCAGCCGACTGCCTCGGAGTACAATTTGAAGATAGGGGCGAAGGGAGGACTTCATTACCTGTGCCAGTTTTCAAATGGCTAATGTGCATCAGACCCTCACATCTGATGTACATGAATGAAGACAACTGTGCGTTTGAACCGTATCTACCAAGTCGGTTCGCTCATCAGTTTGGATATGACCAACTTTATGTTGGTAATCCCTCCACCAGCTTCTACCATTATGGGAAGCTAATTGATGGTACAAGAGCCTGGAGATACTTTAGCACTGCTTGTACCGGTGCCAAATTCAGAGTATCGACTGCTACAAGCACAACCGAGCTACAAATACTTTATACGTATGCTCGCTTTTATGCATCCAATCGCTCCTTCGCCCATGGCTACAATATAAAGGAGAGTCTTCGATGGCCCAAAGAAGGGAACGTCGAAGAACCAGTCAGGGTACTTCCAGACATACCCGATGACGCTGCTGTTCCAGATGAGTATCTGGAAGTAATCCCTACGGGAGTTGGAGAAATAGCTGCGGGACCTATTATTATCGAAAAAAACCCGAAAACAAAAATCAGGTGCAACTGTTACCCTTCTAGAGAAAGCCCTCCCAGAAAAGAATAAGAAGGTTACTGTCAAAGGGCCTTCTTGACAGAGAGCCGCTACTCCAGAGAGCGACACTCCAGTCGAGGAGCCTCAACACATTACATCTTCTTCGACTCATCCGGGAGAAGGATCCTCTGCATCTCAACCGACAACATCAACAGAAGCTGTGGCGGTCCTATCCCCTGGACGCCTCAGCTCATCACTTCATCTGACTTTGCCACAAAAGGCAAAGGCTACTGAGGATGCTGCCACGACACATAATGTTGATCCAGAGCTCATCCCATCAGATGAACCGGCTCTTGCTTTCGATGATGATGACTGGGATGGAGACTATGACTCGTACTTGGTACGTCCTGCATCTACTCCAGGTAAATATAAATCACACAAAATCTATACAAGATTATGTATTATGATTTTGTATATTAACTTATTTTGTTTAATTGTGTAGGTGTTATCATTACAGCAAAGCTTGTGGCTCCTCCTCCTCCTCAAGAAACCATTTATGAAGAAAACATGGAATCCGAGAAAGAGAGTTCTTCTTCAGAAGAAGATAATGTCCAAGAGGAAGTACAACAAGAGCCCGAAGTGTAGGCTCAGCTAGAATTGCCTCCTCCTGCTGAGGGCGAAGAAAAAGAACAAACTGCTGTAGAATCCACTATAGATGAAGAAGCATCTGCTGTAAAACTGACAGACTTCAACGAAGAACCAGTTGTAGAAGGACCCACTACAACTGAAATACTTGAAGAGCCTGCAGAGCCGGTAGCCAAAGAAGGTGATGAAAAAATGGTCAAATCATCAACTAAAGCTGGGGACGTTGTAATAGCATCCTCCGTTATTGCTACTGATCCAGCACAAGTTCCTGAGAAGACAATGCCCGAATCAGTCGCCATAACTACCATTCCTCCCGTAACTATCACCGCCATTGAAACTCAAGTAGTTTCGACTCCAGAAATGGCTGGAGTAAAAAGTACTGAAGACATTGTCCCTGAAGCTCATGGGGATCAGTTAGCTATGGTAGCAACGAAAACAATGACTTCATCTCAGTCTGCTACCAAAGCAACAACACCTGCCCCTAGTCTTCAGAAAAGAGACAGTAGATATCGCCGCCACGCCGAGCTCAAATGCAGAAATAAATCTCTTAGTTGAGATTCATACTGAAACGTTCTATAAAATGCTGGCAGCTCTGATCAAGATGGTCCTGAGGAAGGGCCTTAACTGTGAAAGTCTGAAAGCTGTAATTGCTCTTACAATCAGAAATGTCGCCATGTTCAATGATGCAGCGAGAACAGCGGCGCTGGAGAAGGTCATGGAGGAACTTGAACAGCCCATTAGAGAATATCTAAGGCTATCAAGTGAAACTATTGAAAGTCTCATCCAAAGCGAGTATGATGCTTTATCAGTTGAATACATCGCTCAGGAGACTACTTTCAATGAATCTCTCCAAGAGTACAACATCAAGGTCGCCAAAGAAAAAGCTTTTTTGGCTGAAGCTAAGCCCCAGCTGGATATCCAGAGAGAAGCCTATGAAACTTCAAATATGAGAATTTATCAACAGAATGATAGAATTTGTGAAGTTGAGGCAGAATTGGATCGCTTGAAGGCAGAGAGGGAGCAGTTGATCACAGCTCAAGACCAGCATCTAACACAGAGCTCAATTTTGGAGGAACAAGTCTTCGGCGCTGAAGCTACCATCAAAATCTTGACGAAGCCAAGGATAAGATGATAGTCACTTTTGTTGGACTTTCTCATATCTGTACTCCCGAAGCTCGACGCTCCGTAGCTACTAAAACCGTGCTGAGCTCTCGCGATAAGCGTCTAGCAGAGCTACAAAAATTGCTTGAAGATGTCTCTGCTCCGTCTTAGGCAAATAAATTTTTTTTGTAATCTTCTATCTTTTTTATTCTGTAATGTTTACAAGAAATGAATAAAATATTTGTTTTTGACCCTATCATTTATTTTGAAATTAAACAATAGGTATGAGATAGAAAACGCTTATCAGAGGTATTATGGACATGATAAGTCTTCTAAACTCAATAGATTATATCTATCCAGAGGTAATATGGACATGATAGATAATGAATCTTGTTCTCTTTTTAGAGTGTACAATACTATCAGAGGTAATATGAACATGACAGATCGTAACGAATCAAAGAAAAATAGATTAATATCTATTCAGAGGCCATAAGGACATGATAGATAAGAAAAGAAGTAGACTTAATATTTATTCAGAGGTCATAAGAGCATGATAAATAATAAATCTGTGTTTTTTTTAATCAACTGGTAAGACAGAAGATCAAAATTCTCTTTTAGGAGAACAAGTAATCAGCTTAACCAAACATTGGTAGCTGGGGAATAAAGAAGAAATTCAGACATAATATTTCTTTAAAAATTTGCCATTAATTGGTATCATGAGCAAATCTCCATTAGGTTTAGACAACCTATAGGTACCATTGGAGAAGACGGTCTCGACTACATAAGGACCTTCCCATTTTGCTTGGAATTTTCCTTTGCTCTTATGAGTCATCACCATCGGTCTTCAGACAGCCAAAACTAGCTCACCGACTTTAAATACCGTCTCTTTAACTTTACGATTGAAAGTTCGAGATATGCGGGCTTGATATAGCTCAATGTGCTGTTGCGCTTGAAGACGCTTCTCGTCCAATCCTTTAAGTTCTTGAAGTCTCAAGCGATCATTATTCTCTGAGGTTAGCTCATTAGCAATAGCTATTCTAAGAGATAGAATCTGGATTTCCAATGGAAGAACAGCCTCACATCCGTAAACTAGTGAGAATGGTGTAAAACCAGTAGGAGTTCGGACTGTCGTTCGGTAAGCCCATAAATATTCTCCAAGTTTCTCATTCTAATCACGTTTATTAGAAGAGACGAACTTTTTGAGAAGTTTAATGATTGTCTTATTGAAAGCTTCGGCCAAACCATAAGCAGCTGGATTATAAGCCGTAGAAGCCAGATTTTGAATCCGATTCTTATCAGAGAATCGATAAAACGCCTGACTGGCAAATTGTGGTCTATTGTCATAAATTATCCGTCGAAAAATCCCAAAACGATAAATGACATGGTGTTTAATGAAGCTAACCACATTAGATGTTTTCACTTCAACAGGGGAACCGCTTCCGTCCATTTAGAAAAGTAATTGATCATAGCCAAGATAAACCGATGTCCCTTAATAGAAGGAGGATTAATCGGGCCAATAATATCCATGCCCCAAGCTTCGAAGGGCAAAGAAGCTCCTGTAGGATGTAAGAATTCAGAGGGTTGATGAATAAAATCGGCATGAATCTAATATGCTTTACACCGTCTGGCATAATCTACAGCATCTGCTATCATGGAAGGCCAATAATGTCCCATTCTTCGGATACGGTCCTATAATTTTGGACCTGGTTGATGGGCACCGCAGATACCATCATGAGCTTCATGAAGTGTTTGCTTAACTTCATTCTCAGAGAGACAATACAGCAAAAGTCCTTTATAAGAACGATAATATAACATATGCAAAGAAGAATCGTAGTAGAATCGAAATGATCGTCTCTTGATTGATGCAACTTCTTTTGGATCTTCAGGTAAAATCCCATAGACTGTATAATCAATAAACGGACTTCTCCAATCCCTTTGCTGAGAACTTGATTCTGTAATATAACTCTGTTCGATATGTAAATTATTCTTGACACAGAATAAGTCTCGATCCAACAAAGTAATGGTATTTTATCTTCTAATTAGAACAGCTAAGTCTGCAGCTAAACTAGCAAGAGTATCAGCTTCTAAATTTTGAAAACGTGGTACAAATTCAATGAAGAACCCTTTGAATGAAAGGACCAATTCGATTACCACTTGATGATAGGGAATGAGGTCAGGATTTCTGACTTCATATGTTCCTCTGACCTGATTAACAATCAGTTGAGAATCTCCATAAGCTTCCAGGAACTCAATGTCCAATTGATTTGCTACTTGGAGGCAAATTAGCATAGCATTATATTCTGCCACATTGTTGGAGCATGGCTCATTAAGAGAATAAGCACGGTATATGACCATTTTATCAGGAGAGACCAAGATGATGCCTACTCCGGAGACAATATTGCCTTTAGGTCCAACCTGCGATGCTCCATCAAAATATAGTTGCCAAATGTCATCCTTCAAAGTCATGTTGCAATCCACGACTTCATCTGAAATATCCTCATATAGCTTAGATATTTTAGGTATAGGATGAGCTGCTAAGAAATCAGCTAATACTTGACCCTTCACTGATTTTTGAGGTACATAGACCATATCATAAGGAGTAAGCAACATTACCCAGGTGGCTAATCTGGAGTTAAGAATGCTCGACTTTCTCATCAATACCCGAATATGATTTATTCTAGAGATGACATGAATAGTCTGTCCTGACACATAATGTCGTGTCTTTTGAACAGCAAAAACCAAGGCCAGACATTCTTTCTCCACAGGAGTATACCTGTGTTCAGCTCCAACCATTATTTGGCTAAGATAATAAATTGCCTGTTTATGACCTTTGTCACTTTTCTGCAAGAAGAGCACCAAGTGAATGATCCAAGGCTCGAACATAGAGCAAAATTGGTCTTCCTACCACTGGAGATACCAGGACAGGTGGATTTGTAAGGTATTGCTTGATGTCATTGAAAGCTTTTTGACATGCTTCATCCCAAACAAATGATACACCTTTCTTTAATAGACGAGAAAAAGGTTGGCATCTCCCAGAGAGATTGTATATAAATCTCCTGATATAAGCAATGCGACCTTGGAAGCCGCCGAGTTCTTTTAGATTACGTGGAGGATGCATTTCAAGAATTGCTTTGATTTTATCAGGATCAACGTGGATACCTTGAGAAGTAATGACAAATCCTAAAAACTTGCCACTAGAAACCCTTAAGAAAGACTTAGTAGGATTCATCTTCAGTTGATGTTGACGCATCAACTCAAATACTGTCTTCAAGTCTTGAATATGATCATCTTTTGATCGACTTTTGACAGCAATATCATCTACATAACATTCAACTGTTTTTCGTAGATGTTCTTGAAAGATATTGCTCATGGCCCGTTGATACGTAGCACCGGCATTCTTTAGACCAAACGACATAACCGTATAGCAGTAAACCCCAAGGGGTGTACGGAAAGCGGTATGCTTTTCATCTCCTGGATGCATCTTAATTTGATTGTATCCTAAAAATTCGTCCATAAAAGACATGCGTTCAAAACTACATGTATTGTCTATCATGACATCGGTAATTGGAAGTGGAAATTCGTCTTTTGGACAAGCTGCATTAAGATCTCGAAAATCTATACAAACTTTAACTTTTTCATTTTTTTTCATGACAGGAACAATGTTGGCAACCCAGTCTGGGTGTTGTTCTTCACGAACAAAGCCACATGTGATCAGCTTTTTGACTTCTGCTTTAATTGCATCCATCAGATCTGGTCGAAAATGTCGCTGTTGTTGTTTTACAAGCTTGGTATTAGAAAGAATATTGAGTTTATGAGTAGCTACTTTAGGATCTAAACTCGGCATATCCTCATAACTCCATGCAAAAATATCAATATATTCTTTAATCAGTTGTACCAACTCTTCCTTTTCATCTTCAAAAAGGTTTTTACTGATGAATATTGGCTTAGACGTAGTTCCGTCTCCAACGTCAATCTGGATAATTTTATCTTCTGTAGGTGGCTGTCGTTGTTCAAAATGAAGCTCCTATTGAGTGTCCATTTGTTGTGGCCAAGGGTCATTTTTAAATGGCTCAGATTCACCATCAGTTTGAACCATGTTGACTGAAAAGACGCACTCAGATTCATCATAATAGTCTCCTCCAGAATATAAGGATTGTAAAAAACTGGAAGAATATTCTTCTTCCATATCTTCTTTGTACATGTGGGATGGATCAGATTCAATGAATTGAATTTCTTTCGAATCTGAGGATTGTGAAGAACTGGAAGAAAATTTTTCTTGTATATCTTCGTTAAACATGTGGGATGGATCGTATCTTAACCCATGACGAGTTTTCTGGTAAAATGGATCACCACATAATGGTAACCGTCTACCTTTGCCTTGATTGAGACCTTGCATAGTCTTCAAATCATATTCCATATTCTGGATAATCTTAAGAGATTGTTGACTATATTTGTCAATTCAGATTCTTCCTTTATCTTTCTCTCTGAGATCATCTGTCTGAGTAACAGGGTTATTTTTAGCCAGGCCAAACACAATTTGGCGCTTGTTTTTCTTATTAGACGGAATCACAAAATAAGATTCTTCGTGATGTCTATAAGTTACACAAGCTTATGATGATGAGGCTACAGGAAGAAGATAGGGAGAATATGTTAGGAACCTTTGAGCATAAGGTCCAACATCGACATGAGGAGAAAAAGAATTTTTCTTATGATTAATGTATAAGGTTTTCTCTGTATCTATGTCATTTTTATGTTGATGACTTTGATTATCCGCAGATAAAGTCATTCTTTCAATAAATTTGACAGTCATGTACTCCAAAAGGAAATCTTCATTAATATTAGAAAGTACAGAATGATCAATATTTACATTATTTACAAACTGACTGCTACGCTTCGGATTGATCATTAACGGACCGTCATCCGTCTTCTGCGTAGACTTGCCAAGGTTGATAATCAGTGGTTCTGGATCACTCGTACGAGAAGTACGTCCCTTGACTTTGATCATGAGAGGTTGAACTTGGCTCTTGGCTGGAATACTCATTGATTCCTCAGACGAAGCTCGAGTTCTTCCTTTAACCTTGATCATCAGAGGTTGGTCATTGACAGGTTGGGGTTGGATTCGGCCTTTGACTTTAATCTTCAAAGGTTGCTCTTCTAGAGGATCTTCATTGACAGATTGATCTTCTGCAGGTGATCGATCTTCGGCCATATCCGATATCTTCTTCACATGCTCCTGTTGGTAGAGTATTGAATCAGAGAAATATGCTTCAACACCCTTAAAAGAATTGATATCTGCAAATTCAGTCTTCACAATCCCTTGAGAATCCACGTACTTGAAGCATTGGTGGAGAGTTGAAGGCACAATGTTATGCTCATGTATCTACGGTCTTCCAAGGAGGATGTTGTAAGATACACCTGAGTTGATAACATAAAGGTCGCCATAGTTCGAAGATCTCCAATTTGAATCTTCAGACGAATCTTTCCCAATGGTTTACTCTTTCCAGAGTTGAAACCAACTATTGTTGTACTAGTGTAAGTCAAATCACTAGTAGAAATCCTCAAGGGTCGTAGCATACTCTGAAGAATAATGCTAATAGAAGACCCAGGATCAATATAAATCCTGTCAATTTCAGTAGATTCAATATACCCTGTATAACACAAAGGCCTGTCATGCTTATTATGCTTCAATATCATATCTTCTTATGTGAAGGTAATATTGAAAATTGCTTCCATCATACTATGACATTGTGGACACGACACTGGTATATTGTCAGGACTCTTGAGTTGAGCTAAGCATGAATCTGCTTATAGCAAAGCTTCGTTCAAAGTTTCTCGGCTTTCTTTAGAAAGACGAAGCAGCTCAAAGATAGAAAGTCTAGCCGGGGTATTAGCTAGTTGGGCTAGAATATTGAACTTGTAGGGCTTCATCACCACCCCTTGATTTGAAGCAGATTTTAATGGGACGTCAAAGCATACTGCTTTCTGTTTCCCTTTTTCAACCACAGATGGTTTAGAAGGTCTTGCCTCAGCAGGAACATGAGATGATTGAGCTGGTAATGTTTCAGCAATGTCCTCCGCTTCTTTAGAAGTTCCCTCATAATCTTTGTGGTACTCTTTTCCAGATCTCATACCAGCAAAGGTTTCTTCTTCAGACTCAGGAGAATGAAGTACCATATTACAGGTTTTATTCTTCTTTCTCTTAGCCTTCTTCTTGCGAGGATGAGGGACTTCAAAACCCAATCCAATAGTGGATTTTGACCTTAAATTTGTAAAGGAAGTCGTATTCCTTTATCATAGTTCATGCCTTCCGCCTTTTGAAAGTCATAGCCCATCTTTTTTATGAGATAGACTGATTGTTGACTGTACATGTGAGTGGGTAGCAAACTTTCATTAGATAGTTCAACAGAGGAAAGAGGAATAGAGACTTCTGTAGCCACAGAAGGAAGAGGAATAGAGACCTCTGTAGCCACAGGAGGAAGAGGAATATAAACCTCTATAGCCACAGGAGAAAGAGGAATAGAGACTTCTGTAGCCACGGAAGAAGGAGTATTCAGGATATGAGGAAAAATCCCGATATGAGCTTTCTCATAAGCAGCAAAGACTTGTTGTGCCCTGTATAAGGGGACACTACTCATTGCTAACCATTGCTGATGAGTAAGTTTAAGTTTGGTAGGAGGAGCCAAACTTGGAGGGCATATATTCAAACCCCTCAGCCTATCCTCCAAAGGAATGCCGTCCCAAAGATGATCCAAATCATCATGATCTGGAGTAACAACATGAGAAATTATATTATAGGTTTTGACTTTCCTACCTTTCTTGGATTTTGAAGTTTTACCTTCATTCTCCATTTCAGGTACTAAGTCAGGATGTACCCACATGATTTCACCATTTTTTAATGTGAGAGGCAATAATCCTTCACTTTGCTCTCTAGCAGGTGGGAGATTCACAATTTTCATTGTCGCCTAGGAATTAGGATAATCCCATCTGGAACTTGCTGTGGAGGAAAACCTCCAAATTGAAGAGAAATTATATTAGTTGTAACTGTATGCTCATCATTGGTTAAAGCGATGGCAATAGCATTTATTAACTCTTGGATTTTCTTCTTTAAGACATAGCAAGCCTTGGTAGGATGATTTATGTATCTATGATAGATACAATATTTGGGATTGTCAGTCAGATTCACCTTATTAGGCCTTTTTAGCTCTGGAATCTGGAGTTTGCCATTCTTTACAAGACATTGGAATATCCCTGGGATATTACTGTCATCAAAAGAGTACTATTCTTTTGGTTTGGAAGACTCCAGATTATTCGACGTCATTTTGGGTTTTGAAAGGTTAACCACTAGGGTTTCCTTCCCCTTCCCATTACGATTGTCGAAATTATTGCCTGAAGAGCCTTTCTTTCCTTTGTCTTCTGAGGCAAAGATTATCCCGTGTTGAGCCAACCTACCATTGGTCTCGGCTAAAACTGCTGCTATAATGAATGATGCCCAATCTGTGAATTGAGAGCCCGTAAAGACAGCAATAGTTGGTCGCAGATTTATTTTGCATATATCAATCAATGCTGAATCTGGCATACCAGAAGGCATTTTTAAAGTTGCTTGTCGAAAACGTTCGATAAACGTCCGGGTATCTTCTTTCTCCTTTTGTTTGATTTCTATTAAGGAGGACATATTCATGTCCATGCCTCCTTCATAGAAACGGGAAAGAAACATTGCTTTAAACTCGTCAAAAGACGATATACAATTGTCGGGTAGACTGCGATACCAGTCATATGCTGAACCCGTCAAACACCCGATGAAAACTCGGGTAAGAAGAGCATCATTCTTCTGCAGATGCACAGTCATAATATCAAAATAATTGATATATTGACTGGGAGAAGTCTTTCCATCAAATAATACCATCGATTGTGGCTTGAATTTTGGAGGAAAGGGTACATCATTCCAACGAGGAGGATAAGGCTGCTTAATCCCTAACCTCTGGAGCTGATCTTTGTGCTTCAGAATTTCAAACTGTGCTTTTAGCTCACGTACTGCTTGAATATCTTCACTAGTTTGAGGAAGAACATTCGATTGGATAGTTGCCGGATGTACCGTAACCCCCACCGGAGGTGGTACATCTTCGAGAATGAGAGGATCTGGAGATGCAGAATTTTGATTGACAGCAGGCTCTTAACTAAGATTATTCAAAGGTATATCAACCCCTTGACTATCTTGAGTTTGTGCTGCTACCTGCACCGGTGTTACTACTGCCGGCTGAACAGTTTGCTGAGTCATTATTATTTGATGCATACTTTGCGTCATGGCAAGCATGTCCTTCAGTGACTGCTCAACTGCAGAGAGACGTTGTTCTGTATTAGCAGTTGACGTCTCCGGTTCATCTTCGATAGCATAGGATTCAACCTCCCTTGAAGATACAGAGGGATTGGCGTAGAAGTATGAATCAACGCTATGAGTTTCGGACTCCAAAGACTGGGTACCCCCAGCTTCTGAATCAGAAGATTGCAACTGTTTTTGACTTCTTGATTTAGTATTCTGATATACCCCTTCGAAACTATCAAGAAGTCGATTGAACTGTTGTTGACTAGGAGTCTGGGACGAATTACGTCTTGGACGTCGTCCTCTATTGACATGAGATGCCATATTGACTGATGCATATGACAACTCTTGTTCTTGGTCATCAACTGATTGCTGGGGCATATTGTAGCTTAATCGGTCAAAAACTGACCGTTTAGAAGCCAAACAGCAACATTTGATTACAATCTGGTGACATTCACAATAGTTATTTTCTTGGGGGAGTGTCAAAGAAGATCTTCTGTTTTTACGCTTTTGTATAAGCAACTCGCGTAAATCAGAAGGAGATGAGGGAGTAGTCTTCTTTATTATATTTGGGACAGAGAAACGTTTAGTCCCTTGTGTATAAAGAAGATTACTGGCTACATTAGCAGAACCAAACTGTACATTTTTACGCGCCTGGAGTTGCGTGTGTAAATCCTGAGATTTTTGTGCACAAAGGACTCCATCAGCATTACGCATAATTTGAAGGTTTGGTACCTTGCGTAAAGCAGTGTAAGAAGGCTATTGGTGGAAAACTGAAGTTTCACCAACAATAGGATTCTTGTTTTTATGCTACATGCGTGTAGGCAAATTCACTTTAGATGCAGAGGCATCATTGTGAATTTTATCTACTCTGTCATCGACAGGAGATTTACCTTTACGCGTAGAGCGCAAAACATGAATATCTGCCACATCACAGACGGGAGATTTTCTTTTACGCGTAGAGCGTAAAACTTGGGTGTCTACCACGTCACAGACGGGAGACTGATTTTTACGCGTAGAGCGTAAAAATTGATTTTTACGCACAGAGCGTAAAACTTGAGAGTCTGCCACATCACAGATGGAAGACTGATTTTTACGTCCAGGGCATATCAGTGAAATAGAGACTGCCTCGTCACAGACGGGAGCCTCCACAACAGGGGTGGGAAGGATTCCTTTGCCTTCAGAGACAGCAGGGAGATCCGAGGATGCTTTGGACTTAGGAATCCAAACTTTTTGTGCCTTCCGCGATTTCTGAACATTGGAGCAGCATGTACTACCCCCAGTTCGGAGCATTTCTTCGTAAGTAGTCTGGTCGAAGTGAACAACCAGAGTCTTTTTTGTCGATCCGATCGACACATCATTATATTGAGCAATTGCTTTCTCATCAGAGGAGAAAGTCGTCCCCAGCAGAGTCGCCATTTTGTTTCACTTAACAAAATGCCTAAAATTGGCTTTTGAAAGAAAACTAGAAAAAGTACAAAAGTATAAATTGTTTCTGGGAAGTATTGCTATGGAAGTCTGATCTGAGAGCGATAACTTTGTTCCTTGGACCATACCATGATGATGAAGAGAACTGCTTGAATAAGACGAACAATAGAAAGAACTAAGTCACCAGAAAGGTATCAAGCAACGGCACTGATGGCACAGTCGAATGCTTTCCTGCTTTGCTTCACCCTGTTCTTGAGAAAAAGTTGAAGAAATGCTTCTGGGAATATCACTCTGAAAGTATGAGAGGGCTTTCTCTGGAATCGAAGCTTTTTCTAGTTTTCTTTCAAAAATTGACCGTTTAAAAGCCAAACAGCAATATTTGATTACAATCTGGTGACACTCACAATGGTAATTTTCTTGGGGGAGTGTCACAGGAGATCTTCTGTTTTTACGCTTTTGTACAAGCAACTCGCGTAAATCAGAAGGAGTGGAGGGAGTAGTCTTCTTTATTATATTTGGGACAGAGAAACGTTTAGTCTCTTGTGTATAAAGAAGATTACTGGCTACATTAGCAGAACCAAACTGTACATTTTTACGTGCCTAGAGTTGCGTGCGTAAATCCTGAGATTTTTTTGCACAAAGGACTCCATCAGCATTACGCATAATTTGAAGGTTTGGTACCTTGCGTAAAACAGTATAAGAAGGCTGTTGGTGGAAAACTGAAGTTTCACCAACAATAGGATTCTTGTTTTTACGCTACATGCGTGTAGGCAAATTTACTTTAGATGCAGAGGCATCATTGTGAATTTTATCTACTCTGTCACCGACAGGCGATTTACCTTTACGCGTAGAGCGCAAAACATGAATATCTGCCACGTCATAGACGGGAGATTTTTTTTTTATGCGTAGAGCGTAAAACTTGGGTGTCTACCACGTCACAGATGGGAGACTGATTTTTACACGCAGAGCGTAAAAATTGATTTTTACACACAGAGCGTAAAACTTGAGAGTCTGCCACGTCACAGACGGGAGACTGATTTTTTATGCCCAGGGCGTATCACTGAAGTAGAGACTGCCTCGTCACAGACGGAAGCCTCCACAACAGGGGTGGGAAGGATTCCTTTGCCTTCAGAGACAGCAAGGAGATCCGATGATGCTTTGGACTTAGGAATCTAAACTTTTTATGCCTTTCGCGATTTCTGAACATTGAAGCAGCGAGTACTACCCCAAATTCGGAGCATTTCTTCGTAAGTAGTCTGGTCGAAGTGAACAACCAGAGTCTTTTTTGTCGATCCGACCAACACATCATCATATTGAGTAATTGCTTTCTCATCAGAGGAGAAAGTCGTCCCCAGCAGAATCGCCATTTTGTTTCACTTAACAAAATGCCTAAAATTGGCTTTTGAAAGAAAACTAGAAAAAGTATAAAAGTACAAATTATTTTTGGGAAGTATTCCTATGGAAGTCTGATCTGAGAGCGATCACTTTGTTCCTTGGATCATACGATGATGATGAAGAGAACTGCTTGAAGAAGACGAACAATCGGAAGAACTAAGTTACCAGAAAGGTATCGAGCAACGACACTGATAGCACAGTCGAATGTTTTCCTGCTTTGCTTTACCCTGTTCTTGAGAAAAAGTTAAAGAAATGCTTCTGGGAATATCACTATAAAAGTATGAGTTTTTTTAGAATCTCCTCTCATGTATATCTCTCTTCATGATGTCTGTGTTAAAAATAAGTCTATTTATAGACTAGACCCTCTGTGCGTAAAAAGCAACAAAGTTGGGTCTCTATGCAAACAACTGTTACCCACGATTGAAAATCAACTCTACGTATGATAACACGTGTCCCATGTAGAGTTTTAATCTCTACGAATGGTGACAAGTGTCCCACTACTTCAAGAAAATGGGGAGAGCACGTACACACGTTCCTCGATAAGTGTGGCATGAAAGCCACGTAAGCATACCACGTTCTTATGTAGCCAGAAAAGATTGGGCGTAAAAATGACCCAAAATATACTTCCCGCGTAAAGTAGCAGACTGGGCGTAAAATAGCCCAAAATAAACTTCCCGCGTAAAGTGGCTGAAAATAGCCTTGAGCGTAAAATTAGCTCAAATAAACTTTACGCTGGAAGTTTATTTTGGGCTATTTTACGCCCAGTCTGCTACTTTACGCAAGAAGTATATTTTGGTCATTTTTACGCCCGATCTTTTCTGGCTACATGAGAACGTGGTATGCTTACGTGTCTTTCATGCCACACTTATCGAGGAACGTGTGTACGTGCTCTCTCTATTTTGTTGAAGTAGTGGGACACGTGTCACCATGTGTAGAGATCAAAACTCTACATGGGATATGTGTCATCATGTGTAGAGTTGATTTTCAATCGTGGGTGACAGTTGTTTGTGTAGAGACCCAACTTTGTTGATTTTTACGCACAGAGGGTCTAGTCTATAAATAGACTTATTTCTAACACAGACATCATGAAGAGTGATATACAGGAGAGGAGATTCTGAGAAAACTCATAATTTCAGAGTGATATTCCCAGAAGCATTTCTTCTACTTTTTTTCAAGAACATGGTGAAGCAAAGCAGGAAAGCATTCGACTGTGCCATCAGTGTCGTTGCTCGATACCTTTCTGGTGACTTAGTTCTTTTGATTGTTCGTCTTCTTCAAGCAGTTCTCTTCATTATCATCGTATGGTCCAAGGAACAAAGTGATTGCTCTCAGATCAGATTTCTATAGCAATACTTTCTAGAAACAATTTGTACTTTTTCTAGTTTTCTTTCAAAAGCCATTTTAGGCATTTTGTTAAGTGAAACAAAATGGCGACTCTGCTGGAAAATTATGCTTCTGGGGAAGGCCCTTTGACAGTAACCTTCTTCTTCTTCTCTGGGAGGGCTTTCTCTTGAAGGGTAACAGTTGCACCTGATTTCCGTTTCCGGGTTTTTCCGATAATAATAGGTCCCACAACTATTTCTCTAACTCCCGTAGGGATTACTTCCAGATACTCATCTGGAACAACAACATCATCGGGTATGTCTGGAAGTACCCTGACTGGTTCTTCGACGTTTCCTTCTTTGGGCCATCGAAGACTCCCTTTCATATTGTAGCCATGGGCGAAGGAGCGAATGGATGTATAAAAGCGAGCATACGTATGAAGTATTCATAGCTCGGTTGTACTTGTAGCAGTGGATAATCTGAATTTAACACCGGTACAAGCGGTGCTAAAGTATCTCCAGGCTCTTGCACCATCAATTAGCTTTCCATAATGGTAGAAGCTGGTGGAGGGATTACCAACATGAAGTTGGTCATATCCAAACTGGCGAGCGAACCGACTTGGTAGATACGGTTCAAACGCACAGTTGTCTTCATTCCTGTACATTAGATGTGAGGGTCTGATGTACATTATCCATTTAAAAATGGTACAGTTAATGAAGTCCTCCCTTCGCCTCTAACTTCAAATTGTACACCGAGGCAATCGGCTGGAAGTTGTGGCCTTGTACAGAAGAAGTTCCATCCATAAGAATAATTTAGCACTGCTCGGGTATCTGCCACTGTAGTTGCAGTCCATGTGGCTTTATTAAATTTCTGGAGGAAGACCTCCGCATTATCTCCAGGGCCCGGCGGCAACAAACTGCAGTTATGATGCAGTAGCCAGCCCATCAGAAAAGTGTAGGGCATCTCCACCCTTGGGAATTCTTTTCAGTGAGGAGCATTGTTGATTAGTTCCTCACGAAAGGTCCGCAAACCTGCATTTATTCGACACACCATTGCCGATAGCAGGTTGATTCTGACCTTGAACACCAAATGTACTGCCGGCCACAATACATTTCGATGAATTCTGTCAATTGTGCTAATTCCTGGCACGATCCATCTCTGTAGCCACAGAGACAGAAAGCCTGCCAGCAAAGCTTCCCTGGAGATCTTCTGACTGCCATGCCCCAGGTAGCTTAAGGTTTCAGTCCCCGCAGGGATATCTCCAATCATAGTGGACAGATACTGGTCCGGAGACTTATGTAAGGCCATCAAACTGTGGATCAAATCTGAAGGGATTATTAAACAAGGGTTGATGGTTGGAGCCTTGTTTTCTTAGAATCGCCCCTTCTCGTTCTTGGATATCCTATTCTCATGGTAGAATAGATTGGTTGTCCATTTATTAGTATATGCCAAGTGCGACCCACTATCATACATAGAGGTGCAAATTAGATAATAGCACATCAGTTCTTGGTAGACCTCAACCAATTGAGGATTTTTCTCTCTAGTTTCTGCTAGTTCCCGGTTAGAGGGAACATACTCTTCATAGGGAGCTTCACCCATCGGCAGTTTAGAGATGAATTGCATCTCGTGCAGGGAAAGACCCATCTCACCTAGTGGGGTTGCAAAAGTTCCTGTTGAACTCATATACAACTCCATCAAAGCCAAGAACAGGTTACTGTTCATCGGTATACCCTGGTTCGTAGAGGCTACCACTTCATAAAGGCCGATGGCTTCCAGGTCCGTCTTGAAGTTCTTCATGATCCAAGCATTAAGCTGAATCCAGTTCTGGTTATATGGAGTCAACCACCCTGGTAGCTTAGGGTTGGCCTGAGGATATAATACTATAGCCCTTATAAACTTGTTAATAAATATTGGAGTCTGCACCGGTTGGATCAGAGCTGAATTTTCACTCGGTATAAACCTATACAGTAGACCAGAGAAAGGGATGACACCAACACTAGGAGCACTAATATGGTAGCCTATTTCGTCGGCTCTATCCCTCTTGAAAATGATTCTCCCTGTCCTACCATGACTGATGGAAGTCAGGTTCCATAGCATCTAACGAGAATGGGTGGCATGGACAAATGCAGATAGGAAATAATCCCTGGCCATGTTTGGGAGATACATTGCCCTCTCTCCAAACTTGAACACCCAAGCCTCCTTCTTGGGGTGTGTTTGTGACTGGAAATCTATCGCATCCCCGAACAAGAAGGCTGGCTTCAAAAATTGTTGGTCATCTAGCGATACCAACACTTCTCCATTTATCATAGACAACAGCATTCTGTCCCCCTGAGCAGCTATTAGCTGTTGTCTCCCTTCAGGGTATTCTGGATTTGACTGAGGGAACTCCATATGGCACAAGTTCTCCAAGTAATTTAAGCCCACCATATCAGCTGACGAGCCAAATATTTCTGCAAGCGGGTGAATTTGCAAGTCCACTGCCAAAAGAAAAAAAATCATGTTAGTGAAAACTAATTTGAAATTTTTACGCAGATGACTTAGTCTAAATTTTACGCATAAAGATTAAAGACTCTGACTATGCAAATTTTACGCTTATGCGCAAAAATTAAAGTTGATAAAATTTTTAAAGTGTAAAAGTTCTTTGTTTTTTACGCAGTCTTTTTCACTTGTAAAATTTTACGCTGGCACGTATTGACGTGAGCGTATTTTGATTTTTATGCTGGCACGTATTGACGTGAGAGTATTTTGAATTTTACGCTGGCACGTATCGATGTGAGCGTATTTTAAATTTTACGCTGCCACATATTAATGTGAGCGTATTTTGATTTTTATGCTGGCAAATATTGATGTGAGCGTATTTTGATTTTTACGCTGGCACGTATAGACGTGGGCGTATGTTTCTATTTTTACGCTGACACGTATAACATGGACATATTTTTTATTTCAAGTTTTACGCTGACACGTATAACATGGGCGTGAAGTTTAAAGTTCGAGTCTTTTCTTCTCCGGCGAACACACGGCGGAAGTTAGATAGTATTCTACCTTTCATGGCCGGAGCCACGGCGGGGTTGGTCTGTCGGGGTGCCGCCGATGATGGGGTGTTGGTTTCTGCGCGATCGACCGTCGACGAAGCAACGACGGGCTTCTTGCCCTTGCTGCCGGCGGCGGTCTTGCTCTTGGGGGCCATCGAGTCGAAGTGAGAGTATGTAGGGGAAGAGAATAAAGAGAGATCGATATTTCGAGAATGAGTAAAGTTCTCTCTCTATCAGTAAGGCTCTATTTATATAGAATTTTGAAAATCGGTTCAAATTTTCGAAATTTATGCTGACTGTTGGATATCTCGACTTCTACGCGGACTGTTGAGTATCCCGAACTTTACGCGGATGACCGTTGGGTATCCCAAACTTTACGCGGATGACCGTTGGGTATCCCGAATTCTACGCGGACTGTTGAATATCCCGGGTTTTACGCTTCTGTTCAAAGTATTTCAAATTTTGAAAAAAATTTGAAAACTTTGAAGGGGGTCTTGTAGGAGCGTAAAAAGTGCTTAATGGACCAAGTCAAAGAAGTTAAGAGCTTTACGCAAGTCAAACAGAGTCAAACTCATACTTTACGCAAGACAAACAGAATAAAACTCTACGCGAGCTACTTTATGCGAGAGCCATCCTCAAAACTTTATACGGGAGACAGGTTGTCCACATCGCATTTAATGCACGTGATACTGTTCTGACATAATGATTTTCTGACAGCGGACAACACATAAGTCGAGAAGATTTGATTTACACCAAACCCAACACTTGTCGTTTAGTGTGCAGATGGGCTACTTTACGCTCAAGAAATTGCTTCTTTTACGCACGAAAGCTATTCGAGCTTTTACGCTCAAGGCTGTTGTGTGCGTAAAGTTTATTTGAGCTAATTTTATGCTCAAGGCTATTTTCAGCCACTTTAAGTGGGAAGTTTATTTTGGGCTATTTTACGCCCAGTCTACTACTTTACGTAGGAAGTATATTTTGGGTCATTTTTACGCTCGATCTTTTTTGGCTACATGAGAACGTGGTCTACTTACGTGTCTTTCATGCCACACTTATCGAGGAACGTGTGTACGTGCTCTCCCCATTTTGTTGAAGTAGTGGGACACGTGTCACCATGCGTAGAGATCAAAACTTTACATGGGACACGTGTCATCATGCGTAGAGGATGATTTTCATCGTGGGTGACAGTTACTCGCGTAGAGACCCAACTTTGTTGCTTTTTACGATAATTTATGACAATAAACCATAATTTATCAGTCAGGCGTTTTATTGATTCTACGATAAGAATCGGATTCAAAATCCGGCTTCTACGGCTTATAATCCAGCTGCTAATGATTTGGCCGAAACTTTCAACAAGACAATCATTAAACTTCTCAAAAAGTTCATCTCTTCTAATAAACGTGATTGGAATGAGAAACTTGGAGAATGTTTATGGGCTTACCGAACAACAGTCCAAACTCCTACTGGTTTTACACCATTCTCACTAGTTTACGGATATGAGGCTGTTCTTCCACTGGAAATCCAGATTCCATCTCTTAGAATAGCCATTGCTAATGAGCTAACCTCAGAGAATAATGATCACTTGAGACTTCAAGAACTTGAAGGATTGGACGAGAAGCGTCTTCAAGCGCAACAGCACATTGAGCTATATCAAGTTCGCATATCTCGAACTTTCAATCGTAAAGTTAAAGAGAGGGTATTTAAAGTCGGTGAGCTAGTTTTGGCTGTTCGAAGACCAATGGTGATGACTCATAAGAGCAAAGGGAAATTCTAAGCAAAATGGGAAGGTCCTTATGTAGTTGAGACCATCTTCTCCAATAGTGCGTATAGGTTGTCTAAACCTAATGGAGATTTGCTCATGATGCTAATTAATGGCAAATTCTTGAAGAAATATTATATTTGAATTTCTTCTTTATTCCCCAGCTACCAATATTTGGTTAAGCTGATTATTTGTCTCCTAAAAGAGAATTTTGATCTTCTGTCTTACCAGCTGATTAAAAAGAAGGGATTTATTATTTATCCTGTTATTATGACCTCTGAATAAATATTAAGTCTACTTCTTTTCCTATCTATCATGTTCATATGGCCTCTGAATAGATGTTAATATATTTTTCTTTGAGTTGTTACGATCTGTCACGTTCATATTACCTCTGATAGTATTGTACACTCTAAAAAGAAAATAAGATTCATTATCTATCATGTCCATATTACCTCTGGATAGATATAATTTATTGAGTTTAGAAGACTTGTCATGTCCATATTACCACTGATAAGTATTTTCTATCTCATACCTATTGTTTAATTTCAAAATAAATGATAGAGTCACAAAACAAATATTTTATTCATTTATTGTAAACATTACAAAATGAAAAAGATAGAAGATTACAAATTTTTTTATTTGCCTAAGGCGGAGCAGAGACATCTTCAAGCAATTTTTGTCGCACCGCTAGACGCTTCTCGCGAGGGCTCAGCACGGTTTTAGTAGCTACGGAGCGTCGAGCTTCGGAAGTACAGAGATGAGAAAGTCCAGCAAAAGTGACTATCATCTTATCCTTAGCTTCGTCAAGGGTTTTGATGGTAGCTTCAGCTCCGAAGACTTGTTCATCCAAAATTGAGCTCTGTGTTAGATGCTGGTGTCGAGCTGTGAGCAACTTCTCCCTCTCTGCCTTCAAGCGAGCCAATTCTGCCTTAATTTCATGAATTATATCATTCTGTTGATGAATTCTCATATTTGAAGTTTCATAGGCTTCTCTCGGGATATCCAGCTGGGGCTTAGCTTCAGCCAAAAAAGCTTTTTCTTTGGCGACTTTGATGCTGTACTCTTGGAGAGATTCATCGAAAGTAGTCTCCCGAGCGGTGTATTCAGCTGATAAAGCGTCATACTCGCTTTGGATGAGACTTTCAATAGTTTCACTTGACAGCCTTAGATATTCTCTAATGGGCTATTCAAGTTCCTCCACGACCTTCTCTAGCGCCGCTGCTCTCGCTACATCATTGAACATGGCAACATTTCTGATGGTGAGAGCAATCGCAGCTTTCAGACTTTCGTAATTAAGGCCCTTCTTTAGGACCATCTTGATCAGAGTTGCCAGCATTTTGTACAACGTTTCAGTATGAATCTCAACTAAGAGATTCATTTCTGTATTTGAGCTCGGCGTGGCGGCGATGTCTACCAAGTCTCTATACTAGAAGCATGAACCACAGGCTATTTCTAGCTGACATAATGATTTTCTGACAGCGGATTGCACAGAAGCTGAGAAGATTTGATTTACACCTAAACCCAATACTTGTCGTTTAGTGTGCAGACGGGCTACTTTACGCTCAAGAGATTGCTTCTTTTACGCACGAAAGCTATTCGAGCTTTTACGCTCAAGGCTGCTGTGCGCGTAAAGTTTATTTGAGCTAATTTTACGCTCAAGGTTTTGTCACATTACACGGAAAGTCTATTTTGGGCTATTTTATGCCCAGTCTGCTACTTTACGCAGGAAGTCTATTTTGGGTCATTTTTACGCCCGATCTTTTCTGGCTACATGAGAACGTGGTTTGCCTACGTGGCTTTCATGCCACACTTATCGAGGAACGTGTGTACGTACTTTCCCTATATTGCTGAAGTTATGGGACACGTGTCATCATGCGTAGAGTTGATTTTCAATCGTGGGTGACTGTTGTTTGCGTAGAGACCCAACTTTGTTGCTTTTTACACACAGAGGGTCTAGTCTATAAATAGACTTATTTTCAACAAAGACAGCATCAAAAGAGATATACAGGAGAGGAGATTCTGAGAAAACTTATACTTTCAGAGTGATATTCCCAGAAGCATTTCTTCAACTTTTCTCAAGAACAGGGTGAAGTAAAGCAGGAAAGCATTCGACTGTGCCACCAGTGCCGTTGCTCGATACCTTTCTGGTGACTTAGTTCTTCCGATTGTTCGTCTTCTTCAAGCAGTTTTCTTCATCATCATCGTATGGTCCAAGGAACAAAGTGATCGCTCTCAGATCAGACTTCCATAACAATACTTTCCAGAAACAATTTGTACTTTTATACTTTTTCTCATTTTCTTTCAAAAGCCAATTTTAGGCATTTTGTTAAGTGAAACAAAATGGCGACTCTGCTGGGGAATAAAGAATAAATTCAGACATAATATTTCTTCAAGAATTTGCCATTAATTGGCATCATGAGTAAATCTCCATTAGGTTTAGACAACCTATAGGCACCATTAGAGAAGACGGTCTCGACTACATAAGGACCTTCCCATTTTGTTTGGAATTTCCCTTTGCTCTTATGAGTCATCACCATCGGTCTTCGGACAGCCAAAACTTGCTCACCAACTTTAAATACCCTCTCTTTAACTTTACGATTGAAAGTTCGAGATATGCGGGCTTGATATAGCTCAATGTGCTGTTGCGCTTGAAGACGCTTCTCGTCCAATCCTTCAAGTTCTTGAAGTCTCAAGCGATCATTATTCTCTGAGGTTAGCTCATTAGCAATAGCTATTCTAATAGATGGAATCTGGATTTCCAGTAGAAGAACAACCTCACATTCGTAAACTAGTGAGAATGGTGTAAAACCAGTAGGAGTTCGGACTGTCGTTCGGTAAGCCCATAAACATTCTCCAAGTTTCTCATTCCAATCACGTTTATTAGAAGAGACGAACTTTTTGAGAATTTTAATGATTGTCTTGTTTTAAGCTTCGGCCAAACCATTAGCAGCTGGATTATAAGCCGTAGAAGCCAGATTTTGAATCCGATTCTTATCATAGAATCAAAAAATGCCTAACTAGCAAATTGTGGTCCATTGTCATGAATTATCCGTCAGGGAATCCCAAAACGATAAATGACATGGTATTTAATGAAGATAACCACATTAAATGTTTTCACTTCAACAAAGGGAACCGCTTCCGCCCATTTAGAAAAGTAATCGGTTATGGCTAAGATAAACCGATGTCCCTTAATAGAAGGAGGATTAATCGGGTCAATAATATCCATGCCCCAAGCTTCGAAGGGCCAAGAAGCTGCTGTAGGATGTAAGAATTCAGAGGGATTGATGAATAAAATCGGTATGAATCTGACATGCTTTACACCGTCTGGCATAATCTATAGCATCTGCTATCATGGAAGGCCAATAATATCCCATTCTTCGGATACGGTCCTGTAATTTTGGACCCGGTTGATGGGTACCTGCAGATACCATCATGAGCTTCACAGAGTGTTTGCTTAACTTCATTCTCAGAGAGACAACACAGCAAAAGTCCGTCATAAGAACGACGATATAACATATGCAAAGAAGAATCGTAGTAGAATCAAAATGGTCGTCTCTTGATTGATGCAGCTTCTTTTGGATCTTTAGGTAAAATCCCATGAACTGCATAATTAATAAATGGACTTTCTAATCCCTTTGCTGAGAACTTGATTATGTAATATAACTCTGTTCGATATGCAAATTATTCTTGACACAGAGTAAGTCTCGATCCAACAAAGTAATGGTATTTTGTCTTCTAATTAGAACAGCTAAGTCTGCAGCTAAACTAGCAAGAGCATCAGCTTCCAAATTTTGAGAATGTGGTACGAATTCAATGAAGAACCCTTTGAATGAAAGGACCAATTCGATTACCACTTAATGATAGGGAATGAGGTCAGGATTTCTGACTTCATATGTTCCTCTGACCTGATTAACAATCAGTTGAGAATCTCCATAAGCTTCCAGGAACTCAATGTCCAATTGTTTTGCTACTTGGAGACCAATTAGTAGAGCATTATATTCTGCCACATTGTTGGAGCATGGTTCATTAAGAGAATAAGCACGGTAATTGACCATTTTATCAGGAGAGACCAAGACGATGCCTACTCCGGAGACAATGTTGCCTTTAGGTCCGACCCGCGATGCTCTATCAAAATATAGTTGCCAAATATCATCCTTCAAAGTCATGTTGCAATCCACGACTTTCATTTGGAATGTCCTCATATAGCTTAGATGTTTCAGGTATAGGGTGAGCTGCTAAGAAATCAGCTAATGCTTGACCCTTTACTGATTTTTGAGGTACATAGACCATATCATAAGGAGTAAGCAACATTGCCCAGGTGGCTAATCTGGAGTTAAGAATGCTCGACTTTCTCATCAATACCCAAATAGGATTTATTCTGGAGATGACATGAATAGTCTGTCCTGACATATAATGTCGTATCTTTTGAACAGCAAAAACCAAAGCCAGACATTCTTTCTCTACAGGAGTATACCTGTGTTCAGCTCCAACCATCATTCGGCTAAGATAATAAATTGCCTGTTCATGACCTTTGTCACTTTTCTGTGCAAGAAGTGCACCAAGTGAATGATCCAAGGCTCGAACATAGAGCAAAAATGGTCATCCCACCACTGGAGGTACCAGGACAGGTAGATTTGTAAGGTATTGTTTGATGTCATTGAAGGCTTTTTGACATGCTTCATCCCAAATAAATGATACACCTTTCTTTAATAGACGAGAAAAAGGTTGGCAGAATTATCTATAAATAGACCCTCTGTGCGTAAAAAGCAATAAAGTTGGGTCTCTACGCAAACAACTGTCACCCACGATTGAAAATCAACTCTACGCATGATGACACGTGTCCCATGTAGAGTTTTGATCTCTACGCATGGTGACACGTGTCCTACTACTTTAACAAAATAGAGAGAGCACGTACACAAGTTCCTCGATAAGTGTGGCATGAAAGTCACGTAAGCAAACCACGTTCTCATGTAGCCAGAAAAGATCGGGCGTAAAAATGACCCAAAATATACTTCCTGCGTAAAGTAGCAGACTGGGTGTAAAATAGCCCAAAATAAACTTTCCGCGTAAAGTGGCTGAAAATAGCCTTGAGCGTAAAATTAGCTCAAATAAACTTTACGCGCACAACAGCCTTGAGCGTAAAAGCTCGAATAGCTTTCGTGCGTAAAAGAAGCAATTTCTTGAGCTTAAAGTAGCCCATCTGCACACTAAACGACAAGTGTTGGGTTTGGTGTAAATCAAATCTTCGCGACTTCTGTGCTGTTCGCTGTCAGTAAATCATTATGTCAGAACAGTATCACGCTCATTAAATGCGATGTGGACAACCTGTCTCCCGCATAAAGTTTTGAGGATGGCTCTCGCGTAAAGTAGCTCACGTAGAGTTTTATTCTGTTTGTCTTGCGTAAAGTCTGAGTTTGACTGTTTGACTTGCGTAAAGCTCTTAACTTCTTTGACTTGGTGCATGAAGCACTTTTTACGCTTCTACAAGTGTCGCAGCAATCCTTATCATCTATAATATTTTCAATGGTCTAGTCAGGACAGGAACGAATACATATCTCTCACACAGTTCATAACATGAAAGGAAATATGAAACAAGCTATAGAATAATATACATGAACTGCTATAAAGAAATAGTAGAGAGACTGTAAAAGAAGAATATGATATAGTGGAAATAGATATACATGATATAGATAAGAAAACTGAGCTAACTACGTGATTCAGAGCACATGTTTGGTTATGTAAGCATGCTTATGTTATACATGACTTAAATCTAGTTTAGAGTTATACATGAAATGGTGTAGATCACATAACCAAATAAATACTCCCCTGCCCCAATCAGTACACAAGGATCTGTCCAGGTTATGTTATTGCACATGAAAGTAATGCGTCACATGGATAGCTAGGCCACATGCACACTGGGTTATACATGAAGGCTCACATGATCAGAGTGTACATGAATGTCACATGAGTATACATGAATAAGTACGAATACAATGAGTAGACGATGCACATGATAAAGTACATGAGCACAATATACCCGATGCATCCGAGGGGATAACATCGCATGAAGAGATCCATATAGTACTAATCCGTAATATATCGTGACAGCAACAAGTAAACTAGTCTATATCAAGTAAATACGTCCAAGCAAGAATGAAACGGTCAGAGAATATACTCGCCTGACAATTCGAGCTGCTGATGAGGATGTATAACTGAACTAGAGTGATATAAACCTATTTAAAGTAACCACAAGTCACAACATAGTCTAACATATCACAAGGAGTGCCTACAATGCAATTCTCTATGATTTTAGGTCCTTCTAGGTCAAAGTCAACCCTTGGTCAACTCTGGTCAAACCTGGTCAACTCTGGTCAAACCTGGTCAACTCTAAGTCAACTAGTTCGTTTACTAATTTTTAGGTCACACACAAGTTTTCAAGTCATTCGGAGTTCGTTTGAGTCGATTTGGATCAAGTTTGACCCAAAGTTGACTTTTGTCAACTTGTCGGTCAACTCGACTAAACTAAGCTCATTGGGTTGATCCTAATCTGTCCAAATACCCTATGGTTACATTCATAATCAATCCACATACATATAGGTATTTTCACATTCATTAAGACTATATATATATATATATATATATATATATATATATATATATATATATATATATATATATTGGGATATATCACATATATAAATACATATATATATATATATATATATATATATATATATATCCCAATATATATATATATATATATATATATATATATATATATATATATATATATATATATATATATATATTGGGATATATATATATATATATATATATATATATATATATATATATATATATATATATATATATATATATATATATATATATATATATATATATATATATATATTTAGACATATGCATAATATACATATACATACTCATATAGGTAAAGAGGATAAATTACTCGAATCCGAGAAGTAGACTCAAACCTGGAAATCAGAACCTTAAACTCTCATTCCAACATATTTACATATATACAAGTCATTTATATATAATTATATATATCTACTCACATAAATATATATATACATAAAGGAAAATTCCAATTTATATATGTAAATGGTAATTAAATAGGATATAAAACCAAGGATCAATTCCCGCAAACTCAGAATGTCATCTATGAATCATAAACTCAGAATTTAATACTTAAAATTTAGAAATTCAAATATTATAGAACTATTCAAATTTATATTGAAGGAAAACCCAATTATACTTGAAAAAGGCAAACAAATAGGTAATAATCCCGCGGATCACTTCCCGTAAGGGGCTGTTTGGTAACCTGCATATTGGCTTGGATTCGGGTGAAAACCCGAATTAAATCCGAATCCAGATTATACATTGTTTGGGTGGTTGGCTTCATAATGAAGAGTCATGTATAAAGGACATGACGTGCCACTCTTTTCCCTCTCTTCAGCTTTTCCATTTCTCCTGAAGTTCGCAGGAGAAGAGCAAGGAAGGATTGGGATTGTGCTGACTCTTCTCCCACGCTGGATTTCGTGGATTTCGGCTGAGAGGGAGCACCGGTCTAACGGTCCCGCCAACCCACTGTAATATTTTCTTTTCCTACCAAATTTTATGCTTTACATAGTGTAGATGATGGTTATTTTTGTTAAAAATGTCAGATCTATCCCATTTTCTTCACGGATCTAAATTTGTTGAATTTTTTGGGAATTATTGTAACATCTCTTCTTCTTCTTCTTCTTCTATTTTTCTTTTGTTTTTTGGATTTTATCTTGTTTTATTTTGTAGATCTGCGGGTTACTCTACAAAATCTATTTTTTTTGACAATTTTTTTTAATAAGTTGTAGATCTACACTTTATTTTTGCAGATCTGCACTTTCTTTGTACAGATCTACACTTTCTTTCTCTACAAAATCTAAAAAAAAAATTTCGACAATTTTTTTTAATAAGTTGTAGATCTACACTTTATTTTTGCAGATCTACACTTTCTTTTTACAGATCTACACTTTCTTTCTCTACAAAATCAAAAAAAAAATTTGACAATTTTTTTTAATAAGTTGTAGATCTACACTTTCTTTTTACAGATTTACACTTATTTTTTTTGCAGATCTCTAATTTCATAATGCAAAGTATTCGATTGTGATTTTTTTATAATAATTTGTACATCTACAATTTTTTTAATAAGTTGTAGATCTACAATTTTTTAACAACTTGCAAAGTATTCGATTGTGATTTCATAATGCATTGAGAAGGTGTGCAGCTTGTATAATTTGTAACTAAAGTGGAAAAGTTGTGATTTCATAATGCATTGAGGACAATCGACTGGACAATTTGTATGAAATCACAATTTTTGAAAACACAATAGAGTACTTTGCAAGTTGCAAGGCACTCGAGTGGATTTTTTTTCTAATTACGAGTGGATTTTTTTTCATCAGTTCATAATAGAGTACTTTGCAAGTTGCTGACCCGTGCATGTATTAAAGATCTCTAATTTCATAATGCAAAGAATTCGATTGTGATTTTTTTTTTTCTATATGCTTTGATCTGCATGATGGTATTTTTATTTGTTCTTCTGCTTGATGTATGCTTTGACCTGAATGATGCCATTTTGTGTTGCTTGTAGATGGACTTCTCTAACCCCAACGATCCTATGATATTAGCTGCCATTTCTAGCACATTGTGTGTTATAAGCGTCATCTTAATTCTGATGGAACACGAGGAAAATGAAAGTAGAGGAATAGCTAGGGAACCTTCTGAAATAAGACAACAATGGAGGGATGCACATATGTATCGAATCCTATGGGGAGGACAAGACAAATGTGTATCTTATCTAAGGATGACCTCTTCTGCCTTTTATACTCTAGTAAGTATGCTAAGGAGCAATGGGTCACTTAGAGATACACGTTGGGTGTGTGTGGAGGAGCAGTTGGCGATATTTTTGTATATGTTAGGACACAAGTCAAAGAACATAGTGTGTACGGTTGAATTTGTTCGTTCCGGAGAGATGATCTCGAGATACTTTAATCTCGTACTTGGTGCTATATTTAGCATACGTGAAAGAGTGCTAAACCAACCGGGTTCGGAGACGCCAATTGAGATAAGGGGAAATTGCGACTGGTTCCCTTACTTTAAGGTAATGATTAAGTTAACCTAGTAAATGAAAGATAAATATTTTTGAATAATAACTAACAAAATGTATATAATTGTAGGATTGCATCGGTTTGATCGATGGGACCCACATACAAGCCACTCTGCCTTTATCTGAGGCCCCTCGGTTTAGGGGTAGGAAAAAGGAACTTACCCAAAATGTTCTAGTCGCGTGCACACCCAACAAAATGTTCACCTACGTGTTAGCTGGTTGGGAATGGGCAGCTAATGACTTCACTGTTTTGAAGGATGCTCTATCTAGGCCACCGCCACAAGGGCTAAAAGTAATTCAAGGTAATACTATTACAAGATTGTTTAAAATATCAAACACCCTCGCCTAAAAGAAAATTCAAACTTATACAATTATTGCTAATTTTCCTTTGTAGGAAAGTACTACCTAGTGGATGCAGGATACACTACAATGCCTGGATTCATAGCCCCTTATCGTGGTGTTAGGTACCATCAATCTCAAACTAGAGGGCATACACCCCGAAATGCGAAGGAGCTATTCAACCAAAGGCATTCAAAACTACGTAGTAAAATTGAATGTGCATTTGGTACACTTAAGAATCGTTTTTGCATCCTCGGGGAAAAGAAATTTCACTCTTTCGAAAAGCAAGTTGAACTTGTCTTAGCTTGTTGTATTTTACATAATTTTATCCTCGGGGTCGACCCTCATTATGGCTTTGTTCTCGACGAAGTTAATGAAGGGCATGCGGCGGATGTCGAGGATGACATTATGTATCCGTACGATCAATTTACGAAAACTGCTTCCCAAAGTCGACAAAGAACTATGAAGCATGCTTGGGAAGAGTACCGTGACAATCTGGCGGCTCAAATGTGGCATGACTATTGTAGTAGAATTGGTAGCTAATCAAGTCCCCCCTCTTTGAAGATCATTTTGTAGTTGAAATCTTTTGTTAAATATGACTAATCATTTTGTACAAGTAATAGAAGGTGTGTGCTATGTTTTATTTGCTAAAGTCGTAAGATTTTGTTTCATAAAACGGCAAGTAAGCATTCATATTATTATGTCTTACAGGTGAAATGTCGGATGATTTTCAAAACTATCGTAATTATGGCAGCCATGATATGAGTCCATTTGCCCCTCCAAGACTGAGGGATTCTCTTGGAAAACAACCTGCAAGCCAAAACCCCTCCCACCCATCTTGGGCATATGCATCTGCAAACTCTCTACCTGACCAAAATTGGGGAAGTACTTTAGACCGTAATATGGATTCAAATTCCTATGTCCAAAGTGCAAGTTCTTTGCCTGAAGAAGGTCCTAATGAATTTGTTGCCACTTTCCCCAACAAACCTGAGAAGAGGTTGAAGGGGGAGAGGGGCAACAAACATTGGGCATAAGCACATACAGATTTGATGCTTAAAGTACTATGTGAAGAGGCCCACAATATGGGTAAGCCCGATAAGAGTTTCAAACCTTCAGCCTTACAAAAAGCAGCTATTCAAGTGAATATGTATTTTGGAGAGAACTACACACCTGAGAACGTACATAATCACCTTAGAGGTCAAAAGAAGAAATGGTTGGAAATCTTGAAGGTTAAGGATCTTTCGGGGGCGGGGTGGGACGAGGAAACAAAAACTGTGACTATGGATGATGCAACATACAATGATCTTGAGAAGGTATATTGGATTTATAGCACATAAATTGTTTTTCCAATGATTTGTGTAAACTAATACTAAAGTACTGCCTTTTATCAGGTAGTTGAAAGTTAACTTTTGTATATGAAATACTAATATTGTGTATACTTTCTTATAATGTAGGCTAAATCAAAGATGTGTCAATATATCAACAAACCAATAAAGAACTATGATTTGTTGAAGGTGGTTTATGGAGACGATCATGCCACCGGTAGTCGAGCAAGATCTTTTGATATGTATCCTGGGATCGACAAAGATTTTGTTAATTTGGATGATGATACTCAACTTCCAAATATGCAAACCCCTAAGGTAAATGCTAGATCACAGGGCTCCCAATCATCAGGTAGTAAGCGTCGTAGAGATTCTGTGGGGGAATGCATTCCTAATTTGGTAGCCTCCCTGAAAATGATTGGGGAGGCATTAGATACTGGGTTTGGGGGGGCCCATGTAGAGAAGTTGGGTAGTAAAGTGTGGGAACTCGGTGACTATTTTGATGATGATATTTTGGATGCTGCTTTGGATGCATTGATTAAAGACAATGTAGTTGGAAAAAAGTTTGTTGCCTTGCCAAGTGCCCAACGCATCAAGTGGGTACGAAATTTCCAGGCAAAGAAAGACCTTCTACCAACAAATGTGGACTAGTATTTAAATCATTAAGATTTTCTGATGTGTAATATTATCTTAAACAATGCTACTGTAATATTCAGCAGTACTCTGATACTGCAGTTTTGGGATCTTGTACCTGGGTTCTTGTACCTGGGATTATTCGAGCAGTACTCTGATAATATCTTAGTCTTGGTTCTTGATTGGGTTCTTGTACCTGGGTTCTTGTACTGCTGATATTTCTTATTTGGGTTCTTGTACTGCTGATATTTCTTATTTGGGTTCTTCTACTGCTGATATTTCTTATTTGGGTTCTTGTACCTGAGCAGTACTCTGATAGTATGTTAGTCTTGGTTCGAGCACTATTTTGTCATCTGAAGTAAGGGTTATTATCTGGATTCTTGTACCTGGGATTATTCGATTGCTCTCAACATAGTGAGGTATTGTTTTTTCTTTTGGCTATGATGAGGTGGATATATAGAGGTCTTTGGATCAATGGTAGTGAGTGAGTTTGCATTCCTTATCAATATTGATGGGTTGAAGAGGTATTGATTTTTAGTACCACTCAAGTGGGTGGATATACTAATTATGCATTCTTCATCATGTTTTGATGGTTGAAGTGGCAACGAACTACACTATCCATGATATTATCATTCATCACTCTGAGCCAAATGATTTTATTTTTTTAACAGTGACTGAAGTTTATCCATCTTCTGCTGCTCAACTTAATACTAATATTGTTATTGGCTGCTGTTACCTGTTATTTTGTTCAGGGTTTGTTCTCACTTGGGTACTGCAGATTTTCAAATTCACTATGACAGCTGGAGAATAAAATTGTGAGTTACCAACTGTCATTCCGTGCCCAACAGTGAAGGGGGTGCTTATATTGGAAGTTGCAAGCAGTGTCAGTAGTAATTTACTACCCTTTCTACATTTAATATTTGTGATTTTGAATTTGGTGCTGTTACCTGTTATTTTGTTCAGGTTTTGTTCTCACTTGGGTTTTGCAGTTTATCAAATTTACTGATATTGCTATTTTGGTCAATTCACTGGTATTGCTATTTGGTCACTATTTTGTCATTTGAAGTAAGGGTTATTATCTGGATTCTTGTACCTGGGATTATTTGATTGCTGGATTCATAGTGAGGTATTGTTTTTTCTTTTGGCTATGATGAGGTGGGTATATAGAGGTCTTTAGATCAATGGTAGTGAGTGAGTTTGCATTCCTTATCAATATTGATGGGTTGAAGAGGTATTGATTTTTAGTATCACTTAAGTGGGTGGATATACTAATTATTGATGCATTCCTCGTCATATTTTGATGGTTGAAGTGGCAACGAACTACACTGTCCATGATATTATTATTCATCACTCTGAGCCAAATGGTTTTGTTTTTTTCACAGTGACTGCAGTTTATCCTTCTTCTGCTGCTCAACTTAATACTAATATTGTTATTGGCTGCTGTTACCTGTTATTTTTTTCAAGTTTTGTTCTCACTTGGATACTGCAGATTATCAAACTCACTGTATAGCTGGAGAATAAAATTGTGAGACGTCGACTGTCATTCCGTGCCCAAGAGTGAAGGGGGTGCTTATATTGGAAGCTGCAAGCAGTGTCATTAGTAATTTTACTACCCTTTCTACACCCAAGCTTTGTGATTTTGAATTTGACAATATCACATAGCAAGCACAAGTAAGTTCCTTGCATAATCCTCAAAGATTTGCTTCATTGATACTATAGGCAGTTGGATGACAAGTTATTATCTGGCTACTATTAGTGTCGGTGCAGCTTGGTTCAAGTAATGTTCTGTTGCATGATTATTGAAACAACTGAATGTATTCGATTTTTAGGCAAATTGTGTGTTCTTTTGATATGTATTCGATTTTTTAGGAAGTAATGTTCTTTTGGTATGTATCTCAGAATGTTTTAATGTTTGTATGCTATTGTTCCAGGTGGCCCGCTGGTTTACTAGAGAAAAGAAGTCTTTGTTAATCCAGTTCAAACTGCATGAAATGATGAAGAAGATTTTATTATTTTCCTCGACAAGGCCCAAGACATCGGACTGTATGTGTATTAAAGTTCAATAACGTGGCAGTGAAACATACAACTGCAATTTTTTTAGGCAATTTTTTTAGCAGTATTCTATCTGCTTTGGGGGGCTATATATATGAATTTAGTAGTACTGCTGTTACCTGTTATTTTGTTCTCACACTGATACTGCAGTTTATCCAATTCACTAATATTTCCTATTTGGGTTCTTGTACCTGGGTTCTTGTACCTGGGATTATTCGAGCAGTACTCTGATATTTCTTATTTGGGTTCACTGGTATTTCTTATTTTGGCTATGGCATTTATGTTGAAATCCTGGCTATGGCAAGAAAAAGAAAAAATTATGAGCTGTGAGCAGTTATGCTTTGTATACTGCATTGGTAACATTACCACTTTTTAAATATGGTAATCCTAGCCAAGTATCCAATTGGCAACCAAACAATGTATATGAAGAGAGTTCAAATCTTTCCAAAATAATTTCCTATCCAAACAATGGATTTGGATTATAACCAAATCCAGTACGAAAATCCTAAGTTACCAAACAAGGTTTGGGATTTGGAAATTCTGGATTTGCATCAAAATTCTGGATTTGGATTTCCAAATCCAAATCCAAATACCAAATCCAGTTACCAAATAACACCTAAGTCCAAAATATCATATATAAGTAACAAGTCAGAAAATATCGATTAAAAGTCGAACAATCAAAATATCATATTTCTATTCAAAATATTGAACCCGAAAAACCCAATTTTCACAAATCGACCCAAAACGCAAAATACTCCAAACCAACTCACGAAAATTGGCAAAAACGTTGGTCTCGACACGTGGGACATGCTCGGGTGTTCTCGTTCGATTGCAGGTCACACGCGCAACAAGAAGCCTCGTGCTCGTGCACACGGCTAGGTAGGGTCACAGGGTAGGTCTAGGACATATCGACATGACACGAAGTCGTAGCGACGCGACACAACGGCTCGCACAACAGTGCGCGGCCTGCGCGTGCGCGTGCGTGCGTGCTCGTGCATGCGGGTCGCCGCTCTTGGCTCGCGCGTCGGGCCACGCCACGACTCATGATCGAGTCCCTGGGTAGTCTAGGTATAGGGCTACGTGTTCCAACTCCTGGTACGGGTCCTCGACGTGCCGTGTTCGCGTATGAAGGCCGTGTCAGCGGCGAAATTTAGCCCGAGTGCACAGTTCAGCCGACCAGTGCACATGCGATTACTCCTCGCTCGCTCGACGAAACGTCGTGAAATTTTATGGACATGTGGGCAGAGGTTGCCCCTACGTGCTCATAAAATTTCACGTGAGACGGAGCTCTGTGTGTCGAGTTATGATGCACAGACAGTAGGGCGTGCACGGGATCTCGTGCACGCGTGTCCGTGTCCTTTCGGTTGCCGAAATCGGGTCAATTTCCGATCCGTCTTCACGAAAGTTGTTACAAATCATATAAGGAAGGACTTCATGAAAACAAAATCGAAAATTAACACTTTTTAATTCTAAGTAGCATTTTGCCAAACACGTGCAACGTGAGACCGATACGTGTCCGATACCGCTATCAAATGAAACCAAAATCCTGCAAAACTTCATACATAGATCAAGGGTGCCTATATGGATGCAATAATGAAGAAAATTTAGGAGAAACAAAGGTAGATCGGGATTTACCTATTGAGAGTCGGAATCTCAATAAAAAAAATTCCTCGAGCGCTTTATCGGCCGATTTCTTCCGAGCAAATGCCTTCTCCTCCTTGCTAGAAGTACTCTAGCAAGATCCTCTCCTTCCTACGAGCACAACGGAAGTCGTTTGGGGAGAAACGGACTCCGGATGAAAAAGTTAGGATTTTTGGAGAGTGGAGGCTAATGTGTTTCTCTACACAATGAGGAAGTGGCTGCTATGGCCGGCCAGGGGTAGGGGTGTTAGGGTTAGGGTTTGCACATGGGCTAGGCTCCCTAAGTTGCTAATAAAGCCCAAGTCAAAAAGGCTTTAAAAATGCTAACTAGAAAATGACTTAAAATTCATTTAAATTATTATAAAATAACTAATAAATTCTAAATTAAATCTAAATGATGAAAATTTAAGTCTAACTATGGCATTAGGTTTCTAGTCATGGTTGGCTAAGGTCAAACCACTTATACTACAAAAATACCAATTCAGCTACCAATCAAACCGCACAACATGCAATTTAATTAATAAATTAATAAAATTCAAAGTAATGCACAATGACTAAAATACCCTTAGCCTAAAAATAGGTAATTAGCCAATCTAGTCATATGGTCGAGTCTCTTTGGTCATGGTTAGTCTCTAAGTCAAGCAGTCTCTAGGGTTAAACTAGCAACAACCAAAATCACAATTCACCCATCTAAATAATATAAAATAAATAAAGAAAATCACCAAAAATCATGATATGATTTAAATATTCTTATTAAATGATAAAAATTATAATAGTTCAAAATTACCCTCATTTCATAAAAGTGGTGGTTATAAGTCTACCCTTCTTAAAATAATTTCGTCCTCGAAATTAAGATGATCCTACTCCTTCTAGGTCAAATCCCCAACAATCATGTTCTTAAGAAAACTTATCTAAATCATCAGTTGGAAAGCTATCATACATTATTATGGCAGGTAATCAGTCCGGGGTCTCATCATCTAGCCACTATAGTCATACTAGATCAAAAGTAGTCATAAGGTATCAAAACATACAAACAATATGGTAGGGTACAGTAATCATCAAGACAGGATAAGGTATAGGTCAAGAACTCACCTCTACTAGGTCGGGTAGCTGGAACTCTCTCCTGGAGGTAGGCCTCGACTAGGGCCAGGTGTAGTAGGACAGTCTCGCATCTTGTGTGCAGCTGACCCACAAAATAGGCAGAATCCTAGTCTCTTCCTACAGTCCTTCCATACTTGCCCAGGCTTCTTACAGAAGGCACAGGTAGGCACTCGCTCAATTGGCCTCTGCTGGATAGAAATCTGAACTAGATAGGCTGGTTTAGGCTGGAAGCCGGGGTACTCCTGAGGCTCTGGGTATAAACTGCTCCTCGCCCTCTTGGGACTAGGCTCTCCCCTCGAATGCATATAATCTCACAACAGTTGGATACTGAGACTCTGCTCCCTCATAAGCTCAGCCTGAAGCCTCTGTACCTCCCACTCATCCTAAAGAAGTCTGTAAATATGAGCCCCATTAGGAATGGCATGGGGTACCACTCCAGGAGGCAAAGGGAGGCCCTCAGTCTCCAGCTGAACTGCAGCCCTATCCTGAAGGATAGGAGATAGAGGAGAACTCTTCGGTGAGGCTGTTAACACCTCTTGAGCAATAGAAATGGAAAATACAATCTCGGTCTCATCCGGAACTGCAGCTGTGCACTGGAGACAGACTCTGGTCATGGGTGCCTTTCTGGAAAAGATAAGGAACATACTGAATCATCGGCTATAAGGCAGTCTTTCATCCTATATGAAAACTGGTGATTATAAAAAAAATAACTAGAAATTAACTATATAGGGTTACTATTCTAAAGATGATCAAAATCAAAAGTTTAAAGCACGAACATTAAAATCCAATAAGATATATATAAAAGAAAATTTAGTCTCGACATGATCTAAGTTGATCAATCTCTGGGTAAATCAAGATTTAGGCAAAATGGGGAACAAGGTTATCAAAGTCTGAGCACGAGCATCCAAGGATGGGAATCTAGGTCACACTTAAATTTAATTCAATTGAGTACGACCCAGGATATTAATATGATAAGGAAATGTGACCAAAGTTGATTGGTCGTGATCAGTGGGGTTAGGATTCAATGATATTGAAAATTTTAAAGGATAATTCAAGGATGTGGAATAAGTAAAATTTCTCCTTTTGATAGGGAAAACAGAAGACAAGGTTTCATAGGGAAGTCAAGTTTATCATCTTTCTCCGATACCATCAAGCTTATCTAATCATCACTTGCCAATCATATCTTTATCTCATAAGTCCAAATATGAAAATCAACCTTTATATGACTACCACCAAAAATTTATACCCTTTTGTTATGAAGATTGGACCTTGTTATGATCATCGTAGGCTCAATTCCTAAATTTCAAAACATTACTCATGAAGCATACCCTTTTATTTATTAGCACTCAATACTAACCACTTAATCATCTTTAAGTCCAAATTCTTCCACCTTGTCTTAAATTAGATTCGAAACCTCTAAATCAAGTTTTATGAAATCCTTAAACTTGTTCAAATTACTCTCCTCGTGTTTATTCGATCTGAAACTACTAGGCCTTACAAAACTTATTCTCCATTAAAATCAATCTTCATATTTCCTTCAACGTATACCCTCAATTATTATTCTCCTTAAAATTTAAAATTTTCTCAAAAATCTTCTCATTTTCTTTAACTCAAAAATTCTTGTGTTCTTTCTGCTCTTAGCCATTTTCTTGCAATATCTTATTCAATTTCGTATTGCCATCAAATACAGTTAAAATCTCTTCTCTATTACTAAGTCCCTAAATTTAACATCATAGCCGTAAAGTAAACGTCTCAAGAATCAATAACCAAAATTTATCCAAGTCCTCAACTATGTCGACCTCGAATATCCTCGTCAGCTAAGAAATGTATCTATATCTACATCCAAATATTTCTCTGTGTGTGATCGTTCCTAGATTGATAATATAAATCTCTTGAATTCATTCTCACTTTTTACCACATCTCTATCTCAAAATTCTATATCAAAGACCAACATTTTATATCCCTACCTTAATTATCATGAGATAACAAATTATATCCTTTCCGAGCTAGATGATTTACGTTACTTCCTCGACCTTTCCAAGGTTATGAGATATAGAGATTCAAGTTTTCAAAGTATAGAGGATAGAATTAGATACGAGATAGTGATTGATGTAATTGGGACAGAGTTAACTAAGATAAGGAAAATGAGAATGCAAGAAATAATGACAAGAAAGAAATAATGATAAAACCTGTTCCTGCTCATCTGTTCAAAGGAATGAACTAATTTTGAGATATAATCTGATAACCATACACGTCTTCCTGAAATCATGTTGCTAGAATTTTGCCACGCCAGTAAGCATAGCTGCAATAAACAATATAGTCCGTGACTAAGGTATACACCCTATAATCATGTTATTTAGAATTCTTACCTCGCCAACCGGTATGGCTGCAAGAAAATCTAGATTCCATAACTAGGATAGTATATCTAAAATCAGGCTCTACGTCCTTGTCGTGCTAGCCAGTATGACTGCGATGAATTCTAACTCCACAAATCAAGTAGACATTTACCTTTCTCACTGTCCTTATCAAGTACATGTTATCAGGTTATACCCTAAATTCCAAAATAAAATAAAAATAAAAATAAATATATTTAAATACAAACTCAAAGTTAACAACTAATCAACAAGGTTCAAAATTCAACAATGAATCCATCAAATCAAATTCAATAACAAGGAGTAATGGGTGAATCGAATGAGTAATGGGTGAATCAAATCAAGGGAAAAGATTTCAAATCGAAGTTAAAATAAGATTCTCAAGGGTCATCCCAGGAATCTCTTAAGGAATCCTAACAGTGATTGAGTATCCTCTCATTCTAACACTTTACTTCCTATACTCTATAGCAGGCTCGTAGTAGTACGACTAAATCGCTATATTACCACGACATCGCACTAACGTGAATTAGGACCTGTATGGACCGGAGCGATGAGATCGTGTCTCCATAACCATCCTGAAGACAGATCAAAACACGGAGCAATTACCGAGAATGAAGCAAAAAAAAAAATCAAAGGAGGACAGTTGTTTTCAAAAGAAGACAACTAACAGTAAGAATTAGATAAGAGTTTTCCTAATGTGATTGAGTACCTTAACTTATATTCTATATCCTACTGCAGGTTGTAGTGACACTCAAGTTCGAATACCACTACAATTCTAGACCTGTATGGGCCACCACTAAAAATGTGTCACGACCCGCACCCGGTGTAAGGACACGAGACGTGGGTACGTCCAGCCTACACTGCAGTGTCGACGGTAGAACGCTGTCCTAGGTCCAACAATTAACACAATCTAGAATATGCTCCAATTGGAGAATGATATATATATATGGTACAACTCAATCACAATAACTAAGATGGAATGGAAGAAAGATAATCACAACAGAGAGTTATAATATGAATATAAATCTTGGTGTAAACCACACCAAAATAAATCTCAATACAATCACAAAGTCTCATAACTAGATAGTAATATAAGTCTAATCTAACTCATGGCAAGTCCTCAGCGACTACTAGATCCTGCTGAGGGTCCAGGTCACCTGTGTCAACTAGGTCTGCTCAAGTGTCGCATCAATCCTCATTATCTGTAATATTTTCAACGGGTCCAGTCAGGACAGAAACGAATACATATCTCTCACACAGTTCATAACATGAAAGGAAATATGAAACAAGCTATAGAATAATATACATGAACTGCTGTAAAGAAATAGTAGAGAGACTGTAAAAAGAAGAACATGATATAGTGGAAATAGATATACATGATATAGATAAGAAAATTGAGCTAACTACGTGATTCAGAGCACATGTTTAGTTATGTAAGCAGGCTTAGGTTATACATGACTTAAATCTAGTTTGGAGTTATACATGAAATGGTGTAGATCACATAACCAAATAAATACTCCCCCTGCCCCAATCAGTACACAAGGATCTGTCCATGTTATGTTATTGCATATAAAAGTAGTACGTCACATAGATAGCTAGTCCACATGCACACTGGATTATACATGAAGGCTCACATGATCATGAGTGTACATGAATATCACATGAGTATACATGAATAAGTACGAATACAATGAGTAGACAATGCACATGATAAAGTACATGAGCATAATATATCCGATGTATCCGAGGGGATAATATCGCATGAAGAGATCCATATAGTACTAATCCGTGATATATCGTGACAGCAACAAGTAAACTAGTCTATAACAAGTAAATACACCCAAGCAAGAATAAAACGGACATAGAATGTACTCGTCTGATAATCCGAGCTGCTGATGAGGATGTGTAACTGAACTGGAGTGATGTAAACCTATTTAAAATAACCACAAGTCACAACATAGTCTAACATATCATAAGGAATGCCTACAATGCAATTCTATATGATTCTAGGTCCTTCTAGGTCAAAGTCAACCCTTGGTCAACTCTGGTCAAACCTGGTCAACTCTAAGTCAACTAGTCCGTTTACTAATTTTTAGGTCACACACAAGTTTTCAAGTCATTCGGAGTTTGTTTGAGTCGATTTGGATCAAGTTTGACCCAAAGTTGACTTTTGTCAACTTTGTCAACTTATCGGTCAACTCGACTAAACTAAGCTCATTGGGTTGATCCTAATCTGTCCAAATACCCTATGGTTACATTCATAATCAATCCACATACATATAGGTATATTCACATTCATTAAGGCAATATATATATATATATATATATATATATATATATATATATATATATATATATATATATATATATATATATATATATATATATATATATATAATTATATAGTATGAGACTAAAGGAAAATGTGATAAGGACTGCTGTGTAAAGACTCAAATCTGAGATTAAAAACCAAGTTCTCAACTATGGGATATATCACATATATAAATACATATACTCATATATCTATTTAAGGGAAACTATATATATATATATATATATATATATATATATATATATATATATATATATATATATATATATATATGTATGTATGTAGACATATGCATAATATACATATACATACTCATATAGGTAAAGAGGATAGATTACTCGAATCCGAAATCAGAACCTTAAACTCTCATTCCAACATATTTACATATATACAAGTCATTTATATATAATTATATATATCTACTCACATAAATATATATATATATATATATATATATATATATATATATATATATATATATATATATATAAAATATATATATATATATATATATATATATATATATATATATATATATATATATATATATATATATATATACATAAAGGAAAAATCTAATTTATATATGTAAATGGCAATTAAATAGGATATAAAACCAAGGATCAATTCCCGCAAACTCAGAATGTCATCTATGAATCATAAACTCAGAATTTAATACTTAATTAAATTCAGAAATTCAAATATTATAGAACTATTCAAATTTATATTGAAAGAAAACCCAATTATACTTGTAAAAGGCAAACAAATAGGTAATAATCCCACGGATCACTTCCCGCCAGTCCAAAATATCATATATAGGTTAACAAGTCAGAAAATATTGATTAAAAGTCGAAGAATCAAAATATCACATTTCTATTCAAAATATTGAATCCGAAAAACCCAATTTTGACAAATCGACCCAAAACGCAAAATACTCCAAACCAACTCACGAAACTTGGCAAAAATGTTGGTCTCGACACGTGGGATGTGCTCAGGTACTCCCGTGGTCGAAAACATGTCCGTGTCGTGTCCAGAGAATGCGTATCAAAAAATCGATTTTGCGTGTCGAAGAGGGTGTTCTCGCTCGATTGCGCGTCACACGCGCAACGAGAAGCCTCGTGCTCGTGCACAAGGCTAGATAGGGTCACAGGGTAGGTCTAAGACATGTCGACATGACACAAAGTCGCAGTGACACGACACAGCGGCTCGCGCAACAGCGGGCGGCCTGCGCACACGTGCGCGTACGTGCGTGCTCGTGCATGCGGGTCGCCGCTCGTGGCTCGCGCGTCGGGCCACGCCACGACTCGGGATCGAGTCCCTGGGTAGTCTAGGTATAGGGCTACGTGTTCCAACTCCTGGTACGGGTCCTCGACGTGTCATGTTCACGTACAAAGGCCGTGTCAGTGGCGAATTTCAGTCCGAGTGCACAGTTCAGCCGCCCAGTGCACGCACGATTACTCTGCGCTCGCTCGACGAAACATCGTGAAATTTTACGGGCATGTGGACAGAGGTTGCCCCTACGTGCTCGTAATATTTCATGCGAGATGGAGCTCTGTGCGTCGTGTTATGACGCACAGACTGCAGGGCGTGCACGAGACCGTGCACGGGATCTCGTACACGCGTGTCCGTGTCCGTTCGGATGCCGAAATCGTGTCGATTTCCGATCCATCTTCACGAAAGTTGTTACAAATCATATAAGGAAGGATTTCATGAAAACAAAATCGAAAATTAAACTTTTCAATTATAAGTGGCATTTTGTCGAACACGTGCAACGTGAGACCGATACGTGTCCGATACCGCTATCAAATGAAACCAAAATCCTATGAAACTTCATACACAGATCAAGGGTGCCTATATCGATACAATAATGAAGAAAATTTAGGAGAAACAAAGATAGAACAGGATTTACCTATTGAGAGTCAGAATCTCAATGAAAAGAATTCCCCGAGCACATTTTCTGCCGATTTCTCTTGAGCAAATGCCTCCTCCTCCTTGCTAGCAGTACTCCAACAAGATCCTCTCCTTCCTACGAGCGCAATGGAAGTCGTTTGGGGAGAAACGGACTCCGGATGAAAAAGTTGAGATTTTTGGAGAGTGGAGGCTAGGGTTTCTCTTGGAGGCTAATGTGTTTCTCTACACAATGAGAAAGGGGCTGCTATGGCCGGCCAGGGGTAGGGGTGTTAGGGTTAGGGTTTGCACATGGGCCTAGGCTTCCTAAGTTTCTAATAAAGTCCAAGTCAAAAAGGCTTTAAAAAGGCTAACTAGAAAATGACTTAAAATTCATTTAAATCATTCTAAAATAACTAATAAATTCTAAATTAAATCTAAATGTTGAAAATTTAAGTCTAACTATGGCATTAGGTTTCTAGTCATGGTTGGCTAAGGTCAAACCACTTATACTACCAAAACACCAATTCAGCTACCAATCAAACCGCACAACAAGCAATTTAATTAATAAATTAATAAAATTTAAAGTAATGCACAATGACTCAAATACCCTTAGCCTAAGAATAGGTAATTAGCCAATCTAGTCACATGGTCGAGTCTCCTTGGTCATGGTTAGTCTCTAAGTCAAGCAGTCTCTAGGGTTAAACTCGCAACAACCAAAATCACAATTCACCCATCTAAATAATATAAAATAAATAAAGAAAATCACCAAAAATCATGATATGATTTAAATATTCTTATTAAATGATAAAAATTACAATAGTTCAAAATTATCCTCATTTCAGAAAAGTGGTGGTTACAAAATGGCCTAGAAATAAATCCATAATTCTAAGCCCGAAATGAAACTCTTAAGCCATACACCATGCAAAGTTGCCTTAAAATAGGATACAAACTCAGCCTCCATAGTAGAAGTAGCAGTCAAGGTCTGCTTAATGCTTCTCCAAGATACAACTCACCGGGTAACATAAAAATGTATCTCGATATTGATTTACGTGAATCAATGCAGCCAGCAAAGTCAAAATCTGAGTAGCCAAAAACTTCTAAATCGCTCGTCCGTCTGTACATAAGCTTGTAGTCTTTGGTTCCTTGAAGGTACCTCAACACTTTCTTTACATCTCTCCAGTGGTCCATACCTGGATTACTCTGATATCGTCCTAATATTCAAACAACAAATGCAATGTCAGGTCTTGTGCAGACCTGAGCATACATCAAGCTTCCTACAACATAAGCATATGGAATGTTCTTCATTTGTTCCCTCTCAATATCGTTCTTCGGGCATTGGTCCAGTTTGAACCTATCACCCTTCACTATGGGAGAAACACTAGGTGAACAATCTTTCATCCGAAACCTCTCTAAAACTTTATTAATATAGGTTTCCTGAGACTGACCCAAGATACCTCGAAATCTATCTCTATGGATCATAATGCCAATGACATAAGATGCCTCACCCATATCCTTCATGTCAAAAATTTTAGAGAGAAATTGTTTCACCTCATGAAGTAAACCCTTATCATTGGTTGTAAGTAATATGTCATCCACGTATAAAACAAGAAAACAAAATTTACTTCCATTGACCTTAAGGTATATGCATTGATCCATAACATTTTCTATAAAACTAAATGAAGATATTACGTTATGGAATTTCAAATACCATTGGCGAAAAGCTTGTTTTAAACCATATATGGATTTCTTAAGCTTTCAAACCAATTGCTCACCATCACTTGAGGAAAATCTTTCACGTTGTTTCATGTAGACTTTTTCCTCTAGATCTCCATTAAGAAATACAGTTTTCACATCCATTTGTTACAACTCCAAATCAAAGTGGGCTACAAATGCCAAAATGATACGTAAGGAATCTTTTGTAGATACAGGAGAAAATGTCTCTTATGTAATTGACTTCTTCTTTTTGAGTGAATCCCTTTGTAACAAGTCTGGCCTTATATCTCTCAATGTTGCCCAATGAGTCTTTATTTGTCTTAAATACCCATTTACAACCAATGGCTTTTGCTCCATTGGGCAACTCAACAAGGTCCCAAACATCGGTGCACCTCATGGAATTCATCTTATCCTTCATGACATTGCACCACAATTTTGATTCTTTGTAATTCATGGCTTGTGAAAAAGATTCAGGATCATTTTCGGCTCCTATATTATAATCAGATTCTTGTAGATATACTACATAATCACTAAGAATTATTGACCTCTTAGTTCGAGTAGATTTTCTTAATATTGCACCATCATCTACTGGGTTGTATAAGATTCAACTTGTTGTTTAGAAGTGTCAGGAGACTCATGATCAACTTAATCTACTGGAATATTGTCAACAGCTTATGGAACTTCAATGACTGGTTGAACTTCAGTGATTTCTTGAACTTCAGCCTTTAGTTGTCCTTCACTCATTTGTATTTGAGGGGCATTGTTAACAAAAATCAACCTATAACTTGAAGTATAAGGTTGAGACTCTGTATGATCAATATCAGGAACTATGTTCCTAATTTGATTGCCTCCACTGATCAAGTCATATTCAAGAAATTTTGCATTTCTTGACTCCACAATCCTAGTGCTGTGAGATAGACAATAAAATTTGTACCCCTTAGAACTTTCATCATATCTAATAAAATGTCTACTAATGGTCATTGGGTCTAACTTCTTTTCTTGTGGGTTATAAATTCTCACTTCAGACGGGCATCCCCAAACGCGCATATGTCGCAAACTCGGTTTCCAATATTTTCATAACTCAAATGGCGACCTTGAGACAACCTTGGTTGGAACTCCATTTAATATATACACTGCCATCTTAAGTGCTTCAGTCCACAAAGATCTAGGAAATTTTGAGCTGCTAAGCATGCTTCTCACCATGTTCAGTAATGTTCGGTTTCTTTTCTCTGCTACACCATTCTGCTCCGGAGAACCAGGCATGGTGTATTGGGTAACAATCCCATGCCCTTGAAAAAACTTTGCAAATGGCCCAGGTGCTTGTCCATTTTTTTGTGTATCTACCATAATATTCTCCACATCTATTTGATCTCACAATCTTAATTTGCTTACCACATTGTTTCTCTATTTCTGCCTTGAAAACCTTAAATGTATCTAATGCTTCATTTTTGTTGTGAAGCATGTATAGTACATATATCGTGAGTAATCATCTATGAAATAAATGAAATATTTTTGACCATGTGAGTCCAAATAGGGACTACATATATCAGTGTGTATGATTTCTAATATGAAAGAACTCCTATTGACACCTTTCTTTGACTTGTTGGTCTGCTTTCCTTTAATGCAGTCTATATAAGTCTCAAAATCAGTAAAATCTAGAGTATTAAGTACCCCATCATTTACTAATCTTTTAATTCTATCTATAGAGATATGACCTAATCTCCGGTGCTATAATGTAGAGGAATTCTCATTTATAACACATCTCTTAATGCCAGTTTGTACATGTAATAAATATAAGTAGTATTATTTTTTAAGAATATGCGATAAAGACCATCAGACAAGATACCATTCCTAACACAACCAGATTCATAATTTAAACTGAAAGATGATTCTGAAAATTGAAAGGAATATCCAAATGGCAAGTTTCGCGAGAAACTTGGTACATAAAAAGTCTTTTGCAATTCTAAAATGAAACCACTAGCTAAAGTTAAAAAACATGTTCCTATGGCTTCCACATGTGAGCCTATATATCTTATTTCTAGATAAGATGGTTTTCTCACTTCCCATTGGCTTCCTGAGGTTTTGCATACCCTGCAAGGAATTTGAAATGTGGATTGTAGATCCAGAATCAATCCACCATGTGTTCATATTTACATTAACCATATTAGATTCATAATATACAAATGAGGTAGGATTACCTTTCTTCTCAAGCCAATTTTGGAATTTCAGCCATTTCTTCTTCATATGTCCCTTCTTTTTACAGAAGAAATACTTATTGTCTTTCTTAATGTCAGCTTTAGGAGAAATTTGATGCTTCCCTTTCTGACTGGCTTGAGATTTTCCTTTCTTTTGCGTAACCAGCATGGCACTTTCTCCTGCTCCATCGTCAACCATCCTCTTGAACACACATGGTCATCAATTCGTTAATAGTCCATTTATCCTTATGTGTGTTGTAAGAGATTTTGAAAGGTCCATATTGGGGCGGAAGAGTATTTAGGATAAAATGCACCAAGAAGGAATATGACATTTCTACCTCGAGCTTCTTGAGTTGAGCCACTATGTCCCTTATTTGCATAATGTGTTCGCGTACACCTTTAATACCGGTAAGCTTTAAGGTTGTGAATTTCATAATTATGGTACTTGCTAGGGCCTTATCTAAAGTGACGAATTGCTCGTCAATAGCCTTTAGCAATTTACGAACATTCTCGTACTGCTCGATTGAACCACGTATACCGGCAATAACTTTAGTCTTAATGTACATCACGCTGAGACGATTGGATTTCTTCCAGCATTCGTACAACAAAATTTGAGCATGTGTGCTAGTATTAGTGATGCTAGGTTGTTCATCTTTCCTAATAGCATAGACTATGTCCATGCACCCTAATTGAATGAGAACTCTCTCTTTCCAAATCTTAAAGTTATCTCCCTAAGCTCGGGAACCTCACAATAAATATCAGAGATACTAGGTAAAACTGCACAAAAGATTACAAGTTTATTAATATTTGAGACTTTAAAAGAATTCATGCTTTACCAATGTAAAAATATGCATTAAAAATTGAATCTAATTTTCATTAAAATTGTACGTGGGCTAAATTTTCAATTCAATCAGATTCATTATCTTTATAATAGATTTTATCAAAGTATTTTTACTTTATAATGAAACTATTAAATAATTCTTCATAACTCCCGTGGATAAATCAAGAAGAACTTAATTTAATATTTTATCCTAATTAATTATATAAGAATAAGAAAATTCCTATGGGGTAAGATCATTATATTCATATAATTAATTACAATTAATATCCATTATGTGAGCCCAGTCCACTTCATATATAACATTAAATAATTAAAGATGCTTTGGCTACTCTCTAATTATTTAAAAATTATATGGTTCACTAGACATTCATTTTACTTTATTTTAGGCTTTACTTAATGCCTATGACAATTATCATTAAAATAATAGACAATCACTACAGATTATGCTATCTTAATGTGCCAAATAATTTTAACTAAAACTATATGTTAAAATTATAATTGAGATTTATTAGCACAATTAAAACATGCAAAATAAAGCCATAAATTTTTATGTACAATAGCTTAAATAAATTACACCAGCATAATGTTTGCATGAAAAATAAAAATATAACCATAAAAAGTAGCACAATTTAATCATCCTTGCATGCATATAATTAAATATCTTCCTCTTAAAAAAACTCGATAGTTCAGAACCTTATATAACCTAGACCTGTTGCGATTATGGCATCAATCTGACAAATTTTGTGACGTTGACCCGAAATATGAGAAAATTGGAGGTGTTTAATCTAAGACAGTGCATGTAGGCCAGGAAGGCCAAATGCTTCCTCTTTATGCCCTTGATTTTCTTCCAATACCTCTAACATTCGATTAAGATTTTGGTAGTTATATTCATGACTCAGGGGCATATACTAGTCCCAAGAAGAAACATGGAGGGATATGCATATTCTGTACTGTTAGGTACAGGAAGCCGAGAGCCATGTTTTCATCTCAATATGGCAAAAAATGCTTAATGTAAATATCAAATACAGAACACTTTTCCATGCTCTACAGAATAACATGCATAAAAAAAATGTTCTGTAGAACATAAAAATTTGTTATTCTAACTGAAAAATGTCAAAAAAATATAGAGCATTTTTCATGGTTGAAAACATTAAGGCGGAGGTAATAAACTTGGCTCTGATACCAAATGTTAGAGATTTTTGATCATAGATGCAGAATTAAACAATATGATCAAATAATAATGTATATGAAATGGATCTAACCTCCGGCCATTGTTGCTTCAATAAGATGAACTCTTGTTGCTTCCATAAGATGAACTCTTGTTGCTTCCTCCTTCCTTCTTTCTCTCTTGGGCTTGAACTTCCAAACTATGAACACTCCTTTTTTATGGTGAAAACCTAAAATTGGAATGAGTGTCTAGTATGGGGACTAAGACCCTATTTATATATGATAGAGCATCCATCATGCTCTATCCATGATGTTGCCACTTCATAATTAATGGTGATAGTTGGCCACTTCCCATAGAAATAGGAAGAGTGGGGCAAAGTGGTGGGCCATAAATTAAGAGGTTACGGGAATTAATTATGAATTAATTATATTGTAATTAATTATAATTACTTACATCTTAGCCAACTCATCCGAGCCCATGACACGTCCTTCAAAATTCTCAGCAACCTATATAAATCCTCGTTGAGACCCTCAGTTTGCTCATTGGAGCTCAAATGTAGCTTATCCAAGTCTGTGCTGGGCTCCTCAAGACCCTAGGCAGATTTATATAGGTCGTGGCATTCTTCTTAGTATCCTCAGATACCTTTGTTTCTATCCTCACCATGTCCTTAAGGGTTCTAGACCAACTCGTTTCGGTCCCAATGTCACAACCCGGTACCGGAATACGGGGACGAACATAGGCCTGCTACACCGTATAAGGTACGAAGATATTATATGGCGATGGCTGCTGTCAATCTTGTTGGGTATCCTAATATGCAATCAATCTATGGCCTAAATCTGATCTCATATCCACAGGCAATAATCAGTGAAGTAATAAGCAAGAGAGAGAATCGTATGGAAAGTAGGAAATACTCATATGATAAACAGGAAATCTATGGTACATGATTATAATGTAGACAAGTATACCTTTCCACAGTTACTAGCATGGTCTGGAACTGAAGCACATCCTCCAAGTCAAGTCTGGAAGATTTATATGGTCGGTCACTAGCAATATGGGAACAATCCAGGGTTGGTTAGGCCAACCGCAATAAGTACCATAAAGGAAGGCTCAAGGACGGGCGAAGAAAAGCCAGCCGAATAAAATATAAAGTAGGAGAACATATATAAATAGTAAATAGGGTAAGAATCATGCGGTACCAGCGCACGATAACAATCCACAACTAATGTAGCTAAATAACTAACAATCATCACAATCTCTCTAACATCCAATAATACCTGTATCGCCAACTAGAACTGGATATCAGCCAGCTTTGCAAGCAACAAGCCAAATAATTTAAGTGATTAAGCAGCCACTGAAATGCCTACGGCTTTCTATGTGGAGGTTGGGCTACCCCAACAATGCAATATATAATGTAGAACCAGAAACTGTACCTATCTAGTGAGTTGAAATACTACTTCAACATGTAAACGACTAAGGATAAATCCGGCACCCCGTACATGAATTGTGCGACTGCTATCAGACATGAATAATAGATTCGACATCCCGCACGTGAAGTGTGCGACTGCTATCAGATACAAATAGTTTTGGATTTGTTTACATGTCTAGATTATTTCCCCGCTCGACTACTACCAACGGATCCAAGCAGGTCATAAACACGAAAATCATACATGAGTCACGAAAATAATAATCATGAATAAAACATGCAAGGGATCCATACTACATTGTGTGACCATCATGTCGAGAGTCAATAGAAAATCAATGTAGAGCAATACTAATACATGAATCATAGAATTTATCAAATATAAAAACTATCAGAAATGTACTCGACAACTAGCAAGGTACCCGTACAGGTAATCACATAATATAGTTAGAAATCAGGATGACACTACAGTGCCATATAATCAGAGAAGTAACACCTCAAGTACACATGGGAGCCTACAGCTCTAATCATCAAGTCGGTCTATCCACCGGATCAATCTATCAGGAGTCTCCCATCTATGATGAGATAAATATCATGTCAGGAAGGATGATCACCAAATACTAAGCTAATCACAATAAACAATGACAGGCCCTCTGGCTCATAAGAATCCTCTGAATCATTGATTACAAGCAATCAGCAAACAGTTCCCCCAACTACCGGAATACAACAAAGGTACCAGGTTTTGGGCGTTTGGGAAGTCGGATAAAAATCTTATAATGATGCCCTCGTTATTCTTCTCGTTCCGCGAAGCACTCTCACAATCATCGAAATCCAGGAATCCACATAGTCATATCTGATCAGTTAGAACATCATCAAAAAGGAAATCGCAATAATATCTAAGAATCTACGTAAGTCTATCTGATCATATTCCATATCAACCCTCCAAATTATACTCAATCCTCTAATATATTCAAAAAATACAATTTCGATGCATAAAAGTACTCTCAGCCCTATCTGGCTAGACTAGGATAACTCTTAGAATGAATGGTCAGGGGACAAGAGTCTATTAATAAATGCCGTCGAAAAATGGCAAGGATTGCATGGACCGCTCTCCTTACGCTGTCCGACAGACAAGACATGTCAAAGGCTAGGTGACTAATCTAGTCAGGCATCTACCTAACAGGTACTGGGATCAGGTATACTATACTACGATAAACGTACATGGAGCTGCTTCAGCAAACCAAAGGAACGGTTCTGCCCAACTATTCGAACCAAATTCCCGACCGAGAATTCTAGAAAAATTTGGTAGATTTCCTCTGTATTCTAGATGGGAGCTCCCTGCGAATTGGGGCTAAATCTACTCGGTGCAACCCGCCGCAGAATCGCAAACCGAGAATACTAAGTCTCGGCCTCCAGTAGTACTACGATGCATACTGGGCACCAATCCTAGCTGAGAACTCTAGGTCTCGACCTCCAGCAGCACTATAATGCATACTGGGAGCCAAGCCAATACATGCAATAAAAATTGCCATGTAGGGCACATAACAAGTGCATAGTCATATCCCATCCACAAGCATAGTCACAGAAATTGTTAGCCAAAACCGTCACCCGATCACGAGTCGGACACGAGGCATATGGTGTCACGACCCGCACCCACTGTGAGGGTACGAGTACGTAACAGCGTCCAGCCTACGCCACAGTATCGACGGTAGAATGCTGTTCTAGGTCATGAACATAACTAACACAATATAAAATACTCTCCAACTGGAGGACAAGTCACAGAAGGTACAACTCAATCACAATCTAGAGGTAGAATATAGCACGATGAAATAGATGAGGGAATCCTCAAAACTGAGGTAAAACAGAAGTGAAATAAATCAAAGTTAACAAACACAAGTCTCAACATCTCCATAATAATACAACTCTGAAATCTAAGACAACAACTAACATGAAAATAAAGAACTGTCTAGACTATCTATACTATGCATGGGTATCATCCTCAGCAGCTACCTGAACCTCCCAAGGGTCCAGGTTGCGAGTGTCATCCAGGCAAGCTCCATAGTAAGGGGTACAGGGTTCCTCATCATCCTCTGTAAAATTTTCAACAGGTCCAGTCAGGACGGGAGCGAGCATAATACATCTCACGCAGATCATAACAGGTTAGAAAATATAAACATACAAGAGAGTACGATACATGAAACTGAAAGAACGTACATGATGTAAAAGAGAACTGTAATGGAAATATCTACTATAAGTAGAGAACTATTAGTGACTAGTGATGTAGAGTACAAAGTCGACATGTGAACGGCTAAAATTACACATAAATATACTAAAGAGGCTCACATGGTTATACTACTTAGAATTGTTCACATGACTATTTATACTCCCCCATACCCCAATCAATACACAAGGATCCAGACAAGTTATGTTACGTACATGATTTTTACATGAAAGCCCATAGATGGGTGTACATGAAGTATACATGAGGGCTCAGAACTTAGTGCACATGAATTCCATATGAAGGCAATAACATGAGATACATGAGAAACATGATCGAACATGAGAGTACACGAGTGTGCATGAACGAACATGAAGCACATAAGAAACATGAATAACATGAGAGCGAGGAATACATGATGTACATGAAACACATGACATGAAGTATCCAATGCTTCCGAGGGGGATAACATCTCATGTAGGGATCCATATAGTACCAATCCGTGATAATATCGTGATAGCATCAAATAAGGTAATTTAGAGCAGGAATATAATCCTAAGCAAGTTATAAAATGATCAGAGAATTTACTCGCTTGGTATCTGAATATCTGTGAGAATATACTGCCCGAGATGAGGTATCTGACTCCTATTTAGAGCAACACAAGTCAAGATGTATACATGGGATGATAAATGAAATGTACAATGCATCTGCATGCTGTCTAGGTCAAACTAGACTAAAGTCAACACTTGGTCAATTCTAGTCAATCACACTAGTCAAACTAGGTCAACTAGGTCAAGTCCTAGCCCAAACAAGTCTAACAAGTCTCACTAGGCCTAACCAAGCCTATACTATGCAATTTAGACTAGACACAAGCAAGGCAAGCAATATGAACAACACCAAGGCATATATATTCATACTATATTGTATTGCCTACATTCATGCATCCATACTATACATCTATACATTCATTCATATATGTCTACATTGCCTATATACCAATACATTAGATCATGACTATGCATACATTAGTGATATGATCACATTACACATTTACACACATTATATATGTATATTACATTAACATACATGCATACATATTTGCATTCAATTATTTGCATTACATATCATACATGCTTACTTGCATACATTTATACCCAAAATCAAATCCTAATTAATCTAAACTCATGAATCCTAATCCAAAACTAAATATCAAGGCCAAGTAGATATATCCTATATGAAAATCAATACACTATATATATTACATCTACACACATGTATCTATATACATAAAGTTATATAAAGATTACATATATATTCATAGATTAGAGAGGGGAAAGGGAAGAAGGGCAATGAAGGTGACATGTATACATATATGTGTGTGTATATGGGTTATGTGTGTGCGTGTATAAAAATAGCAGTGTGTGTCCACATAGTGTGATGAGTGTACAGATTACATATACATGTGTGGGTGTGTATAAAGAGTGAGTGGGAGGGGGTGGTCTGAACTCAGTTGAAGGCATTCGAAAACTCAGATTTGAGGAACCAATTTTAGTCCAGATTTCAGAATAGGGAAGTCTCAGGTTTTAACATCACATAGGTATTTGATAACACAACACTATACACTAGTACACACCTCAGGTTTAACATAAAGTGTATGAGTGTGTGTGTGAACATATGAATCAATGTGTGTGTATATGTGTCTGAAATCAGTAGGTAGCAGTTTTCAGATTCGAATGTGTGTGTAAGGGTGTGTGTGTACAATGTAATAGTGGATAGGAATCCAGGATTGTGTGTGTGTAGATAAATAGGAATTAAATGTGTGAGTGTGTGTATAGGGACTCAATCCTAGGTTCTCAGGTTTTGTAGAGGGTGTTCTCAGGTTTCTCGAGTATACAAAATAGTTGTGTACATGACAGTTTGTAATTAATACAACAATCAGAGCACACATGTACTCTCAGAAAAACAGGGTATAGATTATCAGGAAATTAATGTGAAGGTGAACTCAGGATTCAACGTGTATGTGATCTACACTGTGTGTAAACATATTCTCAACAGTGAACACACGACAGTTCATCAATTGACAGTCCAAAGCCAAAAATCGAAACCCAAATATTAAACACAAATCAGTCTACAATTAACAGTCCAATGCATATTCTAAAACTCAAAATCTCATGCTAACATATAACCCTAATATGATAGGTTATTCCCAGACATATATAGGTGAACATCATTGTAATTTAATCGATCAAAAACAGTAACACATGACAGTTTTAATTTCCAGGAAACAATATATACAAAAACAGTTTACCAGTTTATCAATCCAAATGAGAATTCGAAAACTCAAATCTCTTACTAATATACACCCTAACATGGTAGGTTAATCCCAGTTATGTAGTTGTGTACCAAATAGCATAATTTAATAAATCAAATAGTTAAACATACATTCAAAATCTCAGAAAATCGATAAATCAGTTTTGTATCAGAACATTAGGGAAAAACAAATTTCGAAATCCAAATCAACTTAATAATTAATTTAAAAGGTTGGTAAACATAGTGTCATACTTGTACGTGTCAACCATGGTGCTTGTGTCCAACCAAGTGGACACAATCATGTCCAACACTCACGCATACACGCAGACACATACGCGTGCACACAGCATCGTGCTGCGAGTCTAAGGACTCGTGCACTCGACACAGTGCCCCAGTGTCCACGTAGTTGTGCACACGTGTTCTCCAAGGATAGGTCTTCGTGTCTAGGGGCCTGATACATGACCACGACGTATTTAGGATGGACACGAGGTCCGTATCAGAACCCAGTTCAGCCCGTGCACGTGCAGTACAAAAACTAGTACGTGATGGATTTCGTGTCCGACACGACACGAGAGTCCATGAGACTCGAGGGGGGGTCTATCAGTGATGGCCCCCACCTCTGTGCCAAGTGGCACTCGTCCACGTGGTAAAACGAGGAAGAAATCAACCTCGGGTAGCAGGGCACCCGTGCAGCTGTGTCGTACATCGTGTCCACGGCCGTTTCCGATACGAAAAGGACACAAAAATGTGCTCAGTAGTGGGGGATCGAAAACACACATCAAGGGCTTTCCAAATATGAAATTAGTTTTGAAAATGGAGAATAAAAAGTTCGTTGAGGCATTTCATCAAATACACACATAGACATATTGATACGTGTCCGATACGGACACGAAATGGACACGATTTCCTACCAAACTTGAGGAACAGCTAGGGGACACCTAGATCTAGGCTAGGATGCAAAGAAATCAAAATATTAGTACAATTTGCGAAGTTTTACCTATAGGTGCCAATAGTAAGAAAAGTCCCAAATTAGAGTGTTCCTCCTTGCTAGCTCGGATCCCCAAATTGCTCAAAATATGGGATTACTCTCCATATACAGAATATAGAAGAGTATTAGGCTATAATGCAAGAAATTAGAGTTAAAAAGGAATTAAAATGGAAAATCTATGGATTAGGGAAGAATATCCATACCTTTCTTTTTCCTATGTGTTCATTCAATACAAAAGAGGCAAGAACTAAATGAGGAGATTATTTATAGGGAGGGGAGCCCTAGTGACTGGTCATAATGAATGGGAATTAGGGTTAGGGTTTCAAGTCATGGGCCATGGGCCAAGTTTCATAAGTCATGGAATTTATTCATAAGTCATAAGTCATAAACCTATTCATTATTCCTCCTATTTCAAACTAAATTCTAAATGACTAAACTAGGGTTGACTTAAGTTAGACTAGGGTCACACCATGCTATTCAAGTCACCATAACTAGGGTCAACATCTAGGTTAGTCTCTTAAGTCACAACTAGTAAAAGTCAAAATCAACAACCATCAATCCAATAATTAATCAAATAATTCTAATAAGTCAAAATGACCAAATTACCCTTAGGCTAAAAATGATAAATAGATATTCCAAATCACATGGTTAGGCTCTAGGTCAGGCAGTCTCTAGGGTTTCACTAGCAGCACATCAAAATCACAAGTCATGATTTTTAAATAGTTTTAAAATGATTAAATATCACCAAAAATTATATTACGATTTAAATATCATAAATAAATAATTAAAATAACAAAATTTCAAAATTACCCTTATTTAGAAAACTGGGTGTTACATATGGGGGCAATCCATATAAGTGTAGCTTTCCTTCCTGGAAAATATTTTTCCAAATATTTTTTTGATTTAAATAGTGATTTTAGAATTTTATAAATGTTTATTTAGTTAATTATTACGGTAGATGTTTTTAATCATGATTAAATTTAGAGTACAAGGTGACTAGGAACTATGGCACGGATAGTGCAGTAGCATGCTTTGACCAGTGTATTAGTCCTGGTAGGGAAGACCCAGCCATAGGTGTGCTCTAACTAGGAAAACCAGGCCAAGTTATGAAAGGATTCATTTTAAGTTATTTAAATAGTTATTATTCAATATATTGATTTTTAGATGACCCGGTTGTAACCAGTCAGCCCGAACCGGACCCAAACCAATTCTAAGCCCATGTAGGTATGTAGTGGACCAAAGACGACCATGTAGACATATTTCAAGTAGATGCAATGCCTATTGTTGGTATATTAAATTTCGTTATTATTATTATTATTGTTATTATTATTATTTTCATGGGAATTGTTATTTGATATTATTATTTTATTGGTTATATATTATTTTAATATTAAATATGTGTGCATGTGTATGTATATATAAATATATACAATAGTGTAGGTATGTGTATATATAAAGAATATATATATATATATATAGATATGTATATATCTACTTAGTTAAATATATAATAGTTAAATAGAAAAAAAAAAAGATAAAAAGAAAAAGGAGAAGCAACAATAGCCCAGGGCCCAAACGTTCCCAGGCCAGCCAGTCCAAGGCACATCCCACCAACTAGTAAAAATTATTTTTCCCTGAGGGCTCAATAATAATGACTATAATTTACATGTATCTTAGTTTCTTCTGATTGTAGAGTTTTCTTTCTATTCTTTGTTTGGTCATTTTATTATTGTGTTCATAGATTTTCACATTTTCTTTGTATGCATTGGACTAAGGGTTGATTGTGTGCTTATTGTTCAATTTCTTTACTGTCTGTTATTTTATTTGTTGCCTGAAGCTTGCTCACCTCTCCTTCCATTTTCGGATTGAAAATGAGAAAGTAGGGTGCCTTATTTCAGAACCTAAGCACTTGGATAATTTACATTAGTTTCAGTTAACATTTGAGATGTGTTCTATTTCGAGTATCCATTATCAATATTAGTATTGGTACAGCATCATCATTGAGCAAACCCAGCCCAGCTATTGGGGCTTTAGCCGAACCCCATGCCCAAAGGCCAGACCAGCCTACCTGGGCGAACCCAGCCCAACCACCCCGAGCTGGCCCAGCCCACAGCAGCAGAGAACCCCTTCCCTCAGCCCGAGCGGGTTTTCAGAGGCTAAACTGAACTCGGTTCAGTATGTGTTCGGTAAGTATATATATAGAGAAGTAACGAGAAGGGAGAGAAGTTGCATCGAAACCCTAATCCAAGCAGTGCCCCCGCCGACCCCCACACGAGGGCGCACCCCCCCACGAGCGTGCGCCGGCTGGAGTCGCCGTCGGCCGGCCGGAGTTGGCCAGGAACCGCGAGCAACAGCAACGGAGAACGGCAGCAGCGAAAAAAAAGGGTTTTCACCCCACTTCGTGAGGTGTTTTCTCTCTCCATGATCAACGCTTTCACGAGCCAATGGCGCTGGTACAATCCCAACCCTACCCTCTTTGAATTCCTCTATATAGTTTTATTTGATTCGCGGTATATGCATCGTACATCGAGCCCAAAGACGGGCAAAAGTCTGTCCTGAAACAGAACAGTTTCTAGTTGGAGACCCTATATTCAACTGACGAATCATGACAACCAATCGCACAAAGTAGAAAAGTATTGGAACAGTTTTATAGACAACCTAACCAAGTTTAAATCCTTTCAGACACTTGTAGTTTTAGCGCGGTATTTTCTGGTTAAATTAAATTCCAATTTGGACGAAAACCTGTTTTGTAAATACTAAAAATATAGAAAATCCTTCCACACGACGTGCGTCCCGCCATTCCGGGCGACGTGGTCGTGCACCGTAAGCATCGAAAGCTGCGTAACGACTTCGTGGTCGTGTGGGCTTTGGCGGAATTCAAATTGGTCGCGTGTGCGCGACGAATTTGATGCGTATCCGTCGAAATTCACCGTATCGCACACTTTGCAAATTCTCCAATTACTTTGTGCACGCTCGTCAGATTGAGACGAAACTTGCACCATCAGGACCGTATCGTTTTTCTGGTCCTGTATGCCAAGTTTGGTCCGATTCTGAGACCGTTGATAAAATCGTCGTTTTGCGGGCCCCACGGTCCCACTCAACGGGCGATTTTGTGCACGGCCCGCCGGAATCCAACTTTGGACATACGGTTGAATTCGTATCGAAAAACCGGATCCGTAGACATATAGTTTGACGACTTTAGAGACCGTTGACTCTGGTACGCTTTTCGGTGCAAAATGGATCCAACGGCGGACATCATTTTTGTCCGAAATTACCGTTTTCCCCTGTATCCAGAATTGGACTTAAGGACAGACAATCCTAGCTATTTTGACTATTCTGAGACTGTTGGCATTGTCTGTTACAGCTTTCGGAGACACTTATGATGACTTGGACTTCGTGGCTTATCAGTTGACTATATATTTGTTGGATTTGCGTACAACCTCCAGGCAAGTATACCTTGCCTCCCTCTACAGTTTTATTTACATGCATTTTATTTCAGTTTTCAGCTTTTGGATTATTTATGGACATGTGCTTTTTTGTGTTATTTTTTGTGGAGTTGTTTTTATTGTTTATAGCCATGTTCATGGTTTGGCCTTGTGTTTCACATTTGGAGTTTCTCGTCAGTACCTTGCTTGAGTCGTGTCATAGAACGAGTGCGTGTAGTGAACTGCTAAATCCTTGACATTGTTTTCCTTGGCACCAGAGAGTCCACACACGGGACGAGGGTGTTTTTCTTGATCTGTTTACATCCGTGAGTCCACGCTAGGGACTAGGATGTCGATTATTTGCACCAGAGAGTCCACACTCGGGACGAGGGTGTAGACTTGACTTGCACCAGAGGGTCCACGCTCGGGACGAGGGTGCTTACATCAGAGAGTCCACACGGGACGAAGATGTAGTATTTGCACCAGAGAGTCCACACTCGGGACGAGGGTGCCTTGCCGTGAACTAACCAGAGAGTCCACACTCGGGACGAGGGTTGGTACTAACCAGAGAGTCCACACTCGGGACGAGGGTTAGTGTTTAGTTCAAACCAGTGAGTCCACACTCAGGACGAGGGTTTGGTTTCTTCCATTGATCATCGTGTTTCGTTCATCCGGCAGTTCGTTATGCGTAGTTGTTCTAGTGTTCGTGTTCGTGTTCATGTGTCCGTGTTCGTGTTCGTAGTCATTGGTCTGTTCCCGTTTTTCTTGTTTATCCTTTTGTGCATGATAAAACTGTTAGATAGGCATGTATATTATGTATCTTGCTATGTCCTCTGAGGACCTGATGATCTCCTCAGGTTTAGCAATTGCATGGAGCTAGCTAGTAGTTCTGGATGACGGAGGATTTGCGGTTCTTGCGGGAATCGTTATCGTGTTTATTATCCGCTCGTGCTTTTCATTCCTTATCATGAGATATCCTGTTCCTTGTTTCAGTTGTAGACTCTTGTTATATTCCTTAGAGTCTTATCGGATATTTATGCTAGTGGGCTGCAGACCACGACTCATACTTGTTCATTCTTGTTTATATGATTCATGTGGATTGAGATATAGTTTAGATTAGATATGATACCATGACCTTGACAGCTTATACGTACTCGAGTCGGGCTGGAGTCCGCTCGATACGTAGCTGGCTTGCTCACGAGCTCGCGTCCGAAAAGCGGGTGCGGGTCGTGACAATAAGTGAGTCGTGCTCGTGTCCTCAGAGGTATGGATGACCCATCCGAGTTATCCGATACGGGTTGACCTGATATCGAACCAAGCTATCCTAAGTTATCATAGAAGTTCTACTACTAAGCTACACTACTCACGATTATACATTTATTATTTCAATTAATTAAATACAACAAATCCAACGGGAGGATAAGAGCCGTCGATGAGCAAGGAATACTTGTCTAGAGGGCTCGGCCAGGTAAGTAAGTCTTCGACGTCCTGTATCCAAGATAGCACGTCCATCGAAGTTCTCGAAACACACAAGAAACAATCATTAGCATTTAATGATAAAATAATAACAGAAAGCACAAAGATGACAGAAGGCTATATCGTGTGGGTCCCACAAACAGTACAGGGATCTGACACAAAAACTGAGACATGTACGTATATCGAGACGCATATGAGAATCGAGATGACACGAAGACCGAGACGAACACAAAATATGTAAATTAAGACGTACACATAGATCGAGGAATCACGGATATTGGGATAGCACACAAATCATCGTGATACGCAAATCGAGGCATGCATACAAATCGAGATGATGCAAGATACGATATGACACGTAAATCAATACGACACACGAATCGGCATGTGTACATAAATAAATGCGGCACAGAGTTCAAGGTGGCATGCAAATCAAAGCGGTACGCAAATTGGTGCATTTACAAAAATTGAAGCAACACGAATCACGAGGTAGGCACAAAGGCCGAGTCACAAAAATTGAGATAATACACGATTTGAGGTGGCACGGTGCACGAGGCAGCGCGGGGATCGAGGCATCCGGCTGCCCAAGGTAGCATGTGAATTGAGGTGGCACGGGAACCGAGACAGCACGTACACCAAGGTATACACGAATCGAGACAGCATAAACCCCAAGCAGCACAGGGCCTAAAGCGTCCCGTTGCTCGAGGCGTGCACGGAGCTCGAAGGCTCTCTCCTCGAGGGCGCGCTGCTCGAGGTAGCATGCTGCCCGAGGAAAAGAGAAAGAGGGAGGTAGAGAAGCTCGTCGGGGTCGGTCGGGCTCCGGCGGAGGGGACAACAGCGGCAAGAGCTGCGCCGGGGATGAACAGAGAAGGAGAGGAGACGCGGAGGCGAGGGTGCTACCGAGGTGGGCGACGGCCATGGGGACTGGAGGTGACGGTGGTGCGGGTGGCTGGGAGATGACGGAGACGACGATGAGGGTGGCGGCCGCGGGCGGCCCGGAGGTAGTGGTGGCCGGCCATAGAGATGGTGATGGTGGAGATAGCGACGGTGGTAGTGGCTGGGGAGGGGTGGCCACGGCGGAGCTTCTTCCGAGGGAGAGCCGAGAGAAAGAGAATAGAGAGAGGGAGAGAGATCGTGAGAGAGAGAGAGGGGGAGAGTCGAGAGAGAGAGAGAGAGAGAGAGAGAGAGAGAGAGAGAGAGAGAGAGAGAGAGAGGCCGGGGGGTCTGCTCCAGTGGGTGAGGGAGGTCTCCGTCGGGTGAGAGGAGGAGAGAGATGAGAGGAAATGGAGGGGGGTACGGCTAAGAGTGAGAGCGGCTGTGAGGGGGGAGGGGGGTTAGAGTTAGGTTAGGGTTTGGGTTTTAATAATAATAATAATAATAATAATAATAATAATAATAATAATAACAATATTAATACTAGGAATAATGAAGTAAAATTTTACGCTAATAAAATTATAGAATAATAGCAATCAATAAATTAATAACAACAATATCAAGAGTCAGTCCCCAACAACCAAGGCTAACCCAAATTCAGAAAACACTAAAAAAATTTAAACAATTACAAATTTTTAAAATCACCAAAATACCAAATACGGTCATATACATATTTTAAAATAATAGGGATATGACATCCTACCCATCTTACAAAAATTTTGTCCTCGAAATTTCAAAATCATTTACAATATGATTTTCAAAACTAGTATACATATCATAAAAATTCTACCCACCTTACAGAAATCAAGTAATACAACTAAAAATGAACAAATCTCAATATGAAAACGTCAAAGAGAACAATGTCTAGCTACACAATTCAACTTTTAAAATAGGACCAAAACATCGAAAGGTTTTCGAAAATCAAAATCTCACATGCATGAAATAACTCCATAAATAAAAAAAAAGTACAATATATTGAAAAAAATATCAGAAAACCTAAAATTCCAACTGCATGAAAATCCACAAAAAATCATAAAGCCCAAGATATTTGTCTTAAACCGATGATCGTAGTTTCCTAATATCCGATCATAATGTGTGTCATGGTCATTCTTTGCCACGCCATCTAGAATGGCTGCAAAAGATTCACTATGGCACTATAATCAAGCGACTACAACTTTCGTTACCATGCCACCAAGGTATACTTGGGTCACCCGGTCACTCTTGATAATACCCAAAACGAATCAAATCCATAACCCAAATGTCCAAGTCACTAAAATAAAAAAATATCTAAAAATATAACAAGACAGTCCTAGGAAAATAATCAAAGTCCGAAATCCAGGTCAATCTTAATATTCATTCAAAACACCTTCAATAATAACACAAGACAGTTTTCTAGGAAAATACTTCAAATCCAAAATCTATGTCAAAACATATTATATAGAAAATATATTTATAAAAAATGATATCAGAAACAGATAATCATGATTGCGGAACTATCCAGAATCAAATGAGCTGAATTGATATAAGAATATCCACTGGATACTCAACAAATGTTAAAATATTCAATCTCAGAGTCCTGATGAAATCTTTCTTCCACAACAATCATGCCAACGCTCAAAGAGGGTGATAATGATACTAAGTCAACACGAAGTCAACGCACGAAAGGGATAACAAGAAATCAACTAAAACAAAACACTGGTAGAGAGTACAGAACCCAAGATAGATAACGAGTAACCCAAGGATAAAGAGAAGACATCGTCTTATTTGACAAAGTGATCAATATGGCCAACAACATGACCATGCCTTTCAAACAAGGACTAATAGGTAGATAATAATGAATAAGACATGGCCAAGCAAGATAGGTCCAAGTAGAGATGAGGACTAGTACAAAAGATCAAGGGAGCGAAGGACAAGTGTAACAAGTTAGAATATCAAGGAATAGTGGAATGAGATTAATAATCATGTGACACCCAACAATATCTCAAAATGAGACCTGCATGGGCTACCACTAAAACCTTATCATGACCTGGTACCGGAATAGGGGACAAACATAGGCCAGCTAAACCGTATAAGGTACGAAGACGTTATACGGCGATGACTGCTGCCAATCTTGTTGGGTATCCTAGCATGCAATCAATCTATGGCCTAAAACTGATCTCATATCCACAGACAATAATCAGTGAAGTAATAAACAAGAGAGAGAATCGTATGAAAAGTAGGAAATAAACATATGAGAAACAGGAAATCTACGGTATAGGATAATAATGTAGACGAGTATACCTTCCCACAGTTCCTAGCATGGTATGGAACTAAAGCACATCCTCTAAGTTAATTCTGAAAGATCCACATGGTCGGTCACTGGCAATATGGGAATAATCCAGAGTTGTCCAGGCCAACTGCAGTAAGTACCAGAAAGAAAGGCTCAAGGATGGGCAAAGAAAAGCCAGCAGGATAAAATATAAAGCATGAGAACATATATGAACAGTAAATAGGGTAAGAATCGTGCGGTACTAATGCACGATAACAATCCACAACTAATGTAGCTAAATAACCAACAATCATCACATCTCCCTAACATCCAATAATACCTGCATTGCCAACTGGAACTGGATATTAGCCAGCTTTGTAAGCAACAAGCCAAATAATTTAAGTGATTAAACGGCCACTAAAATGCCAACGGCTTTCTATGTGGAGGTTGGGCTACCCCAATAATGCAATGTATAATGTAGAACTAGAAATTGTACCTATCTAGTGAGTTGAAATACTACTTCGACATGTAAACGACTACGGGTAAATCCGGCACCCTGCACATGAATTATGCGACTGCTATCAGACACGAATAATAGATTCGACACCCCACACGTGAAGTGTACGACTGCTATCAGACACGAATAGTTTTGGGTTTGTTTACATGCCTAGAGTATTTCTTCGCCAGACTACTACCAACAGATCCAAGTAGGTCATAAATACGAAAATCATACATGAGTCATGAAAATAATAATCATGAATAAAACATACAAGGGATCCATACTACATCGTGTGACCATCATGTCGAGAGTCGATAGAAAATCAATGTAGAGCAATACTAATACATAAATCATAGAATTTATCAAATATGAAAACTATCAGAAATGTACTCGGCAACTACAAGGTACCCGTGCATGTAATTACTTAATATAGCTAGAAATCAGGATGATACCGCAGTGCCATATAATCAGGGAAGTAACACCTCAAGTACATATAGGAGCCTACAGCTCTAATCATCAAGTCGGTCTATCCACCGGATCAATCTATCAGGAGTCTCCCATCTATGATGAGATAAATATCATGTCAGGAAGTACGATCACCAGATACTAAGCTAATCACAATAAACAATGCTAGGCCCTATGGCTCACAAGAATCCTCTGAATTATTGATCGCAAGCTATCAGCAAACAGTTTCCCCAATTCTGGGATACAACAAAGGTACCAGGTTTTGGGCATTTGGGAAGTCGGGTAAAAATCTTATAATGATACCCTCATTATTCTCCTCGTTCCTTGAAGCACTCACACAATCATCGAAATCCAGGAATCCATATTGTCATATCTGATCAAATTAGAACATCATTAAAAAGGAAATCATAATAATATCCAAGAATCCACGTGAGTCTTGTAGAAACGAATCGTAAAGCGCAATACTCTCGAGAGGGGTGTGAATAGAGTAGGCAGCAAAATTTAGCTAATTAAAAAATTAGCAACAAGATCACAGAGAATGTACGTATATATCACAAGTAAATAAATGTAAAGGCAGAGATCAGAACGCAAACGCAAAGACGGTGATGTATACTGATTTTTCTCTTGTGAGGACTATTCTAGTCGGAAGAACTCTAGCTTCCAGTTGAATTCACTATTAGAAAATACCGTAAGTTTTCATACGAAGTCCTTGCAACTTTTATAAAACGAGCTTTGATACGAAGTATCACACCCAGCTCCCGGAGGAGCGATCATCCTCGCTAAGGTGTGATGCCACACGAGCCTAGGTTGCGCTAGTGCAAGGCCAAGTCCAGAAATGGTCGATTAAAGCTAGGCCACAGAGTCGCACAGAGTGTCCCCATTTGCAGCAGAAAGTAAATGAATACAAATTAAAACAAACTCAATAGTCTTTATTGATATACAAAAAGTAGTACAAGCAACGTTATGCCAAGATTAGAATTCACTCAAGCTCTCTCTCTCTCTCAAAACATAAAAGGTGTGCCAAGTGGCTTTCAAGATGGAAGGATTCATGGTGATGTTCCGATACATTATGTCCTGTATATGGTGCTTTAGTTCTCTTGCAATGCTCCAAGGCTCCAGAGTTAGTTTTGTGCCCTAACACGTTCGAAGGAGGTCTCTGCACCCAACGAGGTTCTCCCGTACCCTGCAAGCAGACTATGTGGTTATCAGTACATTGTTATGCACTGGTGGGGAGGCTAGCTCGCCCACTCGCTATCATTACCAAACATGTTCATTTTACTTTTGTGAACCATCTATCATTTATTGTCTTACTAATCTTCCCTTAGGGTCAGTTTCATGTCATATCATTCAAGCCTATCTCGTGTCATCGATATCAAGTGTCGCATAGAAAATACACGCGCAACTTACCATATATACCGTATGATCATTCCTGTCCAAAATAAACCAAGTTAGCCAACATATTATTCATTTACGAATTGACAGGTTTGCATAATTATTCAAAAGTGTCAAGGGCGTACTCCTACCTCAGGTGGTAGCATGTCGTAGGCGTATTTCTAACTCATTTGTACGAAGTACTCTAGTTTATTTGTTGTATTCTATTCAAGACTGTTTAGAAGGTGCTTCGTTCAGTTCCACAGTTTTTCAGCTTACTCAAGTTGTCAGGATGTGTTGTACTCAACTGTTGTTTAGATATGTTTCATTCAGTAACATAGCATATTTAGCTAGTCAGATTTACTTATTTTAATGCAAGGTCTCGCACGCGGATTTACCACAATCGAGCCAACTTTTTTTTATGCATCGGTCGCTGGCACCATAAACCATTTGGATATGTTTCTCTTGGTATTCTCACCTATCAAGCGTGATGGTTGGTATACCTTGATGGTCTTTTGAAATATTCGGCCGTACGTCTCTTGGGTGGCCGAGCCCGCATCCAAGCAGCCCGTAAGTCATGATTCTTCCTAGGCCGGCCACGATGTCGTTGATCGTTGCCTTGGAATCCTCATTTGATTCTTTCCTCCGTATACGAGTGGGTTGTCCGCGACCATTTCGTATTATCTTGTCAGTTTTAACTTAAAGACTGTCTTTGAGCCATAGGTTGTCTGTGAGCCATAATGCATTATCGACCAGATTGGCGGCAACGTCCGTGCAGCGCGGGTAGCGAGCCCCGTTGCACGTCCCCGTCATACCTGTCACTAACCATTCATTTCTTTCTTATCTTTTATTTATTCATTCTTTTCTTTCTATCGCTTGTTTATTCATACATTGATTCATTCACGTATTCATTCATTCATTTATTGATTCATTCATTCACTTATTCATTCATTCATACATTATTCTACTTCCTGTACGGGAACCGCCTTGGCAACCCATCGGTCCCGAAACCTTTCAATATTTCTATACTCTACTCGGAACGACTATGTTGATAGTCTTTCTGTTTCATTTTAGTAAACCATTCATTATTTTATGTCTCAAGTTGTGGTACGATTCTAAGTGACAAGCCTATTGTTCGTTATTGAACACATAAGTAAATCTACTCAAAATGTAAGTTGTGCATTGCCACAAGCATGGAGTGCAGTGCAAGGTTCAAGTATTACTCCAAGTTTCTTTCCATGTTCTACACAAGCATACAAAATAGGATTATTTCCTTAACCAGGTGTGTTGAGTTATTTTGTTAGCATACAGAGATTATCGTCTAGCGATTCTAGCAATATTGTCTGTATTATTATGTGTCTAGCCTAAGCAAAGATAGGTTCATCGGAGCCACCCACCTTAGTGATGATGGCAATCGGCCGAGCGAGACTCCGAGCGCGCCTTTGAAAGTCTGTCTGGATTCTCCTGAAGGGCCAAGTCCATTGCCTTTTCCTTAAGCGAGTCATTTCGCCGAGCAAGATGGGGTTCGAGTCGTTGCACTTGCGCTGTTTGAGTCGACGTTCCGCTAGGGTGGAGCGGGTCGTTACATAATACAACCACTCAAAATAAGTTTCGTCCTCGAGACTTCCTGAGTGCACGCTATCCTACTGTTCCTTAACTCATGCCGTGTGCATAGCTTAGACAATTCCTATCGAATGGCTTTATCGTTCGATGGCATCAAACTATACTCGGGTACCTTTCTAAGTTCCATATCGCATGCGTTTGGTAAATTTCATCGAATGACTTTACTACTTATTCAAGCTGATGGTACTCACTCAGTCATCGTGTTTCTATGACTTGGTCACTATTGTGCCCTGTATCGGGACTATAATGGTCACACGAGGTGTGTTATAATTCATCAAATATGAGAGTCGTAGGCTGAGACTAACTCGCTTCATCCATTCATCCATACGCATCTCAACATATTCACTTGCAGCTGCATTCGAGTTCATCATATCGCTGAGTTTGGATCGTGCACATATTCAAGGTATCCCCCGAATATATACATTTCAACCAAGCTTAGCGATAGCAAAGTCGGACAAGCTACTCGTGATAGTTTCAAATTGTCGGCCGTTTTACTAGCTCGATTAAAACTGAACTCTAGTTTCTTTCACTATCGTATATCTTGATCCTCGAGATGACCCGATTCATTTCTCAAGCGTTCCGTCTTACGAAATCAATATGACACTTCTAGCGGAGTCGACCAAAGTTCAAGTAGAATTTCATTCGATTCAAGACCAAGTATTGAACTATCATCAAGTACGTCCTCCAGGTAATGATTCAATTTGTTATCCCAACTTCACTTGTGCATCATCGATTCCTATCATTTATTTTGTTTGGGGCTGTTAATGTTGTCGTAAATGTACACTCCCAGTTCCACGTCCTAACTCTAAGTCTTGTTGCTCCCGATTTATCGTTCGTCCGAACGATCTTCTAAAGTCGGTTACACAGGTTCAATCACTCGCATAGGGTTGTCCACCTATCCGCTAGGTCAGCTCACAAGGTCATAGTTACAAGTCAAGTTCTTGGTTCATCGTGCAAAGTTGTTTGCACGACGTTCGTCCCAATCCTATGGTTAAACCTTTTGTTTGTTGGTACGGATACTTCTACCCAAGCTCGTTTCACCAAAATTTCTAAACATCGAGCAGTGTTCATCCTATTCACATCAAGACACTCTACGCATAAGGTCCGAGCTCGTTCAGCAAAGTCAGCTATGATGCTTGTCCTTAACCAAATTCTCGGTATCTCAATTTTGTACATCCAAACTAGCATTGTCATAGTCTATCTCTTCAAATTTGTTTGATACAATTCACCTATCCATCCTATCCAATTTACGTAGTCGATCACAAGGTCGTCTAGCCAAGCAATTTGTTATATTCCAATCTCACGCAAGTCTGATTATCCATGGCGGATATGAATCAGTACCATGCCAACATTCTCGTAGAATAATCGTCCTCATTGGGACATAACTCATGTATTGAGTCTAGATTAGTTCATTCTTGATACGCGGATTGGGTCTACTCAGTCCTCAAGTTGTTTATTGTCAATCACAAGTCTGAACAATCCTCGAATTCACCTTCACTTCAAACCAAAAGTCGAAGTAATCCAAATTGCTATATCAAAATATTTTGAGTTAGATCATTCCTGCTGGACATGAATCACCATGCCAACGCTCATGCGAAATGAACACCCCAAATCCGATATGACGTATGTGCGCGGCTGGAGTTGCGCTCATATAAGACAAGATCGTTGTCGTTGTGGTTATCACCAAACAATCAAGTCACCTTCCTTTCAACCAAACATTCGTTTCTATTAAAATCCTAAGCACAACATCCATCGATCTTTGATACATCTCAATACCATCGATGAAGTATATAACCTGACGATATTTCTTTTACAACGAAATATGAGTCATGCAACTTAATTCCTCAATTCGTATTATTTTATACTAACTCAAGTCATTAAGCAACATCTATTCTAGCTCCTTAGTCATTCTTGTATCTTCAAATCAACATTCATGCACGCTATCTTCTAATCGTGCTGTCTTCGATTTCATCCATGAGTATTTTACCTCAACTCAAATTTTAATCCATTTGACATTTCCGAAATCGCACGTAAGATCCACCAAGTTTTTCTCAACCAAGACGTTTATTTGTTTCATCGTTCCGAAACTCTATTCAACTTGTTTGTAATTTGTACTACACATTCACTAATCGCCCGAATGATATCTCATTTGAGACTCTAAAAAATTACGACCAACTAAGCGTTACTAGTTCTAAGGCTTTGCACGATATCATCGTTGGTTGGTATACTTGTTACTACCTGTAGGTCCATAATTTTGGTCTAACAGTTTACTAGACGGTCCATACACCACTCAAGATTCGAGCCACTCGACTATTCGTCGAAACTCATTCTTATTCTTTGAAGCTATGGCATACACCACTCGGGGTCAAGTCATTCTACAAATCCTCAAAAAGGTCATTCAATTCACAATCGACATATTTAATATACGTTCGCCCGTTCCTTAAAGTCTAAGGATCATTCTCGTGTTCGCCTTATCGTTGGTCTGATAGCGTCTCTATCGACATACATTCTAAGTCACTTATTATCGTCCGAGCGATATCAATCTCGCTCGTAAACTCGTTCACACCAGAAGGTCTAGGTACGCGATACTCAGCGCCACTTAGCCAAAGGCTGTATGCATGGCTGTCCAGTTCGGATTATACTCTGGTCTCGTACACTCATTCACTAATGTCAGCGTAAGGTTATTCTGTTTGCGCAATATTTGCTAACTTTTTAGTATTGGTTCCCTTCAGTTCAAGTCCGACAAGGTTCGGCACAAAGGCCTTCGCATATCAATTCTGTCTAACCATGTATTCGTATGAGCTTTTGCAAGTATTAGACTTATTGTATGGAACATCCCAATGGTCAACAGAGAGAGCGTACACTTCTTTTGTCCACGATCGAGCTTCCAAAACTGAGAGAGTCGAAATAAAGTTCAAGGACGTAAAGCTGTGCTCTGATACCAATCTGTCATGCCCTGCTCCGGAGGAGCGATCATCCTCGCTAAGGTGTGATGCCGTACGAGCCTAGGTTGCATTCGTGCAAGGCCAAGTCCAGAAATGACCGATTAAAGCTAGGCCACAGAGTCGCACAGAGTGTCCCCGTTTATAGCAGAAAGTAAATGAACACAAATTGAAACAAACTCATTAGTCTTTATTAATATTCAAGAAATAGTACAAGCGACGTTATGCCGAGATTACAATTCACTCAAGCTTTCTCTTTCGAAACATAAAAGGCGTGCCAAGTGGCTTACAAGATGGAAGGATTCATGACGATGTTCCGATACATTATGTCCTGTATATGGTGCTTTCGTTCCTTTGTAACGCTCCAAGGCTCCAGAGTTAGCTATGCGCCCTAGCAGGTTCGAAGAAGTCTCCACACCCGACGAGGTTCTTCCGTACCCTGTAAGCAGACTGTGGTTATCAGTACATTGTTATGCACTGGTGGGGAGGCTAGATCGTCCACTCGCGATCATTACCAAACACGTTCATTTTACTTTTGTGCACAATCTATCATTTATTGTCTTATTAATCTTGCCTTAGGGTTAGTTTTATGGCATATCATTCAAGCCTATCTCGTGTCATCGATATCAAGTGTCGCATAGAAAATACATGCGCAACTTACCATACTTACCGTATGATCGTCCCTGTCCAAAATAAACCAAGTTAGCCAACATATTATGCATTTACGTATTGACAGGTTTGCATAATTATTTAAAAGTGTCAAGGGCGTGCTCCTTCCTCATGTGGTAGTGCGTCGTAGGCGTGTTTCTAACTCATTTGTACGAAGTACTCTAGTTTATTTGTTGTGTTATATTCAAGCCAGTTCAGAAGGCGCTTCATTCAGTTCTATAATTTTTCAGCTTACTCAAGTTGTCAGGATGTGTTGTACTCAACTGTTGTTTAGATATATTTCATTCAGTAACATAGCATGTCCAACTAGTCAGATTTACTTATTTTAATGAAAGGTCTCGTCGCGAATTTGTCGCAATCGAGCCAACTTAATCTATATACATCGGTCGCTGGCACCACAAGCCATTTGGACAAGTTCCTCTTAGTATTCTTACCTATCAAGCGTGATGGCTGGTACACCTTGATAGTCTTTTGAAATACTCGGCCTCACGTCTCTTGGGTGGTCGAGCCCGCACCCAAGCAGCCTGTAAGCCATGATTTCGCCTAGGCCGGCCACGATGTCGTTGATCATTGCCTTGGAATCCTCATTTGATTCTTTCCTCCGTATACGAGTGGGTTGTCCGCGACCATTTCATATTGTCTTGTCATTTTTAACTTAACGGCTGTCTTTGAGCCATAGGGTGTCTGTGAGCCATAATGCATTATCAACCAGATTAGCGGCGGCGTCTGTGCAGTGTGGGTAGCGAGCCCCGTTGTACGTCCCGTCATACATATCGCTAACCATTCCTTTCTTTCTTATCTTTCATTCATTTATTCTTTTTTTTTCTTTCGTTTGTTCATTCGTTCATTGATTTATTCACGTATTCATTCATTCGTTGATTCATTCATTCACTTATTCGTTCATTCATACATTATGCAACTCCCTGTGTGGGAACCGCCTTGGCGACCCATCGGTCTCGAAGCCTTTCTATGTTTCTATACTCTACTCGGAACGACTATGTCGATAGCTTCCTATTTCATTTTAGTAAACCATTTATTGTTTTATGTCTCAAGTTGTGGTACGATTCTAAGTGACACGCCTATCGTTCGTTATTGAACGCATAAATAAATCTACTTAAAATGTAAGTTGTGCATTGGTACGAGCGTGGAGTGCAGTACAAGGTTCAAGCATTACTCTAAGTTCCTTTCCATGTTCTACACAAGCATACAAAATGTGATTAATTTCTTAGGTATGTGCGTTGAGTCATTTTGTTAGCATGCAGAGATTATCGCCTAACGATTCTAGCAATATTATTCGTATTATTATGTGTCTAGGCTAAGCAAAGATAGGTTCATCGGAGCCACCCACCTTAGCGATGATCGCAATCGGCCGAGCGAGACTCTGAGCGTGCCTTTGAAAGTCTAAGTCTGGATTCTTCTGAAGGGCCAAGTCTATTGCCTTTGCCTTAAGCGAGTCATTTTGCCGAACAAGACGGGGTTCGAGTTGTTGCACTTGTGCCGTTTGAGTTGATGGGTCGTTACACGAAGTACTCGACCAACTTCAATTGTGAAGTATCTTTCTTTAATCAAGCCTCTGATTACAATCACTCTGAAGCTTCTAGACTGTATCACACTGGCAAATTGACTAGAGGATTTAACTGGCTTGGGATTTGAAAATAAAGCTTTAGAGCACTTTGGAAGACGTTTAAGCTTAGAGAGAAGAGATGAGAAAGTGAATGAGTGAGTTGAAATGATCGAAATCCTTCTCTATTTATAGGTTTTCCAAAGTCAGAACTCTGATAGAATTCGGGCAGAACTCTATGAGAGAATCTCGGCAAATAGCCGTTGCATCCGTAACTGCAGGAAGACCAAGTTCAAAATCCAACGTACACTAGGGGAATTCGGGCCGAACTCTGTTCGAATTCTGGTCGAATTCTGGTCGAATTCTTGTAAGTTTATTTTAAATTTTTGGTCATTTTAAAAAGCAGATTTTGGTTTTGTCTTTTTAAAAAGTTTAAGCGTTTGTCTTTGTAAAATGGGTTATTTTTCAAAACATAGGATATTTTTGAAAACGTTTTTTGGGGTAGCCTATTTGCCAGTATTACTCGGTGTACAAAGTATTCCTAGACTCAATAAATATGAAAATTATATGCATAAAGACTCATATGACAAAATTGGCTTCGGTCTTGAACAGATAGGTAGCAGTTCTTTAGCAGTTGTCTAAGTTGTCCAAATAGTCCAAGTAGCCCTTATATCGAGACAGAGTTTGATCAATTATTAAAATCAGGTTCGACCATGACCAATGGGCCAACTATCTCCCCTATTTTAATAATTGACAAACCTTGACCGATATAACATCTCGATCGTTTGAGATTTAAAAATCATCAAAATATTGTACTGTGTCCTGAAAAAAATTCCTGTATCCTACAAAGATATTAGATCCTATTTTTTTCCGTTGTCACTTAACAAAATAATTACAAGTAGAGAAGCTCCCCCGCAATTCCTGTATAAGAAAAACGTTGAAGAAATACAAAAATATAGATAAACATGTATTTCACGGGCAGTTTATATGTTGAAGCATAAAAAGAATATAGTGCTATAACATGAAATAAGGAATAATGCTAAGCTAAAAATAGAAACATGCTAAGAAAAGCATTAAGATGTTCAGTACATCAACTTAGCAAATACAGTCTCAGTGCAAATAAAAAAAATAAAGTACTAAATGATATCTTGGAATGTCGGAGGATTTCCAAGTAAATATAGACAAAAATAAAAGTCTCACTAAATGGCATCTAGACAAAATATATCACGTCTAGATCATATATCCTCAGAGTCATCATCATCAGTAGCGCCGGTAGTGCCACCATGTCCGGATGGACCAGCTCCAGAAGTGTCAGCTCTAGAAGGGTGTGGAGTAGCACCAGAAGCATGGTACCAATCATATGTATTAACAGGCTGAAAGAAAGAACGTACCGCCTCATCCTTATAGCAATATCCTGAAACAGCTGGATATCTGGGAAGAGAACTGGCAAAATGTATAGTCTGAGCGAATCGAGGTAGGCAAAAGAATTGACGAGAGCCTGAAACTGACTGGCATCATGGAACTCGCGTTCCCTATATGTGTCAGTGATAAACGCTCACAAATCCGAGAGATGCTGTGACACCCTCAAATGACATAGGGTAATCCTGAGGAGGTGGAGCAGGAGCAATAGGAGGAGCATGAGTAGGAGGGACGACTGCTCTGCGACGTGATACTGAAGATAATTGGGCTCATACTTAAGAGCACAAGTGGATAAGTCAATATCAAAATGCTAGAAAATGAGGGGGATAATCATCGCATAAGCAAGGTTGTGATTCCTTTCGCGACAACGACCCATCATTTGAATAATAGTCTTGGGACAAAAATTGAATACCCTTAAGAATATGATAAAGGACAGATAGTTCAAGGGTGGTAACATTATCTTTTGAGGTGGATTTGGGTAAGATAGTAGAGTATGATGCGGTGCAACTCATAGTTGAATAAGTTTAAGTTAGCAGCCTAAAACTTACCAGAACCAACGCGGACATGAGAGCAGAGTTCGTTCTTGAAACTGCTTAGAGTCGTACCTATGGGGAAATCAAATTCAGTGATATCATCAAGCGGGACGCATTTGTTAGGGATACCAAGAATTTTTGCTAAAAGGACAACATTGAAATCGAAACTAATTCTACTAATATGAGTTCTAACAACAAAAGTGTCCAATGTGAAGTTACAATAAAAAAGTCTAATAGCATTAGTGGCGATAGGGAATTGTATGGCGACAAAATGATGTAACCTTAATGCTTTAAAGAATGTAGTGGTCAGGAAATATAATCCATTTAATCGGTGCTCCGGTGCATATGTTACGTATCGAGAAATCCGCGTACCACGTAACCACCACTTTTTCGGAATAAGGGTAATTTTGAATTTATTCTAATTATTGTTATTAGTGTGATTTTATATATCTTGAGTGAAAAATTAGTTTTCAAAACTAGAATTTATATTTTGATTAATATCTAAATAATTTAGTAGTGCATATGTATTATTATTGAATATGACTAATGGTTAGCCTTGGACTAGAATAGTGGTTAGTGATCCTAGAGGACCTAAAATAACTTATCATGATCATCCAACTAGATGATTAGGACTAACCTAAATGACCTTAAGCTAGTCTCTGGCTAGACTAGAAGATTTAGTTAGAAAACTTGACTAAACACCTAATTAGAAAGGGAGGTTCAATCCCTAACTTGTCAAAACTAAAGGGAGGGGTATAGTGGACCTTTCCTAATTAATCAAACCATAAATTTAACACCATATGGCAGCCCATCTTCCTATTAACGCCTACTTCATCTTCTTCCTTTTTCTATTTTTATTTCAAGCCCTAATTTAGGAGCTTTTTCCCCAAATTGCTCCTACACCCAAATTTTCTCCAAATTGATCCAAATTCGTTTTATTCTTTTTTCCTTGGAGAGGAGAAGCCTCTATTGGCTAGCTAAGAAGGGATTGGAAATTTGGAGCCTTGAAGCTGGTGGAGATCTAGATCTAGAAATTTTACATTGGTAATCTATCTCCTTTTGGTATGAGCTCTCTAAACCCTTCTATTTTATTTCATTAGTGTAACTACATTCTTTTAAGACCCTATTTTTATTAGGGTACCATTAGAGAGGAGTTGAGGCTCTCCTCTTCCTATTTGAAGGTTTTTTACATTTTATTTTGATACAAATTGGGAGAAATCGAATTTGTGACCACCAAGTGTTCGATACGTGTCCCCAAAGAAACTTTCGTATCCTTTTTGAGTCAAGATTGGATGTATATGTCCTAAATAGGATACATGGTGTTGTATCATTGTATCTAATGATATACATGGTTAGATTTGAGTGTATATATGTGTTTCTTTTGTCCAAAACAACCCAAATTCGTCATAATATTTATCCACATTTTTAGTAGCCATAGCAATTTAGAAATATCATAACTCCTAGATCAAGGCTCCAATTAATCTCCTTTTTTTAAAAGAACCGTATCGAAGTTAGATTTCAAAAAATATATTAATAGTCCAAATTCATTCTAGAACTTTCTGTAAAACTGTTGAGTGTTAGCTGTCCGAAAGACGAATGCGTTTCGGTGTTTTCGCGATTTCGGGAGCTTTCAGACATGAAAATGCGATCCGTTTGAAGTTTCAAAAGCTAATACGAAGGGCTACGACATACTTTAATCCTAAAATTTAGTGAATAGTCTATTAGGTGTAGTATTGGTTTTAAGTAGAAAACTGACTATACGATATAGGCATTTTGTGTATCCTATGAGCCTATGTAGTATGGATATCAAGTGAATGTAGGTATCATAGGTTGTTAAGAATATGTATGATACAGTATATATATATATTATTGTTAGGTAATATGTATTATTTGTGTGTGTTAATGTTGATACAAATGGTTATCAAGTAAGCCAAATAAATAAGTTATGTGTTAAGGTATTAAAGTTGTGAGAAAGGTACTAGTGTGATACTGTCACCCTCGAAATCCATGTTACGTATTTTCGTATACGTGTACATATTTTGGGTCCGTATTTTTACTAGTCATGGTTAGCTAGTCATGATTTTATTTTTAGCATGTTGCATTGGCATGGTTATTTTGGCATTTCATTGGTTATGGCTTAGCTTGGTTTGGTTTGCTTTTGGGTTCATCATGAACCAAAAGAAAACTCCTACCTACTACCACCATCATCATTTAAAATCCAACCCCCTTTCTCTCTCATCTTTACTCTTCATTTATTTCTTCATCTTCTTCCTCTTAACTTCTCCACCTACCAAGAGCTTAGGCAAGTACAACTTACTTCATGGAGAAACTCTATTTTTGTTGTTCTATTGCTTCCTCACGAGATTCTAAGATACTTTAGAACTTGGCATTTTTTATTTTGATGGATATTTTCTTGTAGATCTAAGTTTATATTATTTTCGTTTTCTTGGGTTTTTATCTATTAAACTTCATTATTTTCATGTTTTGATTGTTCCATGTTGTATAGAATTGATTTTACCCAAAATAGACCTTTGAAAAGTTGGATTTTGACTTGTTTTGAGGAAGTTATGGCCAAAAGTATTTTTGGCCATTTCTATGTTCATCTGTTCTGATTCTGGCAGGGACGATGAATAGTAACCGAGTCGCATATGGGAGTGTCGGATAGTGCCGCATAGTGTCCGAGCCGCATATGGGAGTGCCGTATAGTGCCGTATAGTGTCTGAGCCGCATATGAGAGTGCTGCATAGTACCGCATAGTGCTGCATAGTAACGAGCTGCATATGAGAGTGCCGTATAGTGCCGCATAGTGTCCGAGCTGCATATGGGTGCCTTATAGTACCGCATAGTGTCCGAGCCGCATATGGGAGTGTTGTATAGTGCCGTATAGTATCCGAGCCGCATATGGGAGTGCCGTATAGTCCGCATATGGGAGTGCTACATAGTGCCGCATAGTGTCGTATAGTGTCCGAGCCGCATATGGAAGTGCGACATAGTGCCGCATATCGAGCCGCATATGGGAGTGCTGCATAGTACCGTATAGTGCCGCATAGTGTCCGAGCCGCATATGATAGTGCTGCATAGTGCCGCATAGTGTCCGAGCAGCATATGAGAGTGCTGCATAGTGCCACATAGTGCTATATTGTCCGAGCCGCATATGGGAGTGCTGTATAGTATCGCATAGTATCCGAGCTGCATATGGGGGTGCCGTATAGTGCTGAATAGTGCCGCATAGTGTCTATTTTGGCTTATTTTGGTTATTTTATGCCCTATTTGGCCAATTTGTGGCTCGAATTTCTCCCAACTCCCAACATGAAAGTGGTAGATCTTTTCCTTGGCTTCAAAAACATGTTATTAGCTATTTTATGCAAGTTTTCTCATTTATTATAATGTAAGGATAGAACATGATAGTAGCCCGTCGTGGCGCACTCTTGACAAGTAAACATGACATGTAATCTGGAACGCCGTTGCGACGGCTATCTCGACATGCTAGTAATCCTCCTCTTGATACCATGGACGATTGTGCTTGTACAAATAAACCAGTCTTGTCTTACTCATGTCTAGGATAGGGACCCCTGAATACCACGGTCAGGGGTACCTACTGAATTCAACTAAGGCTAATAAATAGAATAATCCAGTAGTCATGAAGAGATTTTCCAGCTACATACAATCCCGTTATCTGGGCGCTCAAGTGACTTGTAGCCTACCGACGAGTAGGGCATATTTCCAGCACACAGTCACGTGTTGTATTTTTCATAAACGGACATTCGACCTGGATAGCCGGATGGTCTGCAGGACTTGTGGCTGTTGGGATAATCTCATTACATCTTGCTAGTAACTAAGCCTGTGATAACCCAAGTTAGTTAAAAGTATCAAGCCGTACTCTTGATTGGCCGTGATTGATTGGATGGAGTTTATTCCAGCTTAGTCTTATCCTGATCCTGTGCAAGATTGTGACATGACATGATTATTGATGCTTGCCTTAACAATAAAGATCAGAGGTCCAGTTCTGCTCAGGCGAAGGGTTACAACCCGGTCCTTGTTTGGTTTAAGGGTTGTAACCTGGCTCCCGGAGCAGTTCTGTGTCCTCTCTTCGTTTATTGTCTTATTTCAACCCCATTCCATGTTCGTCATGTTTTACCTTAACTTAATACCATGATTATTTATACTGGCCTTAGCAATAAAGATCAGGGGTCCAGTTCTGTTCAGGCGAAGGGTTACAACTCCGTCCTTGTTTGGTTTAAGGGTTGTAACCTGGCTCCCGAATAGTTCTGTGTCCTCTCTTCGTTTATTGTCTTCACTGTACCAATAGTATTTGAGACGGGTTTCTATTCAGGTGAAGGGCTGCAACCCCGGTCCTTGTTTGGTTTAAGGGTTGTGACCTGGCTACTTGAATGGTTTTTCGTACTCAGTTTACTGTTGTTATCTCTATTATTATCAGTTCTTTATTTATTATTTATCTTTAATCTTCTATTGTGATATGCTGGTTTTAGTTCCTAAGTGAAGTCTCCTTTGTGGCACTTGCTCTTCCTGGGTCTGACCCAGCTGGTTTTGTGTGGCCAGATATCGGAGCAGCACCAGAGGATCCACCTGTCTTCCAGCCAGACGGTGACCACCAGGTGTAAGCCTGGCAACGAGTGGGTTTCTTTTTGTCCTCCCATTTATTGTAAAAATTATTCTTTTGAGGCGTTTAGCCGGAGCACGTGTTAGCTCGTATTGCACCTTTATTTACTGTCTGCCTACGGGCTGTAACATGATTGACAGATCCTAGGGTTGATCATGTATGACTGAACTCATGTTGTCTTGACATTTTGTACGACTAGCTTCATGATCATCCAATATGTGATGTATGGGACGCCTTGCTATATATATTTGGTGCTCTGACATCTTGTAACTATTATTGCTTGCTTGAGATTGAGACAATAGGCTTGTTCATGACCATAGGAGACTGTTGGCTTGTAGTTAAACCCTCATGTATCTAGACAGCCGTGACCGTATAGCGAGGTGGGTTGTACTTCAATATACGTAGCTGGCTATGTACGTCCCTGCTCTCCAGTATTCTGGTTCTGGGGCGTTACATAGTTTTAGTGGTGGCCATGCAGGTCTTGTAATTCAAGATATGTGAGAGTTTATCGAATAGATGTCTCAATCAGTATTTGCCCTTGATCTCTGCTTGTATCTTCAAATCCTGAGAATCTTGACCTGATCACATGCTTGTTCGTTGATCTGTCCTGGTCCTTCCTTATTGTTCTCTATGTCGTCTTCTTCAGTGGCATTGTTCCTGGACCTGCCGATCAGCAAGACGGAGCACCTCCTATGGACCAGCACAACCTGGAGATCAAGTCCATCATTTAGGAGTAGCCTCCAGAGTCATGCCTACTGGGGGTCAAGAGCCACCAGTTCAGCCGTCCAGCCTGTAGAGCCTGATGATGGCACTTTGGTGGGTCTCATCAGGTCACTATTAGCCTCTTAGGATCGACGAGGAGATCCTCGCACCAGACGGTGGCAGACGCTTTGACTAGAGGAGGTCATCAGGGTAATAGCGCGGCCAACAGCTTCAAGCGCTTAAACCTCCCTTCTTCGATGACAGTGAAGATGCGATCACTGCAGATGCATGGCTTCAGGACACAGAGGTGATTCTAGAAGCAGCCAGGACTCCAGAGAACGAGAAGGTGGCCGTGGTGCACCTAGTTATTTGATCTTGCCTGCAGCTGGTGGGCGGCACAGGCTGTTGGATTAGTGGCCCCTATTGCCTGGGCAGTATTCAGGAAAATATTCCAGACAAAGTACTTCGATGCTGTAGCTCGGTACGATCTACAGACGAGGTTCACCAATCTGAAGCAGATGGGCAGGACGATCGATGGATATGCGGCGAGTTCTCCAGGCTTAGTCGGTTTGCTCCCACCTTGGTGGCGACCGAGTTCGATAGAGCCCAACAGTTCCAACAGGGGCTCTACCTAGAGATTTTATTGGCGGTGGAACAGTTTGAGCATCAGACTTTTGATGCAGTATTGAGAGCAGCCCGGAGGCATGAGTATACCTCCCAGAGGATTGTAGATAGGACGGGAGGTCGAAAGCGATCTCACGGCCAGATGAATCAGTCGTCAGCACCATTCCCGGCAGCCAGGGCTTTGACCATTGAGCTCCGAGGCGGGCGGTCTCAGTGACGTCGGTTCAATATTCCACCCCGATGCACCCTCAGCAGCAGCAGCAGAAGCAGTCTTCCACAGTTGGATGTTTATACTGTGGGAAGCCAGGGCATGTGGTATCAGAGTGTCGTAGAGCACATGGATTGTGCTTGGTTTGTGGTGCTCCGAACCACAGGGTTGGGGCCCGAACAGAGGGAGTTCATCGGCCTTCTCTAGTCCTTCAGTTAGAGGACCAGCACCAGTCCAGTAGCAGCAGCAGCTGCAGTACCCGTTCCGAGGCCATTGTCGATGCAGGCCCAGGCATTCCAGCAGCAGAGACCGCAGCAGTATGCCCAAGCTCAAGCCCTGATCCAGAACAGATAGAATTTTCAGCAGAGGGGACCCGTACCCAGAGGACATGGTCAAGTGCTAATCTGACCATAGGAGAAGAAGGATTAGCACTAGGAGAGATAGTGGCAGGTACTATTCTCGTCAACACCTTTCCAGCTTCAGTATTATTTGACTCTGGTGTATCGCATTCATTTATGTCTACACGATTCGCAACACGGGTAGGACTGGAGCTCGAGTCATTATCAGTAAGGCTTAATATACTTACTGATAACGAACTTGTGGGAGTAGATAGAGTACTTTTCCTCGTGTCGGGTCGTAGTTAGCGGTAGAGAATTTTCTACTAGATTGATAGAGTTCCCGATGGCCGATTATGATGTGGTCTTAGGGATGGATTGGTTGAGGGACCAGTATGCTAGGATAGACTGCCATATTAGCAGGGTTATTTTTAGCATTCCAGGCGAGCCGGAGTTTTTCTTCTCCCGAGACGAAGTTGAACCTTCTTCTCCAGTATTGCAGATGGCAGTAGCCAGTACAGTTACCTCAGATAGTCGAGCAGTTCCCAGATGTTTACCCAGAAGACCTTTCAGGGATGCCGCCAGAACGAGAGATCGAGTTTACTATCGACTTGATCCTAGGGACAGCCCCAGTGTCAAAGAGAGTCTACAGATGGCGCCGTCAGAGTTGGAGATATTGTACAAGATGATTGAAGAACTCATAACCAAGGGATTCATTCGTGCTAGTGGATCGCCTTGGGGAGCCCCGATGCTTCTTGTGAAAAAGAAGGATGGTACATCCAGATTATGTATAGATTATCGTACCTTGAACTCAGTGACAATCAAGAACAGATACCCTCTTCCGAGGATAGATGACTTGTTTGATCAACTCAATGGGGGGTAGTATTCTTGAAGATCGACTTACGGTCAGGATACCATCAGATCAGAGTCAGAGAGCAGGATATCCCGAAGACAGCTTTTAGATCAGATATGGACATTGGGAGTTCCTTGTGATGCCATTTGGAACAACCAATGCGCCGGCAGTATTCAAGGACCTCATAAATCGTATCTTTATGCCTTATTTAGATCATTTCGTGATTGTGTTTCTAGATGACATCCTAGTCTACAGCAAGAGTGAGGCAGAGCATGAGCATCATCTCCGTGTGGTTCTTCAGATACTCAGAGAGCACCAATTGTATGCCAAGTTCAGTAAATACGAGTTCTGGCTCGATCGTATTTTACTTGGGTCATATCATCACCCGAAGAGGAGTTGAAGTGGATCCCCAGAAGATCGTGGCCATTGAAACGTGACCGGTACCTAGCACAGTGGCAGAAATTCATAGTTTTCTTGGCTTGGCCGGCTACTACGACGATTTTTTCAGACTTTGCTCGAATTTTAGTGCCATTGACCCAGTTGACCTGCAAGGATGTACAGTTTGCTTGGACAACAGAGTGCCAGGATTCTTTTGAGAGGTTGAAGCAAGGCTTGATGACTCCTATTCTCCACGCTTCCAGATGGAACCAGAGGATTCTCAGTGTATTGTGATACTTCGGGCAGAGGTTTAGGATGTGTTCTGATGCAGCATGGGAAGGTAATAGCTTATGCGTCACGACAACTTTGTGATCATGAGAAGAATTACCCAACCCATGACTTGGAGCTGGCAGCAGTAGTGTTTGCACTTAAGCTTTGGATGCACTACTTGTATGAATAGGGTAGAGATTTTTACTGACCACAAGAGTCTGAAGTATGTGTTCATCCAGAAGGATCTCAACATGCGTTAGAGGAGATGGCTGGAGCTGCTTGTGGATTATGACATCAACTTGCATTATCATCCTAGAAAGGCCAACGTTATTACAGATGTATTGAGCATGAGAGCTGGAGTTTATTTTCCCACAGCGCAGTCGAAGTTATTAGCCGATCTTCAGAAGATAGGAATAGAAGTTGTCCTTCCTACTAATGTGGCATTATGGCTAGCATGCAGGTTCAGTCCAGCATAGTCGAGAGGATCCAGATGGTGCAGTCGGCAGATTCCAAGCTTCAGCGCTCAGAGCAGAGTGCAACAGGACGAAGACCAGAGTTATGCATTCATAAAGACGGTACACTACGACATGGTAAGCGTCTTTGTGTACCCAATGGAGATATCAGACGGAGATCATAACAGAGGCTCACTGTTCGCAGTATTCTATTCATCCCGACGGTTCGAAATGTATAATATCCGCCAGCACTTTTGGTAGAATGGCATAAAGAAATAGCCCTTTGTCTCTCATTGTTTAGTCTGCCAACAAGTTAAGGCTGAACATCAGAGACCAACTGACTACTTCAACCATTGCCAATTCCAGAGTAGAAATAGGAGCATATAACCATGGATTTTGGCTAGATTGCCTAGATCCCCGGCTGGCAGAGATGCTATTTGGGTTGTCATAGACAGGCTCATGAAGGTGGCTCACTTTCTCTCGTTCAGAGTTGGTCAGTCGACGGCTCAGCTAGCGGAGATGTATCTCCGACAGATTATCAGATTGTATGGTATACCAGTCAGTATCACCTCAGACAAAGATTCTAGATTTACATCGTACTTTAGCCTACAAAGAGTTTGGGGACTCGCCTCCAGTTCAGCTCAGCGTATCACCCACAGACAGACGGTCAGTCAGTGCGTACCATATAAACCTTGGAAGACATATTGAGATCTTGTACACTCAACTTCGGTGGTTTATGGGAAGATCACCTGCATCTGGTAGAGTTTTCGTACAACAACAGTTTCCAAGCTAGTATCCAGATGGCACCGTTCGAGGTACTGTATGGTAGGAAGTACCGATCTCCGCTAGCATAGGACGATGTCAGAGAGAGGTATGCTCGGTCCAGAAATGATTGCTCAGACTGTTAGGTGGTCAGGAGAGTCAGAGATCGTCTTCGAGTTGCCCAAGATCGCCAGCGTCATTGGGCCGATTCTCATCGGCGCCCTCTTGAGTTTTCTGTCGGCGACTATGTATTCCTGAGATTTTGCCTAACCGTGGCGTCATTCGTTTCTGCGTACGGGAAAAGCTTAGTCCTAGGTATATAGGGCCATTTAATTTTACAGCGAGTAGGAGATGTATCCTATCGTCTCGCTCTTCCACCATTGCTACGTGAGGTGCATGAAGTATTCTATTATCCCAACTGCGACGGTATATCCCGGACCCGAGCCACATCTGGATCATTCGGAATTGGTCGTTGGTACCAACCTTTCATATGAGAAGAGGCCCATTTCCATATTGGACCGAAGAGAGAACACTCAAGAACAAGACTATCAAGTTAGTCCGAGTTGCTTGGGGTCATCACTCTTTGGGTGAGTCAACGTAGGAGCGTGAGGATGATATCCGATCGCGATATCCCGACCTGTTTGACTCGTGAGGTATAATATCTTCTTATGCCTTACACTTCGAATCCTTGCCTGTATATTTGATTGCTTGATTGATTGCTTAGCTGTAGATTGCATCTGATAGTGTAACTTGTCCCGACACCTCTAGCCTCTTTAATTAAATTCTGAGTACGGAATTCTTTTAAGGTGGGTAGAGTTGTCACCCTCGAAATTCGTTTTACGTATTTTCGTATACGTGTACGTATTTCGGGTCCGTATTTTTATTAGTCATGGTTAGCTTGTCATGATTTTATTTTTAGCATGTTGCATTGGCATGGTTATTTTGGCATTTCATTGGTTATGGCTTAGCTTGTTTTGGTTTGCTTTTGGGTTCATCATGGACCAAAAGAAAATCTCTACCTACTACCACCATCATCATTTAAAACCCAACCCCCTTTCTCTCTCATCTTTATACTTTATTTATTTCATCATCTTCTTCCTCTTAACTTCTCCACCTACCAAGAGAAGCTTGGCAAGTACAACTTGCTTCATGAGAAACTCCATTTTTGTTGTTCTATTGTCTTCCTCGTGAGATTCTAAGATACTTTAGAACTTGGCATTTTTATTTTGATGGATATTTCTTGTAGATCTAAGTTTATATTATTTTCGGTTTTCTTGGGTTTTGATCTATTAAACTTTATTATTTTTATGTTTTGATTGTTCCATGTTGTAGAGAATTCGATTTTACCCAAAATAGACCTTTAAAAAGTTGGATTTCGACTTGTTTTGAGAAAGTCATGGCCAAAAGCATTTTTGGCCATTTTTATGTTCATCTGTGCTGATTCTGGCAGGGACGATGAATAGTGCCCGAGCCGTATATGGAGTGCCGTATAGTGCCGCATAGTGCCCGAGCCGCATATGGGAGTGCCGCATAATATCCGAGCCGTGTATGGGAGTGTCGCATAGTGCCGCATAGTGTCCGAGCTGCATATGAGAGTGCTGCATAGTGCCGTATAGTGTTGTATAGTAACCGAGCCGCATATGGTAGTGTCACATAGTGTCCAGCCGCATATGGGAGTGTCGCATAGTGTTGCATAGTGTCCGAGCCGTATATGGGAGTGCTGTATAGTGCCATATAGTGCCGTATAGTATCCGAGCCGCATATGAAGTGCCGCATAGTGCCACATAGTGTCCGAGCCGCATATGGGAGTGCTGTATAGTGCCGTATAGTGTCCAAGCCGTATATGAGTACTGTATAGTGCCGCATAGTATCCGAGCCACATATAGGAGTACTGCATAGTGCCGTATAGTGTCCGAGCCGCATATGACAGTGCTGCATAGTGCCATATAGTGCCGCATAGTATCCGAGCCGCATATAGGAGTGCCGTATAGTGTCCAGCCGCATATGAGAGTGCTGCATAGTACCACATAGTACTACATAGTGTCCGAGCCGCATATGGGAATGCTGCATAGTACCGCATAGTATCCGAGCCGCATATGAGGGTGCCGTATAGTGCTGAATAGTGCCGCATAGTGCCTATTTTGGCTGTTTTTGGATATTTTATACCCTATTTGGCCAATTTATGGCCATAATTTCTTTCAACTCCCAACATAAAGTGGTAGATATTTTTCTTGGCTTCAAGAGCATGTTATTAGCTATTTTATGCAAGTTTTTTTATTTATTATAATAAGGATAGAACATGATAGTGGCCCGTCGTGGCGCACACTTGACAAGTAAACATGACATGTAATCTGGAACGCCGTTGCGACGGATATCTTGACATGCTAGTAATCCTCTCTTGATACCGTGGACGATTGTGCTTGTATAAATAAATCAGTCTTGTCTTGCATCATGTCTAGGACATGGACCCCTGAATACCACGGTCAGGGGTACCTACTGAATTCAACTAAGGCTAATAACTAGAATAATCCAGTAGTCATGAAGAGATTTCCCAGCTACAGGCTATTCCGTTATCTGGGCGCTCAAGTGGACTTGTAGCCTACCGACGAGTAGGGCACATTTCTACCACACAGTCACGTGTTGCATTCTTCATAAACGGACATACCTGGATAACCGGATGGTCTGTAGGGCTTGTGGCTGTTGGGATAATCTTATTGCATCTTGCTAGTAACTAGGCCTGTGATAACCCTAGTTAGTTAAAAGTATCAAGCCGTACTTTTGATTGGCCGTGATTGATTGGATGGAGTTTATTCCAGCTTAGTCTTATCCTGATCCTGTGCAAGATTGTGACATGAAATGATTATGATGCTTGCCTTAACAATAAAGATCAGGGGTCCAGTTCTGCTCAGGCGAAGGGTTACAACCCCGGTCCTTGTTTGGTTTAAGGGTTGTAACCTGGCTCCTAGAGCATTCTGTGTCCTCTCTTCATTTATTGTCTTATTTCAACCCCATGCCATGTTCGTCATGTTTTACGTTACCTTAATACCATGATTATTTACTGGCCTTAGCAATAAAGATCAGGAGTCTAGTTCTGTTCAGGCGAAGGGTTACAACCCCGTTCCTTGTTTGGTTTAAGGGTTGTAACCTGGCTCCCGGAGCAGTTCTGTGTCCTCTCTTCGTTTATTGTCTTTACTGTACCAATAGTATTTGAGACGGATTTCTATTCAGGTGAAGGGCTGCAACCCCGATCCTTGTTTGGTTTAAGGGTTGTGACCTGGCTACTTGAATGGTTTCTTCGTACTCAGTTTACTGTTGTTATCTCTATTATTATCAGTTCATTATTTATTATTTATCTTTAATCTTTTATGTGATATGCTAGTTTTAGTTCCTAAGTGAAGCCTCCTTTGTGGTACTTGCTCTTCCTGGGGTCTGACCCAGCTGGTTTTGTGTGGCCAGATATCGGAGCAGCACCAGAGGATCCACCTGTCTTCCATCCAGATGGTGACCACCAGGCATAACTCTGGCAACGAGTGGGTTTCTTTTTGTCCTTCCACTTTATTGTACAAATTATTCTTTTGAGGCGTTTAGCCGGCGAGCACGTGTTAGCTCGTATTGACCTTTATTTACTGTCTGCCTACGGGCTGTAACATGATTGACAGATCCTAGGATTGATCATTTATGACTGAACTCTTGCTAGTCTTGACATTTCGTACGACTAACTTCATGATCGTCCAATATGTGATGTATGGGACGTCTTGCTATTATATATTTGGTGCTCTGACATCTTATAACTATTATTGCTTGCTTGAGATTGAGACAATAGGCTTGTTCATGACCATAGGAGACTGTTGGCTTGTAGTTAAACCCTCATGTATCTAGACAGCCGTGACCGTATAGCGAGGTGGATTGCACTTCAAATAGTAGCTGGCTATGTACGCCCCGCTCTCCAGTGTTCTGTTCTGGGGTGTTACAAATACTTGGGTACCATGAGGATCTTGGTATTATGACACTCAAGTATCATGAGTAATAAGTGAGTATTGATACTTGAGTAAGGTATCCTATTTGGTATTAAGTATTAGTGAGTTAGCTGGATAAGTATATGAGAGGATAAGGTATTGGTCATGATACTAAGATATTGGTATTAGAACTAGAAAATAGATAATATCGAGATGTCAAGTGCTAGGAGTTGGATGAGTGAGTCCATGTGCGTATGATTGGTAGGGTATGGTAAGCATAGGATATCCTAGGATAATTTTGACAGGTAATAGAATATAAAGGTATATATATATATATATATATATATATATATATATATATATATATATATATATATATATATATATATCTCCACCTGAGGGAGCTCCTCGCTCGCCGCAGCCCCTACCTCCTCGTGGTCGGATGGCTCGCATGGCCGGTCGGCCTCCACGGGCCGGCCGCGCCCCCAGGCTCCTTCTCCCCCCTCGGAGGCCACCTCTCATCATGCCGCCCCCGCTTCCCGGATGGCTGGGTTGCCTGGCCGCCCCCCTGTGGGGGCTTCCCCCTTCCGTCGTCGTCTTCTTGCCGTTCGGTTTCCCCCCTCACTCCCCCCACACCCCCCGGCGCCGTCATCATCCCCGGCATCTTCGACACCACCGGGCTCGGCGCAGGCTGCCCGGTCTCCCCCGTCGGCAGTCCCCCTGGAGTCCATCGACCTTTTCCCTCATCGGCCCTCTGCCGGGTCGAGCCTTGCTCCGCCAGGCTTGCCTCCCTCTGTCCCAGCACCCCCTCCCGCCGCTCCTCTCGATGCGTCGTCCCCCTGGCAGCGACCCATCTTTCGGCGTTCCTCTCTCTGAAGTGGCCCCCAGCTTCCTCGGCTGCATCTTCCTCGAGCCCCTCCGGCCCCCGACGGACCAGGAGTGGCTCCCCTCCCTCTCTTTCCAGCCTCGCCTCGGGACCCCTGGGGGCGCCTCCCCCAGCTCCGGTCCCCCCTCCGGCGTTTCCTGGTGCCCTCGCCCATCCCCCGCCGTCGGTGGACTCCCCACCCTCCGCGAGTTGCGAGCCCCCCTTGTGGAATCACGTGCCGCACCGCGGCCCTCGGTGCGCTTGGCCTCCCCCTCCCCGGTGTCGGTCGGTTGATCGACGCCAGCGGTGACGTCGTCCCCGTCGTCCCCTCCCCATGCGGCTTTTTGCCCCAGCTGTGGCCTCCGGCGCTCCCTCCGCTGCATGCTGGAGGGCACTCCCCCCCCGCCGGTGGTAGGCTCCTCTTAGCATCGGTCGGCCTCCCTCCCTGGTCGAGCCCCCTCCGCCGTGGCTCCCTCCCCAATCGAGCCCCCCCTCCCCCCTTCCCTCTCCCCCTTGGTCGAGCCCCCCTCCCCTCCACCGCGGCTCCCCGCCCTCCCTCCGGCTCCCTAGTGGTGGCCCCCCTTGGCGGCTCCCCTCCTCGCCTCTTCCTGGCAGCTCCTTCTCTGCCGTGGCTCCCTCCTAGGTCGAGCCCCCTCCGCCGTGGCTCCCTCCCTGGTCGAGCCCCCTCCCCCCTCCTTCCCTCTACCCCCCTGGGTCGAGCCCTCCTTCCCTTCCCGCAGCTCCCCGCCCTCCCAGCACCGTGGGGAGGCCTCTGCTCACCTCTCGGGGTCGAGCCTCCCCCCCGGCTCCCCCCCTCGCCGTGGTTCCCCCCCTCACCGTGGTTCCCCCCTTCGTCCTGGTGTCGCTCCCCCCGGTGTCGTTCCCCCCTCCGGCTTCCCCTTCCCCCCTCTCTGGCCCGCGTTTGGGAGTCCCGAGACCCCTCTGGCTGCCCCCCTGGGGCCCCGCGCTTGTCTGTCACGAGCCCCCTCGGGCAGCGTGCGCTTTTTGATTTTTAAATTTTGTTCTTATTTTTAGTGCATGTGGGCCCTGCGTTCCGAGCTGTTAGCTTCAATAAAATTTCCTTTTCCTATATATATATATATTGCTATAATCTATAGCTATACATGACATAGGGTAAGGATATAGATATCGTGGTATCAATTTTTGGTAACCTCGGATACATATTTGTATATATGTATCGAAGATCAAAGTAGATATCTATAGGTATATGTACAAATGGAAATAAGATACTAAAATACATGTTATGTTACATAGGGTATAGGTAAGGTAGCCAAGGCATAGTGTAAAATGTGGGATACTTGATGAATTAATGTATCATGATATATCATGGTATATATGTCAAGTATTAGGTAGAACATGGTATCCTAAGGATATTCTATCTATATACGTATATATATGTATGTATATGTATAGTATAGGTAGTTAAAGTAATTATAAGGGTAAAGGTAAATACCTTAGTAGCAATGTAACTCATGGGTATGCATATAATAGCAAGGATAGAATATCACATATGTTTTTCATATAGGTATCATATAGATACAAATATTATAGGATACATAGGGATACAAAATATATATTTGTACATATAGTATAAGGAGGTATATTATACCATGTGGATATGGTATATGGGTATCTTGGTGTACTATGACATGTAGGGTAGATATATATATAGTATATGAGTAAGGAAGTAACCAAGCACCATAGGTACGTATAGACAAACATGTATGAGGGTATAGTAATGGGTAAATGGTTAGCAATATGGGTCTATAGTAGGATATATATATATATATATATATATATATATATATATATATATATATATATATAATATATATATATATATATATATATATATATATATATATATATATAATATAGGTAAATGGTAAATGTTCAGATATGGATAAAAAGTATATTGGTATATGTTATGGGTAGGTAAAGGTAATGGTATTGGGTACATCCATGTATATATAAAGGATAAATTGGCTAAAGTAATCCTAGATAGTAGGTAACTAGTAGAGATGTAAGATATATGTATTGATACTTGGTAATATTAGCTATTATGGCTAATACCTTCAAGGTATACACCTAGAAACGAGATATTGACTAGCATGGACGAAAATCTAGTTTACGCAATGTATTGACCCGAGAACTATGGTATTAACTAATAGTTAAGGTATTTGAGATATGAGCTAAGGGTAAGTGTATAGTATCTTAGATAATATATGTTATTTGGGATACCATAGTATATGTGGCTTGTTGAGAATTCGTGCATGATATATATGTATATGATATAGTACTATAAGGTATCCTAGAGTATGTGGGTCTATGGTTAGAATTATGACTAGCTTAGATAGAGTTGACCATTTGACTAGACAGTTGACCAAACCCTAGATGTCGACTTAATTTGACTAAGAGTTGACCAAGGGTTGACTTTTGACATAGAGCGGTCTAGTATCATGTAGATTGTATTGTACACTTTAATTATTATATTATGAACTCATTGTAACCTATACTGCTCTAAATAGGACTATGTGACTCCAGTTTGGACATCTATACATATCGTTGCTCAGGGTATCAGGCGAGTACATTCTTGATAGTTTTTATTGTCTTGATATCTACTATATCCGATTCAGTTGTCATATTTTACTTGATTCCGACACGATGGTACACGGACTAGTATACGTCGGATCCTGTCATAAGATGTCATTCCTGGGTTACCATGGTATATTGGTACATTGTTCGATCTTGTTTTTTGTATTTGTATAGACGCCGATTTCTAAGAAGATTTGCTACCCTCTTAGAGAATCCCATGTCATGATGTGATATGTCCATCCAATACTACTCGAGGATAGGGAGTTATTAGTGGTTATGTGATCAATACCCCTCCTGTTCCTCTTGTTCACTTGTTTATAGCTCCACTTACTGTACGTAGGGTGTAGCTGACCTGATACTACTTGTTCATAGCTTTCTGTTGTGGCCGACCTGATCCTGTTTCCGTATATTTTCTGTTCATAGTCGGTCAAATAGAACAGCCTGATCCTGACCCAAGTCAATCACATAACGCTCTAATATCTCGAGGTATTGTTTATGTTTACATTATACATCAGATATTTATGTACTGCTTTACATTCCTGTATTTCATATCCTGACATGATATCCAGTTTTATATATACTTTTATTTTCAATCTTGATATTTCATCTTGTATTCCATTATAATTGTCTCTTATAAAATTTGTTGTTAGCGTTTGTACTTGCTCATATCCTGACAGGATAACCCCGTTGATGTTTACAAAGGATTTAGATGCTGACTGCTCGACCTTCTATGGATTTGGCACAGACGGAACTTTGACCAGGATCTACCTTTGGTGACAGTAGAGGATGTACCTTCTGTAGTGACCTAGTCTAGTAGGTTGACTGGACTGCGTTCCAGCTGGATATTTGAGACTTGTAGTATACTTTATATTCGGGATCTTGTGTTACGTCTTAATTTCTGAACTTCTGTCTATGACTTGCATCTACTTCAATTTATCTATTTCCATCATATCTTTATGATATTCGTGCTTATCTTCCTTAGATGATGTGTGATTGAGTTGAAATTATATACCACCGTACGGAGATGACAGGTTTATATACTTTGTGTCTAGATGTTATATTTCTAGTTGACCTATACAACGTTCAACCACCGACACTACGACGTAGGTTGGACGTACCCACGTATCGTGCCCTAAATAGGGTACAGGTTGACACAATTTTATGGTGGTCCATGCAGGTCAGAGTCGCAACTAATGTGATTTCGTAATGGTGCTCGACTTAGAGTACTAATTACGAGCCTGCAATTTAGATGAAGATTCTAGGTTATGATAGGATTTGCTCAATCACAGTTAGGAATTTTTTAGAGATTCCTGGGATGACCCCTGAGAATCTTGTTTGAACGTCAATTTAAAATCCTTTCCTTTTGTTTCTGTTCGCCCTTGCTCCTTGTCATTGAATTTGATTTTGATGGATCATTGTTGATTTTTATTTTTCATATCGAGATGAATGCTATGGCCCTAGTTACGGTATCTTCTGATAACATATGTTGCCAAAATAACAGGGAAGGTAAAACTTCTACTTGGTTATGGGACCTGGAGTTTATCGCAGCTATATTAGCCGGCGTGGCGAAAACGTAAAGACCTGACTTCGGATGTACATATCTTGTTTATGAGATTTGGGATTTCTCGCAGCAATAATAGTCGACGTAGCGAGGATTCCAGACGACATGATTATAGAGGCGCATACCCAGTTATAAAATCTGCCATTTATCACAGCCTTGCTTACTGGCATGGCGAGGATTCTGAGTATCATGATTTTGGACAGACCATATGATTATCAAATTGTATCTTGAGACGGTTATTAACATATCATCTTAATCTTTCATTTATGTTATTTTAGAATTATGTTCCATCATTAATTAAATTAGGAGTAGGGATACTTTCAGTTATTTTCAGTCCAGTTCCTTATAAGATTTTATTCTATTAGTTCCGAAGTTCTTTGGATAGTGTAGTAGCTTGGTAGCTTGCAGATAGGTTTGTGTCCTTGAGTATTTGTGTTGGTTGTTAGTATAGTTGTGAGTCTTCAATTTGTTCCATTAGATAGGTGAGCGTTAAGTATCAGTGTATAAGCCTAAAAGTAACTCATAGTGTAGTACCATTTATAGCAATAGTTATAACACATGTGTCAGAGTATAGTTAACAGTTGGTATCCTATAGTATCATATATGTCTAGTATAGTTGGAGTTAGACTGTGTAACAAGGGTGCCTAGAGGGTGCAAGTGTCCATGATGTATCAAAGTGATAGGTGTAGCGTATCAATTTAGTATTAGTGAGTATTATTGAGGGTGATAATATTAGCTAGGTGTATCAATGTGATATTAAATAGGTATTGTAAGAAAGTATCATGAGAGTAGGAGTGCAGGTGTCTAAGGTAGTAGAGAGGGGAAGCTAGGCCACCTATGGCGCAGCATCATGCCCCGTACCATCAGAAGAATATATCCCAGAGGGGCATGACTTTTGCGTTGACGGTCGAGGAGGCCGACGCTATGGATGACGGGTTAGCAGGTCTTTCTTTCTGTCCTTCTTTTCCATTTTGTGTGATTCCATTAGCATCTGTTAGGATATTTTGTGTTGTGATAGATACTGTAGTGACCCTGTTCGAGACTATGAGATCACGACCAGTAGAACCATGATCTTGCATGTTATTAGATAGAATTTTCTTGACCTTGATCGTTGGGGCTTGACGTAGAAGGAGTACGGCCATCTTAAATTTTGAGACGAAATTTTTCTAAGGGTAGACTTGTAACCACACTTTTTGGGAACAGGGGTATCTTTGACTTTTTCTAATTATTGTTATTAGTGTGATTTTATATTATATCTTGAGTGACAACTTAGTTTTCAAAACTAGAATTTAATTTTAATTAATTATCTAAATAAATAATATTACATATGTGTTATATTGAATATGACTAATGGTTAGCCTTTGACTAGAATAGTGGTCAATAATCCTAGAGGACCTAAACTAACTTATCATGACCATCCAACTAGATGATGAGGACTAGAGTAAATGACCTTAAGTTAGTCTCTGGCTAGAAGATTTAGAAAACTTGACTAAATACCTAATTAGAAAGGAAGGTTCAATCCCTAACTTGTCATAACTAAAGGGAGGGGTATAGTGGACCTTTCCTAATTAACCAAACCCTAAATTTAACACCATATGGCAACCTACCTTCCTATTAAAGCCTCAATTCATCTTCTTCCTCATTTTTATTTCAAGCCCTAAGGAGTTTTTTTCCCCAAATTACTCCTATACCCAAATTTTCTCCAAATTGAGCCAAATTCATTTTATTCTCTTCCCCTTGGAGAGAGAAGTCTTATTGGATAGCTAAGAAGGGATTAGAAGGATTTGGAGCCTTGAAGCTTGGTGGAGATCTAGATCTAGGAATTTTACATTGGAAATCCATCCCCCTTTTGATATTAGCTCTCTAAACCCTTCCTTTTTATTTCATTAATGTAACTACATCCATTTAAGACCCTATTTGCATTAGGGTACCATTAGAGAGGAGTTGAGGCTCTCCTCTTCCTATTTAAGGTTTTTACATTTCATTTTGATACAAATTGAGAGAAATCGAATTTGTGACCACCAAGTGTTCTATACGTGTCCCCAAAAGAACTTTCGTGTCCTTTTTGAGTCGAGATTGGATGTATGTGTCCTAAATAAGATATGTGGTGTTGTATCATGGTATCTCATGATATACATGGTTAGATTTGGGTATATACATGTGTTTCTTTTGTCCAAAACAACCCAAATTCGTCATAATATTCATCCACATTTTTACTAGCCATAGCAAGTTAGAAATGTCATAATCCTAGCTCAAGACACCGATTAATCTTCCATTTTTTTAAAGAACCGTATCGAAGTTAGCTTTCTAAATATATATTAATAGGTCAAATTCATTTTAGAACTTTCTGTAAAACTATTTGAGTGTCAGCTGTCCGAAAGACGAACGCGTTTCGGTATTTTTACGATTTCGGGAGTTTCAGACACGAAAATACGATCCGTTTGAAATTTTAAAAAGCTAATATGAAGGGCTACGACATACTTTAATCCTAAAATTTAGTGGATAGTTCTAATAGGTGCTGTATTGGTTTTAAGTAGAAAACTGACTATACGATATATGCATTTGTGTATCCTATGAGCCTATAGTTTGTATATCAAGTGAATATAGGTATCATAGGTTGTCAAGAATATGTATGATATAGTACATATATATATATATATATATATATATATATATATATATATATATATATATATATATATATGATGGAGAGCCCTGCTCCCTGGGCGATTCTGGCTTGGGGTGGATCCCCCCTTGGTGGCCGGCTCCTTGGTGGGCGCCGCCTTGGTGGACCACCCCAGGCAACCCGCGCCAGCCTCCGCCGCTTGCCTGCTCCCCCTGCCTCCCCCACCTCGCGATGTTCCTCTCCAGGCGACACTTTTCCCTCTTTCCCTTGCTGCCCGAGGTGTTGCCGCCCTCTCCCTCCTCATCGCCGTCGGCTGCGCCCCCGACGTTACCGTCGTAGGAGCCGCTGCGGGTCGCCTGCTGCAGTCGTCGAGCATCCTTCCTCTTCCCACAACCCTGGGTACCCCTTCGGTCTCCTCCCTCTCCGACCCTCAGCCGGGGCCGCGCCTGGCTCCGCCAGGCCTGTCTTCTTCTTCACCGGCGCCTCATCCTCCTTCCCCCGCTGCGTCGCCCCCCTCGCCATCGGCCCTTACTCTCTATTCAGTGGCCCGCCACCCCATCGGCAGCACCTCCTCGAGCTCTCCGGCCCCCGGCGGTCCTGGAGGAGACCTCACCTTCCCTGCCACCTCCCTGGGCCCCCTGAAAGCTTCCCTGCTCCGGTTCCCTCTCCGGCGCTCCCGGAGCCCTCTTCCCTCGACGTCGGTGCTCCCCACTCGTGCCCCCCTCGTGGGCCCTCGTGGTTGCTCTGCGGCCCCAGGAGCATTTGCCCCCCTCTGCTGAGGCATCCTCCTCCCCGGCATCGGAGGGTCGTCCGTCACCTGCGAGGCCGTCGTCCCCTCCCCGCGCCGTTCCAAGCGCGGCCTCCGCGTCTCTTCGGCACGCACAGGAGGGCCCCCCTCTCGCCGGTGGTAGGATCCCCCTGCCGCTGGCCGGCCGGCCGGCTCGCCCCCTCTCGCCGGCTGTGAGCTGGGTCCGAGCCCCCCCCTGGCGGCTTTCTTCCCCTCGGTCGGTCTCGGCCCCCGCCCCCTCCCCCGTCCCCGTCGGTCGCGCCCCCCGCTCCCTCCCCCTGTTCCTCTCCCCTTCCCGGCGGTACCCCCCCCTGCATCCTCCCCGGGCCTTCCCTCGACGAAGCGGCTGGAGCCTCGGCCCGCGCTGGGGAGGGGCCTGAGCCCCCTCGTTGTGTGCGCCCCTCCTCGGGCCGCGTTCCCACCTACCCTTGGGCCGCGTGCCCACCTACCCCCTTGGAACATGCTCCGCGCCCACTAACCCTTGCCTAGGGCTAAGCGCCCATTCCCCCCATAGGGCTAAGCGCCCGTCCCCCTCTAACATGCTGCGTTAATTTGAATTTCGAAATTTTGTAATTTTGTTTTTCAAAATTTCGAAATGTTCAGGAACCCTACGGTTTTTCAGAATTTTGGTTCCTCAAAATTCCGAAAAATGGTATTTCCACAAGTTGTTTTTAATTCCGTGTTTATCGGGGCCTTTTTGTGTTTTCTTGCCCTGCACCTGTATAGCTCTTTTTGAGCTCCCCTTAATTTTCAATAAAATGTGTTGGTTCAATATATTAATATATATATTTTTTTTTTTTTTTTTGGTTCAATATATATATATATATATATATATATTAATATATATATATATATATATATATAATATATATAAAATATATATATATATTATATAATATATATATTAATATATTATATATATATATTATATAATATAATAATATATAATATATATATTATATTAATATATAATATATATATATTATATATATTATATATATATATATATATATAATAATATAAATAATATAAATATAATATATATAAATATAAATATATATAATATAATATGATATATATATATATATATATAATATATATATATATATATATATATATATATATATATATATATATATATATATATATATTATTGTCATGTAATATGTATTATTTAGTGTGTGTTAATGTTGACACAAATGGTTATCAAGTAAGCCAATATAGATAAGTTATATGCCAAGGTATTAAAGTTGTGAGCAAGGTACTAGTGTGATACTTGGGTATCATGAGGATATTGGTATCGTGACACTCAAGTATCATGAGTAAGGATAAGAGAGTATGATACTTGAATAAGGTATCCTATTGGTATTAAGTATTAGTATTAGAGTTAGTTGGATATATATGGGAGGACAAGGTATTGGTCAAGATACTAAGATATTGGATATTAGAACTAGGTAATAGATAATATCAAGATGCCAAGTGCTAAGAATAGGATGAGTGAGTCCATGTATGTATGATTGGTAGGGTATGGTAAGCATAGGATATCCTGGAATAAATTTGACAGGTAATGGAATAGAAGGGTATATTGATATATTGATATAGGTATATAGGTAAACATATTGCTATAATCTATAGCTATACATGTCATAGGGTAAGGATATAGATATCTTGTTATCAATTGTAGGTAACCTAGGATACATATTTATGCATATATGTATCGAAGATCAAATGTAAAAATCTATAGGTATATGTACAAATAGAAATAAGATACTAGAATGCATGTTATGTTACATAGGGTATAGGTAAGGTAGCCAAGGCATGGTGTAAAAATATGGGATACTTGATGAATGAAGGTATCATGACATATTATGGTATAGAATATGTCAAGTATTAGGTAGAACATGGCATCCTAAGGATATGCTATCTATATATAATGTATATATGTGTGTATATGTATATGTATAGGTAGTTAAAGTAATTCTAAGGGTAAAGGTAAATACCTTAGTAGCAAGGTAACTCATGGGTATGCATAGAATAGCAAGGATACAATATCATATATGTATTTCATATAGGTATCATATAGATACAAATATTATAGGATACATAGGGATACAGATATATATTTACGTATATTATAAGGGATATATACCATGTGGATATGGTATATGGGTATCTTGGTGTACTATGACATGTAGAGTGTGTGTATTATATATTATATATATATATATATATATATATATATATATATATTTTTTTTTTAATATATATATATATATAATATATATATATATATATATATATATATATATATATATATATATAGTATATATATATGAGTAAGTAACCAAGCACCATAGGTAAGTATAGACAAACATATATGAGGTATAGTAATGGGTAAATTGTTAGCGATATGGGTCTATAGTAGGATATATATATATTATAAAATAGGTAAAGGATAAATGTTTAGATATGGGTAAAAGGTATTGGTATATGTTATGGGCAGGTAAAGGTAATGATATATGTAATAGGCATTGGGTACATCTATGTATATAAAGGATAAATTGGCTAAAGTAATCCTAGATAGCAGGTAACTAGAGATGTAAGATATATGTATTGATACTTGGTAATATTAGCTATTATGGCTAATACCTTTAAGGTATAGACCTAGAAACAAGGTATTGACTAGCGTGGACTAGAAAATCTAGTTTATGCAAGGTATTGACCCTAGAAATAAGGTATTAACTAATAGTTAAGGTATTTGAGATATGAGCAAGGGTAAGTCGATAGTATCTATAGATAATATATGTGATTTGGGATACCATAGTATATGTGGCTTGTTGAGAATTCATGCATGATATATATTTATATGATAGTATAAGGTATCCTAGAGTATGTGGGTCTATGGTTAGAATTATGACTAGCTTAGGTAGAGTTGACCCCTTTGACTAGACAGTTGACCAAACCCTAGATGTCGACATAGGTTGACTAAGAGTTGACCAAGGGTTGACTTTTGACCTAAAGAGGTCTAGTATCATGTAGATTGTATTGTACACTTTAATTATTATATTATAAACTTATTATCCTGTACTACTCTAAAGAGGACTCCGTGACTCCAGTTTGGACATCTATACATATTAGTTGCTCAGGGTATCAGACGAGTGCATTCTTTGATAGTTTTTATTGTTTTGATATCTACTATATCCGATTCAGTTGTAGTATTTTACTTGATTCCCGACACGATGGTGCACGGACTAGTATACGGCAGATCCTGTCATGAGATGTCATTCCTGGGTTGCTATGGTATATTGTTCGATCTTATTTCCTGTACTTGTATAGACACCGATTCCTAAGGGGATTTGCTACCCTCTTAGAGAATCCCATGTCATGACGTGATATGTTCGGATCCATATATTACTCGGGGATGGGGAGTTATTAGTAGTTATGTGATCAATACCCCTCATGTATCCTCTTGTTCATAGCTCCACCCTCACTGCACGTAGGGTGTAGCCTGACCTGATACTACTTATTCATAGATTTCCAGTGTGGTCGGCCTGATCCTATTTTCGTATATTTTTGTTCATAGCTGTCAAATGGAACATCCTGATCCTGACCCAAGCCGATCACATAATGCTCTAATATCTCGAGGTACTTTTGTTTACATTATACATAAGATATTCCTGTAACGACCATAGTTTGTATTACGTATTTTGGTATACGTGTACGTAATTTGATTCATGGCATGTCTCATTGCATGGCTTATTGTGGTATTTCACATGCTTGGTTCGGCTTGGTTGGCTTGGTTCGATTTGGATTAGTTTTTTCATGTGGACCAAACCCCCACCTAACACCCCTCTTTTACTTATCAGTCGCCCACTCTTTCTCCCTCCTCTTACTTTCTTCTTCATTACTTTTTCTCACCATTACTCTCTCTCCCAACGAAGGTTTAGGCAAGTGCAACTTGCTTCATGGAGGAACTCAAGTTTATTGTTCCATTTTCTTCTCCACAAGATTCTAAGTCACTTTAGTACTTAGCATTTTCGAATTTTATGGCTCATTTTATGTAGATCTAAGTTTATTGTATTTTTGGTTTCGTGGTTTTGATCCACTAAATTGGCCTATTTTCAAAAACTGAGAGTTCCATGTAGTAGGCCTTATGATTTTACGCAAGTTTGGTTTTGACATGGCCGGACTTCACCAAGTCTTGGCCGAGATGGAGTTCCTCGAGTTCCTGAGCTTTTACGCATGCTTATTTTGGCCATAGGGAGATGAAGTTTTACGCACACGTTCTAACGTTAGCGTAGTGATTAGCCTTTACGCCCACGTTTACATGTCAGCGTATTATTTTAGCTTTTTACGCACACGTATTTTGCGTGCCAGCGTATCCCGTTCTACGCATAGTTTATTCAATTTTACGCTCGGGGCCTTCCCGCACGCATAAAATCGTGCTCGCGTAAAACCCTGGCTTGAATAGACTCTCGCATGCGTAAAGCCTTGCTCGAGTGTTTCACCCGCGTAGAGTTTTACCCGCATAGATTTTCGCTCGGAGTTTGCGTGCATAGAATTCTACTCGCGTAAAATCTTACCGCGTATAATCTCGCTGCGTAAAGTCCGACTAGCGTAAAACACCACCCATGTGCACCCTTGCTCGTACTAGCGTAGAGCCACTCTACGCTTGAGGCCCTTGGCCTAGCGTAGAGGCTCACTCTTGTAGAGCTTTGAGCCCTTGTGTATCTGATTGTCTTTCTATGCCTTGTACTTTTCATGACTTGACAAGCACGGATTGAGTGATGTGACCGAATTAATAATGGTACATGGCATGGCATGGCATGGCAAGCACTTGATATGACATGACATAACAAGATATGACAAGTACACATGATGGTAATTATTAAAGCGGTTGCGACGGCTTGCATGATATGACTATAATAAATGACCTCGACACCGTGGATGATTGTGTTTGTGCAATGAACCGGTACTGTCTTGCATCATGTCTAGGATAGGGATCCCTGAATACCACGGTCAGTGGTACCAACTGAAATTGACTAAGGCAAAAAACTAGAAAATCCAGTAGTCATGAAAATTTCCCAGCTACAGGCAATCCCGTTATCTGGGCACACCAGCGGACTTGTAGCCTACCGACGAGTAGGGCACATTTCCAGCACACAGTTACATGTTGCACCCTTCATAAAAGGACATTCGACCTAGATAACCGATGGTCTGCAGGGCTTGTGGCTGTTGGGATAATCTTATTGTATCTTGCTAGTAACTAGGTCTGTGATAACCCGTTAGTTAAAGTATCAAGCGGTACTCATTGCTTGGCCGTGATTGATTGGATGGAGTCTAGCAAGCTTAGCCTTATCCTGATCCTGTACAAGATTATAACATGACATGATTTCTTGTGCCTTATTGATAAATGATGAGATACTAAGTTCTGTTCAGATGAAGGGTTACAACCCCGGTCCTTTTTGGTTTAAGGGTTGTAACTTGGTTATCTGAATAGTTTTATGGTTATCTTATCATATATCGTCCTGCTTATTTATTCTTGCCTTAACAATAATGATCACAGGCCAAGTTCTGTTAAGGCAAAGGGTTACAACCCCGATCCCTGTTTGGTTTAAGGGTTGTAACCTGCCTCCCGGAGCAGTTCTGTGTCCTCTCTTCGTTTATTGTCTTATTGACCCCATGTCATGCTCGTCATATTTTACAAGATTATGACATGACATGATTACCTATGCTTGCCTTAATAATAATGTGCAGGGGCCAAGTTCTGTTCAGGCGAAGGGTTACAACCCCGGTCCTTGTTTGGTTTAAGGGTTTTAACCTGACTCCGGAGCAATTTTGTGTCCTCTCTTCGTTTATTGTCTTATCACCTTACCTGCAGTACTTGAGACGGGTTTCTATTCAGGTGAAGGGTTGCAACCCCGGTCCTTGTTTGGTTTAAGGGCTGCGACCTAGCTACTTGAATGGTTTCCTCGTACTCACTTTAATATTGTTGTCCCTGTTATTATCAGTTTCTTTTATATTGTCTTTAGTATTCTTTTATGATATGCTGGTTTTAGTTCCTAAGTGAAGCCTCCTTTGTGGCACTTGCTCTTTCTGGGGTCTGACCCAGCTGGTTTTGTATGGCCAGATATTGGAGCAGCTCCAGAGGATCTACCTACCTTCCAGCGGATGGTGACCACAGGCGTAACCCCGGCAACGAATGGGTTTCTTTTGTTCTCCTCACTATTGTAAAAATATTCTTTTGAGGCGTTTAGCCGGCGAGCACGTGTTAGCTCGTATTGCACCTTTATTTACTGTCTGCCTATAGGCTATAATATTGACAAATCCTAGGGTTGATTATGTATGACTGAAGCTCCTGCTAGTCTTGACATTTTGTACGACTAGCTTCATGATCATCCAGATATATAATGTATGGGACGCCTTACTATTGTATATTTGGTGTTCTGACATCTTGTAAACTGTTATTGCTTGCTTGAGATTGAGACAATAGGCTGATTCATTACCATAGAAGATGGCTTGTAGTTAAACCCTCATGTATCTAGACAACGTGACCGTATAGCGAGGTGGGTTGTACTTCAATATATGTAGCTGGCTATGTACGCCCCCGCTCTTTAGTATTCTGGTTCTGGGGTGTTACATGGTTTAAGTGGTGGCCCATGAAGGTCTTATAAACCAAGATAGTGTTTAATGAATAGATGTCTCAATCAGTACTCGTCCTTGATCTCTGCTCATATCCTCTAAATCCTTGAATTCTTGACCTGATCACATACTTGTATCTTTGATCTGTCCTGGTCCTTCCTTATTATTCCCTATGTCGTCTTCTTCGCGGCATTGTTCCTGGTCCTACCGATCGGCAAGGCGGAGCACCTCCCGTGGACCAGCAGCAACCCGGAGATTAAGCCCAGCATTCAGGAGTAGCCTTCAGAGTCTTGTCTATTAGAGGAGAGCCTCCAGTTCAGCCCGTCCAGCCTGTAGAGCCTGATGATGGCACCTTGGTGGGGCTCATCAGGACATTGTTAGCTTCCCAAGACCGTCGAAGAGATGCCTTGCACCAGGCAGTGGCAGATGCTCTGACCAGAGGAGGTCATCAGGGTAACAGCGCGGCCAATAGCTTCAAGCACTTGAACCCTCTATTCTTCGATGGTAGCCAAGATGCTATTACCGCAGATGCGTGGCTTCAGGACACAGAGGTGATTCTAGAAGCAGTCAGGACTCCAGAAGGCGAAAAGGTGGCCGTAGTGCGCCTGCAGTTATCTTGCCCGCAGCTGGTGGGCGATGCAGGCCGGTAGATTAGTGGCACCCATTGCTTGGACAATATTCAGAGAGAGATTCCAGACCAAGTACTGCGATGCTGTAGCTCGGTACGATCTACAGACGAGGTTCACCAATCTGAAGCAGATGGGCAGGACAGTCGACGGATATACGACCGAGTTTTTGAGACTTAGTCGGTTTGCTCCCACCTTGGTAGCGATCGAGTTCGATAGAGCCCAGCGGTTCCAGCAGGGGCTCCATCTAGAGATTTTATTGGCAGTAGAGCAGTTTGAGCAGACTTTTGATGCGATATTGATAGCAGCCATGAGGCATGAGTAGTCCCAGAGGATCGTGGATAGGACCGGGGGTCGAAAGCGATCCTATGGCCAGATGAATCAGTCTTCAGCACCAGCCTCGGCGGCTAGGGCTTTGACCATTGGAGCTCCGAGGCGGGCAACCTCAGTGACGTCGGTTCAACTCGACGTACCCTCCAGAAGCAGAAGCAGTCTTCCGTAGTGGAATGTTCACACTGTGGGAAGCTAGGGCATGTGGTATCAGAGTGTCGCAGAGCACAGGGTTTGTGCTTGGTTTGTGGTGCCCCGGACCATAGGGTTGGGAACTGCCCGTACAGGAAAAGTTCATCTTCATCAGCCTTCTCTTGTCCTTCAGTTAGAGGACCAGCACCAGTCCAGCAGCAGCAGCAGTACCCGTTCCCGAGGCCATTGCCACCGCAGGCCTAGGTATTCCAGCAGCAGAGACCACAGAAGTATGCCCAAGCCCAAGCCCTGATCCAGAGCAGGCAGAGGGGTTTTCAGCAGAGAGGACCCATACCCAGAGGACATGGTCAAGTGCTGGCCTAGACCATGGAAGAAGAAGAATTAGCACCAGGTGAGGTGGTGGCAGGTACTATTCTCGTCAACACCTTTCCAGCTTCAGTATTTGACTCTGGTGCCTCGCATTCGTTTATGTCTGCACGATTCGTGACACGGATAGGACTGGAGCCCGAGTCCTTATCAGTAAGGCTCAATATACTTACTGGTAATAACTTGTGGGGGGTAGATAGAGTGTTTTCCTCGTGTTGGATCGTAGTTAGCGGTAGAGAATTCCCCGCTAGATTGATAGAGTTCTCGATGGCCGATTATGATGTGGTCTTAGGGATGGATTGGTTAAGGGACCAGTATGCTAGGATACTGCCACATTGGCAGGTTTTTTCATTCTCGGCGAGCCAGAGTTTTCTTCTCCCGAGGCGAAGTTGAACCTTCTCCTCCAGTATTGCGGATGGCGGTAGCCGCAGTACAGTTACCCCGAATAGTTGAAGAGTTTCCATATGTTTTTCCAGAAGAGCTTCCAGGGATGCCGCTAGAGCGAGAAATCGAGTTCACTATCGACTTGATCCCAGGGACAGTCCCATTGTCAAAGAGAGTCTATAGGATGGCACCGTCAGAGCTAGAGATATTGTACAAGATGATTGAAGAACTTAGAACCAAGGGATTCATTCGTGCTAGTGGATCACCTTGGGGAGCCCCGATGCTTCTTGTAAAAAAGAAGGATGGTACGACCAGGTTATATGTAGATTATCTTACCTTGAACTCAGTAACAATCAAGAACAGATACCCTCTCCCGAGGATAGATGACGTTTGATCAACTCAAAGGGGCAGCAGTATTCTCGAAGATTGACTTATGATCAGGGTACCACCAAATCAGAGTTAGAGAGCAGGACATCCCGAGACAGCTTTCAGATCCTGATATGGGCATTGGGTTCCTTGTTATGCCATTTGGAGCAACCAATGCATCGGCCGTATTCATGGACCTCATGAATCGTATCTTCATGCCTTACTTGGATCATTTCATAATTATGTTCATAGACAACATCCTGGTCTACAGCAAGAGTGAGGCGGAGCATAAGCAGCATCTCCGTGTGGTCCTCCAGATTCTCAGAGAGCACCAGTTGTATACCAAGTTTAGTAAATACGAGTTTTGGCTCGATCGTATTTCATACTTGGGCCATATCATCACCAGAGGAGGAGTAAAAGTAGATCCCCAGAAGATCGTGGCTATTAAGACGTGGCCAGTACCCAGCACAGTTGCAGAAGTTCATAGTTTTCTTGGCTTGGCCGGCTATCGGCAATTTGTTTTATACTTTGCTCGAATTTCAGCGCCATTAACCTAGTTGACCCGTAAGGATGTACAGTTTGCTTGGATAGCAGAATATCAGGATTCTTTTGAGAAGTTGAAGCGAGGCTTGATGACGGCACCCATTCTCACGCTTCCAGATGGAATCGAAGGATTCTCAGTGTATTGTGATGCTTCAGACAGAGGCTTAGGATATGTTCTGATACAGCATGGAAAGGTAATAGCTTGTGCGTCATGCCAACTTCGTGATCATGAGAGGAATTACCCAACCCATGACTTAGAGCTGGCAGCAGTAGTATTTGCACTTAAGTTGTGGAGGCACTACTTGTACGGAGATAGGATGAAGATTTTCATCGACCACAAGAGCCTGAAGTATATTTTCACCCAGAAGGATCTAGACATGCGTCAGAGGAGATGGCTAGAACTACTTGTGGATTATGATGTCAACCTGCAGTATCATCCTGGGAAGGCCAACGTTGTTGCAGATGTTGAGCAGGAGAGCCAGAGTTTTTTCCTAACAGCACAACCAGAGCTGTTAGCAGATCTTCAGAAGATGGATATAGAAGTTGTCCTTTCTACCAGTGTGGCATTGATGGCCAGTATGTAAGTTCAGTCCAATATAGTCGAGAGGATCCGGATGGCGCAGTCAGCAGATTCTAAGCTTCAGCGGCTTAGAGCAGAGTGTGAGATAGGACGAAGACCAGATTTATGCATTTATGAGGACGATACAATTCGACATGGGAGGCATCTTTGTGTATCCAGTGGTGATATTTGATAGGAGATCATGGCAGAGGCTTATAATTCTCAGTATTCCATTCATCTCGGTGGTACGAAGATGTACCGTGATATCCGTCAGCACTTTTGGTGGAATGACATTAAGAGGGAGATAGCCCGGTTTGTCTCTCGGTGTTTGGTTTGCCAACAAGTTAAAGCTGAACATCAGAGGCCAGCTAGACTTCTTCAGCACTTGCCAATTCCTGAATGGAAGTGGGAGCACTTAACCATGGATTTTGTGACTGGATTACTAGGTCTCCAGCCGGTAGAGATGCTATTTGGGTTATTATATATAGACAAGCTCACAAAGGTGGCTCACTTTCTTCCGTTTAGAGTTGGTCAGTCATAGCTCAGCTGGCAGAGATGTACCTCAGGCATTATCAGATTTTATAGAATTCAAGTCATATCACCTCGGATAGAGATTCAAGATTTACGTCGCACTTTTGGTGCAACCTGCAAGAGATTTGGGGACTCACCTCCAGTTCAGCTCAGCTTATCATCCGTAGACAGATGCTCATCAGAGCATACCATACGAACCTTGGAAGATATATTGAGATCTTGTACACTCGACTTCGGTGGTTCATAGGAAGATCACCTACACCTGGTGGAGTTCTCGTACAATAATAGTTTCCAGGCCAGTATCCAGATGGCACCGTTCGAGGCACTATATGGTAGTAAGTGCAGATCCCCGCTAGCATGGGACGATATTGGAGAGAGCAGATGTTCGTTCCGAAATGATTGCTCAGACCGTTGAAGTGGTCAGACGAGTCAGAGATCATCTTCGAGTTGTCCAAGATCGCCAACGTCATTGGGCCGATTTCCATCGGCGTCCCTTTGAATTCTTGGTCGACGACCATGTATTTCTGAGGATTTCGCCTAAACGTGGCGTCATTCATTTCGGCGTACGGGGAAAGCTTAGTCCTAGGTATATAGACCGTTCGATATTCTGGAGTGAGTAGGAGATGTATCCCGTCTCGCTCTTCCGTCGTCGTTACGTGAGGTGCATGTTGTGTTCCATGTATCCTAACTACGATGGTATATCCAGACCCGAGTCACATCCTGGATCATTCAGAATTGGTTGTTGGTACCAACCTTTCGTATGAGGAGAAGCCCGTGTCTATATTGGACTGGAGAGAGAAGATACTCAAGAACAGGACTATTAGTTTAGTTTGTGTTGCTAGGGGTCATCACTCTTTGGGTGAGTCTACGTGGGAGCGTGAGGATGATATCCGATCGTGATATCCCGACCTATTTGACTCGTAAGGTATAATGTCTTCCTTATGCCTTATGCTCTCAGTTCCTTGCTTGAATGAATGATTGCTTGATTGATTGCCTTGATTAGCTTACCTGTGATTAGTATAGCTTGTCCTTGCTTCTCTAGCATCTTGATTAAATTTCGAGGATGGAATTCTTTTAAGGTGGGTAGAGTTGTGACGACCATAGTTCGTATTACGTATTTTTGTATACGTGTACGTAATTTGATTCATGGCATGTCTCATTGCATGGCTTATTGTGGTATTTCACATGCTTGGTTCGGCTTGGTTGGCTTGGTTCGGTAGATTGGTTTTTTTCATGTGGACCAAACCCCACCTACTACCCCTCTTTTCTTTTATTAGCCGCCCACTCTTTCCTCTCTCCTCATTACTTCTTCTCTTCATTACTTTTCCTCACCATTACTCTCTTCCACCTAACAGGAGGTTTAGGCAAGTGTAACTTGCTTCATCGAGGAACTCAAGTTTTATTGTTCCATTTTTTTCTCCACAAGATTCTAAGTCACTTTAGTACTTAGCATTTTCGAATTTTATGGCTCATTTCATATAGATCTAAGTTTATTGCATTTTTGGGTTTCTTGGTTTTGATCCACTAAATTGGCCTATTTTTGAAAAACTGAGAGTTCCATGTAGTAGGCCTCATGATTTTACGCAAGTTTGGTTTTGACATGGCCGGACTTCACCAAGTCTTGGCCGAGATGGAGTTCCTCGAGTTCCTGAGCTTTTACGCATGCTTATTTTGGCCATAGGAGAAGATGAAGTTTTATGCACACGTTCTAACGTGTTAGCGTAGTGATTAGCCTTTACGTCCACGTTTTACGTGTCAGCGTATTATTTCAGCCTTTTACGCACACGTATTTTGCGTGCCAGCGTATCCCGTTCTACGCTGAGTTTATTCGATTTTATGCTCGGGGCCTTCTCGCACGCGTAAAATCGTGCTTGCGTAAAACCTTGGCTTGAACAGACTCTCGCGTGCGTAAAGACTTCCTCGAGTGTTTCACCCGCGTAGAGTTTCGCTCGGGAGTTTGCGTGCGTAGAATTCTACTCGCGTAAAATCTTACGCACGTATAATCTCGCTTGCGTAAATCCCGGCTAGCGTAAAACACCACCCACGTGCACCCTTGCTTGCACTAGCATAGAGCCACTCTACGCTTGCAGCCTTTGCCTAGCGTAGAGGCTCACTCGCGTAGAGCTTTGAGCCCTTGTGTATCCGATTGTCTTTCTATGCCTTTCACTTTTCATGACTTGACAAGCACGAATTGAGTGATATGACCAGATTAATAATGGTATATGGCATGGCAAGTACTTGATATACATGACATAACAAGATATGACAAGTATGCATGATGGTAATTATTGAAAGTGGTTGCGACGGCTTACATGATATGACTATAATAAATGACCTGGACACCGTGGATGATTGTGTTTGTGCAATGAACCAGTACTGTCTTACATCATATCTAGGATGGGGATCCCTGAATACCACGGTCAGGTGTACCTACTGAAATTAACTAAGGCTAAAAACTAAAAAATCCAGTAGTCATGGAGAGATTTTCCAGCTACAGACAATCCCGTTATCTGGGTGCACCAGCAGACTTGTAGCCTACCGACGAGTAGGGCACATTTCTAGCATACAGTCACGTATTGTACCCTTCATAAACGGACATTCAACCTATATAACCGGATGGTCTACAGGGCTTGTGGTTGTTGGGAAAATCTCATTGCATCTTGCTAGTAACTAGGTCTGTGATAACCCTAGTTAGTTAAAGTATCAAGCCGTACTCATTGCTTGGCCATGATTGATTGGATGGAGTCTAGCACAGCTTAGCCTTGTCCTGATCCTATACAAGATTGTAACATGACATGATTTCTTGTGCCTTACTTATCGATAAATGATGAGATACTAAGTTCTGTTCAGATGAAGGGTTACAACCCCGGTCCTTGTTTGGTTTAAGGGTTGTAACCTGATTATCTTAATAGTTCTATGGTTATCTTATCATATATCGTCCTGCTTATTTATGCTTGCCTTAACAATAATGATCAGGGGCCAAGTTTTGTTCAGGCGAAGGGTTACAACCCCAGTCCTTGTTTGGTTTAAGGGTTATAACCTGGCTCCCGGAGCAGTTCTGTGTCCTATTTTCGTTTATTATCTTATTGCACCCCATGTCATGCTCGTCACATTTTATAAGATTGTGACATGACATGATTACCTATGCTTGCCTTAACAATAATGATCAGGGGCCAAGTTCTGTTCAGGCGAAGGGTTACAACCACGGTCCTTGTTTGGTTTAAGGGTTGTAACCTGGCTCCCGGAGCAGTGTCTGTGTCCTCTCTTCGTTTATTGTCTTATCACCTTACCTGCAGTACTTGAGGCGGGTTTCTATTCAGGTGAAGGATTGCAACCGCGGTCCTTGTTTGGTTTAAGGGTTGCGACCTGGTTACTTGAATGGTTTCATCGTACTCAATTTATTATTGTTGTCCCTGTTATTATCAGTTTCTTTTATAATTGTCTTTAGTATTCTTTTATGATATGCTGGTTTTAGTTCCTAAATGAAGCCTCATTTGTGGTGCTTGCTCTTTCTGGGGTCTGACCCAGCTGGTTTTGTATGGCCAGATATTGGAGCAGCTCCAGAGGATCTACCTACCTTCCAGCCGGATGGTGACCACCAGGCGTAACCCTGGCAACGAGTGGGTTTCTTTTGTTCTCTCACTCTATTGTAAAATATTCTTTTGAGGCGTTTAGCCGGCGAGCACGTGTTAGCTCGTATTGTACCTTTATTTACTGTCTGCCTACGGGCTGTAATATGATTGACAAATCCTAGGGTTGATCGTGTATGACTGAAGCTCCTGATAGTCTTAACATTTTATACGACTAGCTTCATGGTCATCCAGATATGTGTATGGGATGCCTTACTATTGCATATTTGGTGTTCTGACATCTTGTAAACTGTTATTGTTTGCTTGAGATTGAGATAATAGGCTTGTTCATGACCATAGAAGACTGATGGCTTGTAGTTAAACCCTCACGTATCTAGACAGCCGTGACCGTATAGCGAGGTGGGTTGCACTTCAATATACGTAGCTGGCTATGTACGCCCCCGCTCTCCAGTATTCTGGTTCTGGGGCGTTACAATTCCTGTACTGCTTTACATTCCATATTTTATACCCTGACATGATATCTAGTTTTACATATACTATTTATTTCTAGTCTTGATATTTTATCTTGCATTCCATTATAATTGCCTCTTATAGAATTTGTCAATTCATATGGAACTGCTGTTAGCGTTTGTACTTGCTCATATCTTGACAGGATAACCTTGTTGATGTTTACAGAGGATTTAGATACTGACTGCTCGACCTTCTATGGGTTTGGCACAGACGAAGGCTTTGACCAAGATCTCCCTTTGGTGACAGTGCCCATAGAGGATGTACCTTCTGTAGTAACCTAGTCTAGTAGGTTGATTGGACTGCATTCCAGTTGATATTTGAGACTTGTAGTATACTTTATATTCGGGATCTTGTGTTATGTCTTACTTACACCCCTGGTAATCTTACCTATTACCAAGTCCTTGGGATGGTCTGTCAAAATCTTCATTCTTTTTGGCAAACTCTCAAGGTAGATGGCTCCGGCTTTTGGTTCTGTGCGTGATCTGCCTAGAGGATCAACTGGTGTTGTGCTTGTAGGTTCTGCAGGTGCTGTATTTGTTGTACTGATGTCTTCATCATCCATCGACTGAATGTTGATTTAGTTTATCAAATGTAACATTTATCGATTCTTCGATGATCATGGTTCTCTTGTTAAAGACTCGATACCCTTTGCTCTTCGCACATAACCTAAAAAGATACCTTCATCGGCCTTTTCGTCAAACTTTCCCAGATTGTCTTTAGTATTAAGCATTTACAACCAAATATTTTGAAATAAGAAACAATGGGTGTTCTATCAAACCATAGCTCATAGGGAGTCTTCTTCGATATAGGTCGAATTAGAACCCTATTGAGAACATAGCAAGCTGTATTGACAGCTTCAGCCCAAAAGTATTTCGGTAGACTAAACTGGTTTAACATTACTCTAGCCATTTCGGATAGAATCCTGTTCTTACATTCCACAACTCCATTTTGTATAACCGTGTGCGTCAAAATTGCTTGAATTTTGCATTCTCAATTCGCCGCCATGATTGCTTCGAATACGAGTGATCATGAAATCTTTTTCATTTTAAACTTTTTTAAAAAAGGTGACGAATTCTGACAATGCATCGTTCTTGCGTGCAAAAAAATATACCCACGTGTATCTAGAGAAAATCTACTATTACAAAAGCATATAACTTACCACCTAGGCTAGCAATTCTACTAGGTCCAAATAAATCCATATGCAGTAATTGTAGAGGTCTAATGGTACTTACATCATTCTTGGACTTAAATGCGGATCAGGTAGCTTTGTTCTTTTCACATTCACTACATAACGTATCATTCTTGAAAGTAATGTCCGGTAAGCCTCGTACTAGCTTCTTTATGGATAATCTTAAGATTGGGTCCATATTTGCATGACCGAGTCTCATATGCCATAGTTGACTCTCATCACTTTTGGCCATTAATCATCTACCTGTTTTTAGCATCTTCTAACAAATAGAAAACATATATATTGTCTTCCCTGATACCTTCAAAGATAGTACTACAAGTTGAGCTATCAACTATAGTACATTTGTCTTTGACGAAGTTAATACCATAACCATGGTCGGCTAAATGGCTTATGCTGAGTAGGTTATGTTTTAACTCGATAACTAGACAGACATCTTTAATCATAGGGTAGGAGGCCTTACCAATATTGTCGATACCAATTATATACCCTTTAAGACTTTTTAAGCAACTTTCCTTTCCAGCATAGTTTGGATCTGAGTGCCTATCCTTCATTCATCTGAATCCAAGCCCTATCGCTTCCTTTTTGTTTTGTGATTATTATCGAAGGAGGTGTATCCTTCTTTCTTCTTCGACAATATTGCGAATAATGAAACATCACCGATCATGTACCGTGAGCAACCACTGTCGAGGATCCATTTGCTTCTAGCATGTGAAGGGTGTTCCACCTACAAGGAAATTTGCAGATAAAAACTTTGGTACCCATTTCTTTTATGATCCTGGAATGTTAGTTTTCGGTATCCATGCATATATCTTTAAATCAACAAGCTTCCTTATACTACATACAGGAGAGATATGACCAATGAGGCCACAATAATAACATTTAACATGTTGAGTGTTAGGAGTTGTGTGATGTTCATGATTGGTAGGTCTTGGTTTTCTAGTATAAAAGAATGCATGTCTATTGGTCTTTTTGGGCAATGGTTTGGTTTGGTCTGATAGTGTTGGGTTTGACAGTGTTTTGATATTTCGGTAAGTGACACGTGTTAGGGCAGGAATCAACAACTTCAGGCTATTTTCCTAACCTAATTTCCAACTTTTTTGAAGTGTCATACAATACAATATAATTAGCAGTAAGTGTATCATTCCTGATAAGTGCTTGCTGAAGACTCTTCTTCTCTTTGAGTAGGTCTTCCTCTAATTGGGTAATAGTCTTGTCTTTCTCTTCTGATTTGTGGTCTCGTGTAGTAAAAGTTTAAGAAAAGAGAGCTCACCTACCTCACTAGAATTAGCATTAATTCTAACCTCAGCTAGTAGGTTGGTAAGTCTTCCTATTTCACCTTAGTACACCTTGAGTACCTTCTTAGAATTTTGGTATTTACTATGCAGTTTTCTGTAATCACATAAGAGGTTACTAAAGGCTTCACCTAATTGCTCAAAGGTGAAATCATCATATGTATCAAACATGGGGTTAGTAGTTACCTGATCGAATGCCATCAAGCACACATTTGCAGCATCATTTGATTGTTTATCTTCTGAGTTGCTGGCTTCATTTTCATGCTATACGCTTGTATTGGCATGCTTTCTGGATGTTGATTTCTTCAGGTAGCCTTTGTCATGACCCGCATCGGCTTTTCGGACGCGAGCTCGTGAGCAAGCCAGCTACGCATCAAACGGCCTCCAGCCCGACTCGAATACGTAAATGCTGTCAAGGCTATGGTAAAGTGCCAAATCATGGCAAAACCAATCTATATCTCAAATCCACAATAAATGTACAAAACTTGAATGAACTCTATGGGTCGTGGTCTGTAGCCCACTAGCATATATGTCCGATAAGACTCAAAGATATAACAAGAGTCTCTAAACAGAATCAATAAGCAGGATATCTCATGATAAGGAATGTAAAGCATGAAAGGATAACAATGTAATATCACTGACAAATACCTGAATCATGCATCGCAATCATCTACTATCCCGCTCGGCTAACTAACTCCATGCAATCGCTAAACCTGAAGAGATCATCAGGTCCTCATGGGATATAGCAAGATACATAAAAACATGCCTATCAAGCAGTTTAATCATGCATAAATTATAATAGGATATAAGCAAGGAACGAGACATACACATGGCAAAAGACTACGGCCAAACTGCTAACAAGTGACTATCGACAAGTGGCTACTGACAGGTGACTATGAATTGGAATATGAGAACAACTATACGTAACTGAACTGCTGGATAAACAAGTGAATACGAGATCAATGGAATACCAAACCCTCGCCCCGAGTGGACTCACAGGTTTGAACTAATCACTAACCCTCGTCCCGAGTGTGGACTCTCTGGTTAGTTTACGGCAATGCACCCTCATCCTGAGTGTGGACTCTCTGGTGCAAATAACAAGTCAACATCCTCGTCCCGAGTGTGGACTCACGAATGTAAACAGATCAAGACAAACACCCTCGTCCCGAGTATGGACTCTTTGGTGCCAATAAACACGACAAACACCCTCGTCCTGAGTGTGGACTCTCTGGTTGAGGAAACGCTAACAAGGATTTAGCAGTTCAACTACACGTACTCGTTCTATGACACGACTCAAGCAAGATAATGGTGAGACAAGGTACAACCCAGTCTAAACACAGATAATGACCACTCTTGTAACACCCCAGAACCAGAATACTGGAGAGCGGGGGCATACATAGCCAGCTACATACATTAAAGTGGAATCCAGCTCGCTATACGGTCACGGCTGTCAAGATACATGAGGGTTTAACTACAAGCCATCAGTCTCTTATGGTCATGAACAAGCCTATTGTCTCAATTTCAAGCAAGTAAAAGCAATTACAAGATGTTAGAGCATCAAATATACAATAGTAAGGTGTCACATACATTACATATTTGGATGATCATGAAGCTAGTCGTACAGAATGTGAAGACTAGCAAGAGTTTTAGTCATACATGATCAACCCTAGGATTCGTCAATCATGTTACAGCCCGTAGGCAGACAGTAAGTAAAGTGCAATCGGGCTAACACATGCTCGTTGGTTAAACGCCTCAAAATATTTTTACAATAAAGTGGAAGAACAAAAGGAAAACCCACTCGTTGCCTTGGTTACGCCCGGTGGTCACCATCTGGCTGGAAGGCAGGAAGATCCTCTGAAGCTACTCCGGTATCTGGCCACGCAAAACCAGCTGGGTCAGATCACAGAAAGAGCAAGTGCCACAGAGGAGGCTTCACTTAAGAGCTAAAACCAGCAATTAGCACAAGATACAATAACATATAATAAAGACTAGAGATATGGAAAATCATGATGATATACGATAAGATAACCATGGGACTGTTCAGATAACCAAGTTACAACCCTTAAACCAAACAAGGACCGGGATTGTAACACTTCGTTTGAACGGAACTTGGTTTCCCACCATTTATCGATAAGTAAAGCACAAGCAATCAGGTCATGTTACAATCTTATACAGGATCAGGACAAGACTAGACTGGGTTAGACTATATCCAATCAATCACGGCTAAGCAATGAGTGCGGCTTGATACTTTAACTAACTAGGGTTATCACAGGCCTAGTTACTAGCAAGATGCAATGGGATTGTTCCAACAGCCACAAGCCCTGCAGACCATCCAGGTTATCCAGGTCGAATATCCGTTTATGAAGGGTACAACACATGTCAGTGTGCTGGAAATATGCCCTACTCGTCGGTAGGCTACAAGTCCACTTGCGCACCCAGATAACGGGATTGCCTGTAGCTGGAAATCTCTTCATGACTACTGAATTATTCTAGTTATTAGCCTTAGTAAATTTCAGTAGGTACCCCTGACCGTGGTACTCAGGGGTCCCTGTCCTAGACATGATGTAAGACAATATTACTGGTTCATATGTACAAACACAATCGTCCGCGGTGTCCAGGCCATTCATTCTTGTCATGTCAAGCTAGCCGTCGCAACAGCATATCGGGGTATATCATGTCAGGTTTACTTATCAAGAGTGCGCCACGACGGGCCACTATCATGTTATTACTTGTCAAGATGCACCACGATGGGTCACTATCGTGTCATAGAACATATTCAGAATTAATATGGTACAAGCATTCTATCAAGAGACCCAAGTTACACAGAGGGTCCTGAGACAAAAACATAAATGTAACAACTCAACATGGTAAAAGGAGTGCACGGCTATAGAAAGAGCCATATGGCTAAGCAGGACGGGCTCATGCGGCTCGGAAGGGGGAGCAGGCTCATGCGACCGGGGGAAAAAAGGGCGCATGAAAGGGGCCAGGGGTTAAGCGTTCATGCGGCTCGGGAGAACACGCATGCGGTCAAGGGAAATCGGGCTTATGCCGCCAAGTCGAGAAAGCCATACGGCTAGAAGGGGATAGGCTCATGCGGCTGGAGGAAAAGGGCGCATGCAGTTAAGGACAACAGGCTTATGCGGCAAGGGCTCATACGGCTCGGGGGACCAAAGCCATGCGGCTTAGTCCAACCAAAGCCATGTGGCTCGGCTGGAAGAGCTATGCGGCAATAGATGGGGGTCGCATGCGGCAGGGTCGAATGAGGGTCATGCGGCCATGGAGGAACGGGCATATGCGACAGTGGGGGAACAAGCTCATGCGGCTGGAGTCAACTTGAGTCATGCGGGTGAAGGCCATGCGGCTAAGACCATGCGGCAAGGGCAGTACAGCTCAAGGGGACTTGCCGTATGAAAAAGCCATACGGCTGAGTCGGGCAAGGTCATGCGGCTCGGATACCTATGCAGCCAAAGAGGACCCGCAGGGGATCTAGCCGCATGAAAAGTCATACGGTCAACCACTGTTCTTCTTCTCCACTGTTCCGAGAAGAAGAACCATGAAGCCATTTCTTCCAAGTTCCATACTCCTTCATCTAAGGTCAGAATCCGGACTTCCATAGGTCGAAATGGGATAGAACGAAATTCTCTACCACCTGGAACACTCAAAACTTGAGAATAACAAGGTTTAATAGATCAAAACCCAAGAAATTCGAAAATGCAACAAGCTTAGATCTACACGAAATAAAACATGAAAATTAAAAAGTGCTAAGAACTAAAGTGTCTTAGAATCTCGTGAGAAAAAAAATGGAACAACAAAATCTAAGTTCCTCCATGAAGCAAGTTGCACTTGCCGATGGAAGAGGGGGTAGGTGGAGCTCTATGCCAGGGAGCAAGAAGAAGAAGGAGGAAATGCTGAGTTATGAGGAGAGAGAAAATAGGTGGAATATAAATAGGGTTAGCAGTAGGGGTAGGTAGGGTTGGTTCACATGCAAAATCGAACCAAGCCGAACCAAGCAATGAAATACTAAAATAAACCATGCAATGAGACAAGCAACATGAGTCAAAATCGTACACGTATACCAAAATACGTAATACGAACCACGGGCGTTACAACTCTACCCACCTTAAAAGAATTCCGTCCTCGGAATTTAATCAAGAGGCTAGAGATATCAGGACAAGCTATACTAAAGCATAATCAATCTACGACTAGCAACCAATCAAACAATTATTCATGCAAGCAAGGAATTTAAAAGCATAAGGCAAAAGAAAGACATCCTGCGAGAAACCTCTCTGCCGGTTCTGAATCTGAGCTTGGGTCGGGGCATACTGCTGGGGTCTTTGCTGCTGGAAGGCTTGTTCCTGAGGCGGCAATGGCCTTGGAGGGTGGTACTGCTGCACTGGTGCTGGGGCTGGTCCCCTAACCGATGAACTAGTTAGGTTCGACGATGAACTGGCTCTATTCGGACAGGACCCTATCTTGTGATCCGGTGCCCCACAAGCCAAGCACAATCCCTGTGCTCTGCGACACTCTGATACTACATGCCTTGGCTTTCCACAATGAGTACAGCCCATTGCGGAGGACTGTTTCTCTGCTTCTGTGGCTGAGGGGACGTCAGTGTCGAGTACTGAACCGACGAAACCGAATCCGCCCTTCGGGGAACTCCAATAGTCAACGTCCTAGCTGCCGGAGTTGGTGCTGAAGACTGATTCATGTAGCCATGAGATCGCTTCCGACCTCCGGTCTTGTCCACGATCCGCTGGAAGGTATACTCGTGCCTCCTGGCTGCTCTCAATACCGCATCAAAAGTCTGATGCTCAAACTGCTCCACTGCCAATAAAATCTCTAGATGGAGGCTATACTGGAACCACTGGGCCCTGTCGAACTCGGTCGCTACCAAGGTGGGAGCAAACCGACTAAGTCTCGAAAACTCAGCAACGTATCCGTCGATCGTCCTGCCCATCTGCTTCAGATTGGTGAACCTCGTCTGTAGATCATACCGAGCTACAACATCAAAATACTTGGTCTGGAATCTCTCATAAAATACTGTCCATGCAATCGGTACCACTAATCCAAAGGCCTGCGCCGCCCACCAGCTACATGCAAGATCCAATAACTGTAGGCGTACTACCGCCACCTTTTCATTCTCGGGCATCTTTGCCGCTTCTAGAATCACTTCTGTATCCTGCAGCCATGCATCTGTGGCAATAGCATCTTTGCTACCATCGAAGAAGGGAGGGTTCAAACGCCTGAAGTTGTTGGCTACCTGGTTCCCTTGATGACCGCCTCGGTTCAGAGCTTGTACTGCCTGGTGCAGGACATCGCCCCAACGATCTTGAGATGCTAGCAATGTCATGATGAGCCCCACCAAGGTGCCGTCATCAGGCTCTGCGGGCTGGACTGGCTGAACTGGTGGCTCTTGACCTCCAGTAGGCATGACTCTGGAGGCTACTCCTGAATACTGGGCTTGATCTCCAGGTTACTGCTGGCCCACGGGAGGTGCTTCGTCTTGCCGATCGGTAGGACCAGGAACAATACCGCTGCAGAAGATACACAGGGAACAATAAGGAAGGACCAGGACAGATCAAAGATACAAGCATGTGATCAGGTCAAGATTTTAGGAATTTAGAGGGTACGAGCAGAGATCAAAGGTGAGTGCTGATTGAGACATCAATTCGGTAAACCCTCATATCTTGATTCACAAGACCTGCATGGGCCACCACTTAAACCATGTAACTCCCCAGAACCAGAATACTGGAGAGCGGGGGCATACATAGCCAGTTACGTACATTAAAGTGGAATCCACCTCGCTATACGGTCACGGCTGTCTAGATACATGAGAGTTTGACTACAAGCCATCAGTCTCTTATGGTCATGAACAAGCCTATTGTCTCAATCTCAAGCAAGTAAAAGCAATTACAAGATGTTAGAGCATTAAATATACAATAGTAACGTCCCATACATTACATATTTGGATGATCATGAAGTTAGTCGTACAGAATGTGAAGACTAGCAAGAGTTTTAGTCATACATGATCAACCCTAGGATTCGTCAATCATGTTACAGCCCGTAGGCAGACAGTAAGTAAAGTACAATTGAGCTAACACGTGCTCGTCGGCTAAACGCCACAAAAGAATATTTTTACAATAAAGTGGGCGAACAAAAGGGAAACCCACTCGTTGCCTTGGTTACGCCTAGTAGTCACCATCTGGATGGAAGGCAGGGAGATCCTCTGAAGCTACTCCGATATCTGGCCACACAAAACCAGCTGGGTCAGATCCCAGAAAGAGCAAGTGCCACAAAGGAAGCTTCACTTAAAAACTAAACCAGCAGTTGGCACAAGATATAATAACATATAATAAAGACTGAAGATATAGAAAATCATGATAATATACAATAAGATAACCATGGGACTGTTCAGATAACCAAGTTACAACCCTTAAACCAAACAAGGACCGAGGTTGTAACCCTTCGTCTGAACGGAACTTGGTTTTCCACAATTTATCGATAAGTAAAGCACAAGCAATCAGGTCATGTTACAATATTGTACAGGATGAAGACAAGACTAGACTGGGTTAGACTCCATCCAATCAATCACGACTAAGCAATACGTATGGCTTGATACTTTAACTAACTAGGGTTATCACAGGCCTAGTTTCTAGCAAGATGTAATGAGATTGTTCCAACAGCCACAAGCCCTGCAGACCATCCAGGTTATCCAGGTCGAATATCCGTTCATGAAGGGTACAACACATGTCAGTGTGCTGGAAATGTGCCCTACTCGTCGGCAGGCTACAAGTCCACTTGCGCGCCCAGATAACGGAATTGCCTGTAGCTGGGAAATCTCTTCATGACTACTGGATTATTCTAGTTATTAGCCTTAGTAAATTTCAGTAGGTACCCCTGACCATGTTACTCAGGTGTCCCTGTCCTAGACATGATGCAAGACAATACTGGTTCATATGTAAAAACAAAATTGTCCACGGTCCAGGCCATTCATTCTTGTCATGTCAAGCTAGCCGTCGCAACAACATATCGGGGTATATCATGTCAGGTTTACTTATCAAGAGTGCACCACGACGGGCCACTATCATGTCATATTACTTGTCAAGAGTGCACCACGACGGGTCACTATCGTGTCATAAACAAATTCAGAATAACATGGTATAAGCAATTTATCAAGAGATCCAAGTTACACAAAGGGTCCTGAGTCAAAAACATAAATGTAACAACTCAACATGGTAAAAGGAGTACACGGCTATGGAAAGAGCCATGCGGCTAAGCAGGACGGGCTCATGCAGCTCGGAAGGGGGAGCAGGCTCTTGCGGCCGGGGGAAAAAGGGCGCATGAAAGGGCCAGGGGTTAAGGGTTCAAGCGGCTCGGGGATAACGGGCGCATACGGTCAAGGGAAATCGGGCTTATGTGGCCAAGTCGAGCAAAGCCATGCGGCTAGAAGGGGACAGGCTCATACGGCTGGAAGATGGCGCATGCGGTTAAGGACAACAGGCTTATGCGGCAGGGGCTCATGGGCTCGGGGGACCAAAGCCATGCGGCTTAGGCCAACCGATGCCATGCGGCTCGGCTGGAAGAGCTATGCGGCAATAGATGGGGGTCGCATGCGACAGGGCCGAATGAGGGTCATGCGGCCATGGAGGAACGGGCATATGCGACAGTGGGGGAACAAGCTCATGCGGCTGGAGTCAACTTGAGTCATGCGGGTGAAGGCCATGCGGCTAAGACCATGCAGCAAGGACCATACGGCTCAAGGGAACTTGCCGCATAAAAACCATGCGACTGAGTCGGGCAAGGTCATGCGGCTCGGATACCTATGCATCCAAAGAGAAGCCGCATGGGATCTAGCCGCATGAAAAGTCATGCGGTCAAGCACTGTTCTTCTTCTCCACTATTTCGAGAAGAAGAACCATGAAGCCATTTCTTCCAAGTTCCATACTCCTTCATCTAAGGTTAGAATCTGGACTTCCATAGGTCGAAATGGAGTAGAACAAAATTCTCTACCACCTGGAACACTCAAAACTTGAGAATAATAAGATTTAATAGATCAAAACCCAAGAAATCTGAAAATGCAACAAGCTTAGATCTACACGAAGTGAAATATGGAAATTAAAAAGTGCTAAGTACTAAAGTGTCTTAGAATCTCGTGAGGAAAAAAATGGAACAACAAATCTGAGTTCCTCCATGAAGCAAGTTGCACTTGCCGGTGGGAGAGGGGGTAGGTGAGCTCTATGCCAGGGAGGAAGAAAGAAGAGGAGTAAATGCTGAGTTATGGAGAGAGAAAAGTAGGTAGAATATAAATATGGTTAACGGTAGTGGTAGGTAGGGTTGGATCACATGCAAAACTGAACCAAGCCGAACCAAGCACTGAAATGCTAAAATAAAATATGCAATGAGACATGCAACATGAGTCAAAATACGTACACGTATAACAAAATACGTAATACGAACCACGGGTATGGTCTCTAAAGTCATCAAACTACATGTCTATCTGGTTTGATGATACGAACCCAATAGTATGTCCAGTTTTGGATTCCGGTGGGCCGTGCACAAAATTGTCCGTTGAATCGGATCGTGGGGCCCGCAAAACGGTAATCTAATCAACTATCTCAAAACTGGACCAAACTTGGCATACAGGACCAGAAAAATGATACGGTCCTGTTGGCACAAGTCTCGTCTCGATCTGATGAACATGCACAAAGTAATTGGGAAATTTGTACAGAGGCCGATATCGTGAATTTTGACATATACGTATCAAATTCGTCACGCACACGCGACCGATTTGAATTTTGTCAAAGCCCACACCCACGAAGCCGTTACGCACCTTTCGATGCTTTTGTTTTACGACCACGTCGCCCAGTTTGGCGGGACGCACGTCGTATCGAAGGTTTTTCAATATTTCTACTATTTTGAAAACAAGTTTTTGCTAAACTTTAGAATCGAATAACTTTGAACCTACTCAATGAAATCATGATCCATAAAAAGGGTTTTGCTCTCGTATATGTTGTCTATAAGGCTATTCAATTAGATTCTTAAGTCGCTCACTATTACGGCCAAAATCGGCCTTCCAAAACATTTCATGGATTCAAAATTCTGTCCCGTTTCGACAGTTTTTTTGACATCTTTGGGTCGATCTTCTGGCCATTCTAGCATATCTAAATTCGATCTAAATGAAGGGAAATAAATTCGTATAGGTTGCCTACATACCTCATAAGATGGATCGACAAGCGATAGGCTATGCACCGAGTAATTGCATCACGAACTTGCCCTTCCTACCGTAGTCTACTGCTGCGACTCTTCTCTGTTTCGTACGCACGGCCGTAGTTTGGCGTTGTTTGGCCGGCGCCGGCGGTTGCTTGTGAAAGCGCGCGGGGCCAAGGGGGGTCGCCCAGCCTCGACGTTCCCCTGGGTATGGTGGCGCTCGCTTAGGGTTAGGGTTTATGAAGTTTCGACGACTCCCTCTTCCTCTCTGTTTATATATATATAGCTGGGGGTTTTATTAAGAGCACGGGCTGGGGAAAATTAGGATCAGGTTGGGGAGGTTGTTCGGCTGTTGTGTAGGTATTGGGGTCAGCTGAGTTTGGGCTTGCTGTGCTGGGGAGGTTGTTGGATTGCACGCATGGCAGGTGGGCCTGGCCCGACTAGGCTTGGGCTCAGCTGGCTGGGTTCTTTTATTTGTTTTTTATTTTATTCTTTTATTTCTTTTATTATACTAGAGCTTATAATATATACATATATATATATATACGCTCACGTACATATACATATACATACATGTATATATATATATATATATATATATAATATATATATATATATATATATATATATTACAATATATATTTTTTTGCTCTCTGCTCGTGAGATCCGAGAGCCCCCCTGGTGATTCCTGTTTCGGCCGCGCTCTCCGGCATGCTCCCCCGGTCGCCCGGGCGGCCAGCACCGCCTGTCGTCCCGCTAGGCCTTCCCTCCCCTCCTTCCCGTTCTTTCCCCTTGCCCTGCTCCACCCCCTCCCCCGTTCCACCCCCCTTCCCCGCCCTCTCTCCACCCTCGACGGTCGGATGCCTGAGGTGCTCGCACCCCCCTCGGCCTTACCGCTCCGCTCGGCGTTCCCTCCGCAAGGCCAAAGCCTCCAAGGCCGCCGACGTGCATCCTTACCTTCCCCGTCGCCGCCCGACGCCAGCTCTCTAGCCTCTCCCATTTATGGGCTTATCACGAATCTTAACATAACTTGAACGGATCCTTGTGTATTGATTGGGGATGGAGGAGTGGAAATAGTCATGTGGATATTACCCCAGTAGCTGTAGTCATGAATCACTTCTAGCTGTAGTCATGAATCTCCTATGCCATTCACATGTCTATATTTTACTCTGACTCACTAGTCACTGCTAGTTCTCTATTATAGTAGATATTTCATTACAGTTATCTCTTTTACTACATGTATCTTCCTTCAGCGTTTCCTGTATTTTACTCTATTGCATGCTTTATATTTCCTATCATACTATGCACTGCGTGAGATGTATTGTGCTCGTTCCTGTCCTGACTGGACCTGTTGAAAATATTACAGAGGATGAGGATGAGGCCCTGGTGTCTACCTATTATGGAGCAGGACTAGATGATACTTATGTTGTGGACCCTCAGCAGGATCTACCTCCAGCTGAGGATGTTGCCCCAGTAGTCTAGGCTAGTTTAGCTAGACAGTCTTTTCTATATTATCATTTTGTCTCACATTCTGAGTTGTATTTTGAGATGTTGAGATGTATAGACTCTTAGACTTATATTGTATTTTGGGTTGACATTCTGGATGTTATGTTATCCTAGACACTTGGACTTATTTATCTATGCTACTGTTCTCTTTGAGTTACTGTCTATCTATCTATCTTTCATTCTTCTACCTAGATGTGATTGAGATTGTATTCTGTTTGTCACCTCCATTCGGAGAGTATAAACTGTACATGTACCTTATATTGTTAGATGATTGACCTAGGACAGCGTTCTACCGCCGACACTGTGGCGTAGGCTGGACGTACCTACTTCTCGTGCCCCTATACAGGGTACGGGTCGTGACACGTTTTTAGTGGTGGCCCATGCAGGTCCTATTTATGTAGTGGTATTCAAACTAGAGTATCACTACAGCCTGTGATATTTGAGGAATAGGCTTAGAGAGAGTGGATATTCAATCACAATTAGGAAATTTCTATGGATTTGAATCTACTGACTTTTGTTCAAATCTTATAATCTATTTCATATTGTCCTTCTTGATACTATCATTCTTGTACCGTTATTGACTTCCTTGTTGATCTATCTTCAGGATGGTGGAGACACGATCACAGCGACTCGATCCAGGTGACACCACTGAGAGGTCTGCCACCTCTCGTCCAGTTCACCAGGACCCGGAGACCACAGCTCCCCTTACTCTAGCTCATGTGGAAGCTTCTGCCACATTTGGAGGTGCACCTCAACTTATTCGGGGGACCATCCCAGCTACCCCAGACATGCCTCCCCCGAAGTTTCGTCAGCCACAGTTTCAGCAGCACCAGCAGCAGTTCCAGCCGCCGATGCCATCTGGATTAGTGGATGCTGCACAGTTGTTTTCATACTTCCAGCATTTCCTAGAGACGCAGCAGGCCCAGCAGCAGCGTCATACGATGGAGTTTACCAGGGGCATAGATGAGGTCCATCATCTGGCTAGAGCGACGGTGGAGAGGTTGGCTGTCCAGCCACAGGGAGGATTGGGACAGCCACGACAGCAGAGGATTCCGGGCATTCAGGACTTCAAGAAGATGAACCACAGGAACTTCTTGGGGACAGAGGGGATTCTTTATACTGATGACTGGATTGAGCACATTGAGGAGATTTTGACTGACGGAGATACCAGCCGGACTACAGATAGAGGCAGCAGCCAGCCAGATGCGGGATCTTGCCCGTACCTGGTACCAGACGGACCCGAGAGTAGGCACTCCAGGGCAGACATGGGGAGCTTTCAAGGAGCTCTTCAAGGGGGAGTTTTTCCCGGATCAGGCAGTCGGTGCTTTGGAGACCCAGTTCGAGAACCTGGTTCAGGGGAACCAGACTGTAGAGGAGTATTCCGGTGAGTTTTGTCGGTTGAGCAGATTTGTAGAGGGCCTTAGCGAGACAGCGAAGGCGAGGAGGTTCAGGAAGGGCTTGGTCAAGGAAGTCAAGTCCTTGACCAAGAGTGACAGGAATGCCACTTTTAGGAGATTCTGGCAGGAGCAATGGCAGCTGAGGATGATCTTGAGCTGAAGCTCAAGAGGGCCGTGATACACAGGGAGCCGGCAGCAGTGGAGGTCAGGCCAAAAGGCCTCACTATCAGCATCAGCAGAGGCAGCCACAGCAGTATCAGCAGCCGAGGCAGCAACAGCAGGCCCCGAGATAGCAGACTACCAGTTGTCCCTACTATAAGAAGCTGGGACATGGATGGGAAGAGTGTAGGAAGAGGTTGGGCTGGTGCCTACTATGTGGGGCAGCGGACCACCAGCTGAGGGAGTGTTCCCAGTACACAGAGTAGCACAGGGAGCAGCACCAGGAGCAGGAGCCAAGGCTCCGGTAGGTCAGCAGAGGGGACAGTTACAGCCACAGCAGCAGAGATTTATAGTTTCAGCAACAGGCTGGAAGAGGCCAGCAGGGGCGAGCTTACGCCATGACAGTTGAGGATGCTCAGGCAGTTGGCGATGTGCTTGCAGGTTCTGTTCTTCTAAATTCCATTCCCACCTTGCTTCATTATATCTATCTTAAAATCCAATTCCATCTGCTCCTACTTGTTCTTTATTAGTGACCAGTTTTGACCTGGTAGTTCCTTTGATTTTGTCGATTGTTGTTGTTTCTTTATCTCTTACTTAGGAGTAGGAGTAGTTTAGCTGTTAATATAATTCTTGACTAACTTCTTTTGTTAAGAATTTTCCTCTTAAATAAATTAATGTATGCTATGCCTTTTGATAGAGTAGCGCTGATCATAGAATGGTGATCCTTTTAGCCCTGTGATTTATTGTTTCCTTATCTTCCTAGTCTACACCTTATGACCTAAAACTGCCAACCAATTTTTGGACATGACCCAGTATAGGTCTACTACCCATATTTGCTTGTTGACCTTGTATGTTGCTAGGCAGTAGCTTCGACCCTGATTGTTGGAGGTTTGACCTAGGAGGAGTACGACCATCTAAATTTCGAGGACGAAATTATTTTAAGGTGGGTAGACTTGTAACACCCAGTTTTCTGAAATTAGGATATTTTTGAAAATTTATTATTTTTATTATATTAATGGTATTTTAGTCGTGATATGAATTATGGTGATTTCTAGTGTAATTAAAACCATTTCCTAAGTCATGACTTATGACTTTATGACTTTACTAGTATAACCCTAGTATAAACCCTAGAGATTTCATAACCTAGAGACTAACCATGATCATGTGAGCCTAGCCATAGGTTTAGAACATCAAATTAGGGCTTTTTAGCCTAAAGGGTATTTTGGTAATTTTTAGGATTTATTTGGAATTATTTGTATTTATGTGTTTTATTATTGTTTAATTATTGTTAAGTGTCATGAGAGCCCCTAACCAAGTTTAGCCTAATCTAGAGATTAGTTACTAACCTAGAATACTAAGGGGATAGATATTTACATTGGTTAAAGTAGGGAAAATATCTTGATATTTACCTTAGTAGATATTTTCCACAAAACCCTCAAAGTATCCATGCTTTTGGCACCAAAGTCCTTCCCTTAGCTTGGAAGAAACCCAAGGACACCCCCCTTGCCATGGCCGGCCAAGGGCACCCCCCTAGCCCTACACCTTCCTATATAATCCCCTCAAATTCATTCATGATCAATATGTATGAATTAAAACCTAGAAAAATTCCTTTTTCATCAAACCTTGATAACTTGATCATTTTTGATCCAAATCACCTCTAGTTTTTGCATTGGACTCCCCTACACTAGAGGATACTAGTTAGGGCCTGCTATCAAGGAATTGTGGAGCTTTGGGCATCACCAAGAGAGAGGACACCCCCCTACTTTGGTGTTTTCTTGAGTTTTCACTAAATAGGTAAATACCCTCAAACCTTGTTAATATTATGTTTTCTCTTCATAGTTGCATGCATCTAGGTACCATGGAACTGTAGGTCAAGTTTGGTGAAATTTAGGGTTGGTTTGGTGTCCGTATCGGACACGTATCCTAGGCTATTAAACCTTGTTTGATGAAATGCCTGTGTGAATAAAATGTTTTTAATTTCAAAAACTAATTGAAAGGAAAATTAGGTCTGTATTGTAGATCAGGAATCCTGAGGACTGAGTCGAAGATTTGGTGTCCTCGTGTCCAAAACGGATACGCACATACACGTGCAGATACGGTGGCAGTGCCCTGCTGCCACGCGTGTAGTGCTCACTGCACAGGCCGTTAGAAATCACCAAATTTAGTGGGGACTCGGGGCAGTGACTGACAAGTCACTCTCCAAGTTTCAAGACTCCTAGTGTCGTATCGGACACGGAATTTGGCACGCACTGATTTTGAACTGTACTGTGCGCACGAATTTTTCCTACTGATACGCGCTTCGCACGTGGACACGCGACTTCGTGGACACACTCAGGCACCTAGACACCTACCCTGACACCCCACCTAGCTACTGACACGAACACGACACTTTTGGTTGGACACACGAGTCCCTAGACTAGTCGACACGCGTGTACGACGCTGTGTACGTATGTGTGTGTCTGTGTTTACCCGATTGGCTTTTTGTGAGTCGTGGACACGTCAAATTGTGTCGTGGTGTCGTGTCAGGCACCTAGGACACTAGAGGACACTAGGGGCTAGTATTACCAACCCTTGGGTTCGAGCCTTAGCTCGGTTAGGTGTGTGTTTTTGGGTTTATCCAATTTTCCTGTGCATAGTCCATTTTCCAGAGTTTGGGATATTTTCCCAGTTTTCAGAAATGAATTTTGATTTGATTTTTGTTATGTTTTATACATGTATTTGTATATTTCAGTGTTGTATACATATGTATATGTATATATGTGTGTGTAGGAGGAATTTGAGGATATATATATGTGTATACATGTAGTTATGTATATATACATATACATGTATGTATGTGTACTGTGTGTGTGTGGGGGGGGGGACTGTTTTCTGGGATTCCAGAAATCTGGAAACCCCCTCCCTTTTCCTGTGTCAGTCCAGTATTCGCCCTCTCTCTCACTGATCTCTTTCTCATTCTCTCTCTCACCCTAATTCACTCTCTCTCATTCCTTCTCTCTATATATGTCTTATATTATGTTTTATATATATATATTATATATATATAAATATATAATTATTATATATATTATATATATATATATATATATATATCTATATATATATATATATGTACATATATTCATATAATATATATGGTATTAGCTTATATATTGTGTCATTATATATATGTGAGAGTGATTTGGTATTATATATAAGGTATACATATATTGATATATATATGTAGATAGACTTTTGTATATCTATATATAGATATACATATATATATAAATGACTTTCTAGATATAGGTTTATATGGAAACCTATGACACATAGCCTATAGGCCTAAGTATATTGTATATATATATGTAAGTCATATATATATTGTATAAGGTAGATACCTATATGGTATTAGCCTATGGAACCTAGTTACTAGCCTATGGCCAATGAGTTAGGATAGACCATTAGGCCTACTAGACCTAGGTTGACCAAAATGTTGACCATTGTTGACCAAAGTTAACCATGGGTCAAACTTGACCAAATTGACATGGAATTGACTTGGATAGTTTTAAAAGGACTATTTGACTAAGTTTGATTAAACCCTAACTAATTGATTTATGTTTGACCCTGGGTTATATAGATAGCCCTATGTAGATTAAGATATGTATGGGGTTAAGTAGAATACTTAAGAGTTGTGTCATGATTTGTGTTAGCCTTAGAGATTGACTAGAAGTTGACCATTAGTCAAGATTGACCTAATTACCTTCTTGACTAGTCTTTGTTTGACCAAAACCTTAGTTAGTCTAAGTTTGACCTAGACTTGACCTAGATTGATCATGTTGACTAGTATTTGACTAGTCTGACCACTGTTGACCAAAACCCTAGATAACTTGACTAGTTTGACTAGAATGTTGACCAAGAGTTGACTTTAACCTAGATTTAACTAACCTTGACTTGTTTGACCTTGTTTGACTTTATTTGACTTAGTTTGATTTACTATGACCTAGTATGACTTCCTGTGACCTAGTTTGACTATTAGAGTTGACCAAGAGTTGACTTTTGACCAGATTGACCTAGAATCATGTAGTATGCATTGTATACTTTATTTTTACCATTGTGGATACATTGTGACTTGTATTGCTCTGATTAGGAGCCATACACCTCCTCAGACAGTATAGCCTCTTCAGACATTCAGTTATCAGGCGAGTACATTCTCTGACCGTTTCATACTTGCCAGGATTTATATTCTTGCTCTAGATTACTTTACTTGATGCTGACACGATTGTTATCACGGATTGGTACTATATGGATCTTTTCATGAGATGTTATCCCCCTCGGGAGCATCAGATACAGCATGTTTGTGCTTTTCACGAATCATCATGTATCTCTATGCTTTCATAGATTCACGAATCGCTTGTGACTCATGTACTCTCATGTTCACAGAGCCTCTCATGAATCTCCTATTTATGGGCTTATCACGAATCTTAATATAACTTGAACGGATCCTTGTGTATTGATTGGGGATGGGAGAGTAGAAATAGTCATATGGATATTACCCCAGTAGCTGTAGTCATGAATCACTTCTAGCTGTAGTCGTGAATCTCCTATGCCATTCACATGTCTATATTTTATTCTGACTCACTAGTCACTGCTAGTTCTCTATTATAGTAGATATTTCATTACAGTTATCTCTTTTACTACATGTATCTTCCTTCAGCGTTTCTTGTATTTTACTCTATTGCATGCTTTATATTTCCTATCCTACTATGTACTGCGTGAGATGTATTATTCTCGTTCCTGTCCTGACTGGACCTGTTGAAAATATTACAGAGGATGAGGATGAGGCCCTGGTGTCTACCTATTATGGAGCAGGACTAGATGATACTTATGTTGTGGACCCTCAGCAGGATCCACCTGCAGCTGAGGATGTTGCCCCAGTAGTCTAGGCTAGTTTAGCTAGACAGTCTTTTCTATATTATCATTTTGTCTCACATTCTGAGTTGTATTTTGAGATGTTGAGATGTATAGACTCTTAGACTTATATGTATTTTGGGTTGACATTCTGGATGTTATGTTATCCTAGACACTTGGACTTATTTCATCTATGCTACTGTTCTCTTTGAGTTACTGTCTATCTATCTATCTATCTTTCATTCTTCTACCTAGATGTGATTGAGATTGTATTCTGTTTGTCACCTCCATTCGGAGAGTATAAACTGTACAGGTACCTTATATATTGTTAGATGATTGACCTAGGACAGCGTTCTACCGCCGACACTGCGGCGTAGGCTGGACGTACCCACTTCTCGTGCCCCTATACAGGGTGCGGGTCGTGACAGTCACCCTTCTAAACCTCCCCATGTTGTGCTTCCACGCCGTTGCTCTTAAGCGCATAGCTAGTTCCTTCGGGTCCCTGGTCGCCATCGCAGCAGAAACACGCAACCTTTTAAAATGCAACTATACGAAGATCTGTGTAGAGCTCGATCTCGCCAATGAACCCCACAAAATGATTGAGATCAAGCTTGGAGATCAGACGATCAGACAAACGCTGGTGTACGACAACAACATTATCTATTGCCAATTGCCAGATGGGCGATCACTCCTTGCAGCGATGTTATCGGGCTAATCCAGATCTCAAGAAACCAGGACCGCATCCCCTGCGACCCGATTGCGTCCTCCTCCCCCACTGCGGAGCCTGACTTGCCCCCCAACCCCCCACCCCGAACACAGCCACCCATCCTCAGCAAAGCTCGAAATCCCCCACCTCGTCCAACTCCGACATCGTTTCCTTCAATCCCCTCCATCACCCTCTAACTCCTTTGTCATACTAGACATCGACAACTCCCCGAGAGCCCTCACGAGCAAACCTTCGACTTCGACATCCCTGAACCAGACAACATCTCCCAGGCAGAGCCGAACGTCCCTCTATTTGCCGCGTTCTTATCAAGAAGCCTACCTACCCCCCCCACCACCCCCCTTTGCGCTGATATTGTTCTCCTTCAGATCTCCCCCATCACCTACCTCAAGCCCTTGGGCACCAGCTCCACTCCCTCCCTTTCCCCCTACTAGCCACCCACGAGAGCATATCGTGGCAGCCCGCAACCCTTATCATATTGTTGCACGGCAAGATTTATTCATTGCAGATCCGGAACTCTCACCAGTCTTCAACGACGCCCCCTTGCCCGTTGCTCCCCTCTTACTAGCAGGTTCTAGCAAGCCAAGGAAGCCGGTTTCTTGATCGCAACAACCCTCTGTGCGCGCTTGGCGACGTCGAGGTAGCGAGTTACTCATCAATGGGCGGCAACCGTCCAATTTGTTTGTCAGAGGCCAGTGACAACCACACATCTTCCACCAAGAAATCTTCCTCAAAAAAGAAGAAGAAAAACAAGAAAAAGAATCAACAAGCGACTATGACCACACGGTCAGCAGCCAAGCTCAACCACCTCACCCACTCCCCCCAACCCAATGTTTAATATCCTCTCATGGAACGTGAGAGGCATAGCAAACAAACCGACGATGAACAGAATCCTTAGCCTTAAGAAAATCCACAAAATCGACATCCTAGTGATCATCGAACCCAAAATCCCCAAGAAATGGATCACCGGCATCAAACTTCAGCTTGGATTCGCGACCGCGCTGGCTGGCAGTAACGACATCTGGATTCTCGTCGGTACTGGCATCAAATCCGGCATGGTTCAGGACTCCCGCCAAGCACTCTCCTTCTGGGTGGAACACCCTCAACTTTGGAACAGAACCTTAATCTCCGCCGTTCACGGCAGCTGTGACTTCCACGAGCGAAAACTTCTCTGGAACGACCTGCTCGACACTAATCACTCCCTCCAGAACCTTCCGTGGTTGTGCTTAGGCGACTTCAACATCATCTCTTGTAGCGCTGACAAGTCTGGTGGATGCCCGCCTCCTCTTTCGGCCATGGACAACTTCAATAATTTTACCTTCAACGCTCACCTTGCTTACCTTTCTTTCTCCGGCAACGCTTTCACCTGGTTGCAACATACAAGAAGGCTCCCGACGTCAATACTCCCGCCTCGACCGCGCCCTCATCACCAGTCACTGGGCGGACATGGGACTCATCTCTAGCCTAACCTACCTCAACACCACTGAATTCGATCACTCACCCCTTCTCATCGAGATCAGCAGCAGCTCCCACCGCATCAAGAAACCTTTCCAATTCCTTGATTTCTAGAGACATCATCCTAGTTTCAAATCCGAGGTAGGTGCAGCATGGTTCTCAGTGAACGACGCTGACCCGCTGTATAGAGTTGCGGCAAGACTGCGTGCCACGAGCAAGGCCCTCTCTAGATGGAGTAAGGCTGCTTTCGACAACATCTTTCAGGAGATCAAAAATACGGAGGATGATGTTACCCGCTCGGAGATCGCTTATGTTGCCAACAGGTCCACCGAAGCACGGACAGTGCTCAACCTCACCAGAGCTATTCTCAAGTCTAGGCTTAAAGTAGAAACAGAATTCTGGAAACAAAAAGCTAGACTTAAATGGGACAACGAATGGGACCGTAACACCAGCTTCTTCCATGCCTGTGTTAAAGGCCGCAGACAACAGCTCAACCTTCATCGCATCTCCGACGACAACGGCAACCAGCTGACCGACCGACAATTGATTCAAGAGGCCGCGACAAACTTCTTCTCCAAACTCTTCACCAAAGAGGCGGTCGCCTTGGACGAGGGAGTGATGGCGGAGATCCCTTGCATCATCACCAAGATCGAGAACGAGCATCTCCTCTCCCTTCCTTCCGCCACAGAGGTACAGATCGCGGTATGGGATCTTGGCGAGCACAGCGGTCCCGGACCCGACGGCTTCAGCGGAGTCTTCTACCGTCAATGCTGGGACATCATCGGGCCGGACTTTCTCGAGGCTTCGGTCGCCTTCTTTCAAGGAGCCCGATACCCTAAATCCTTATCCAGGGCTAACCTCATTCTTATCCCCAAAAAAGACAACCCAGAAACCTTTAAAGACTTCCGCGCAATAAGCCTATGCAACTTTGCCAACAAAATCATTGCGAAAATCATCGCTAATCGGATGTCGGATCTCCTGCCCAAGATCATATCCGAGGAGCAGAGCAGTTTTGTGACCGGGCGTAACATTATGGACAATATTCTGCTCGCTCAAGAGATGGTCACTTGCATAAAATTCCCGGCTAGAGGGGGAAAACATCGCCATTAAGTTGGACATGGAGAAAGCCTACGACCGCCTTGACTGGCAATTCATGATCTGGGTCTTCAAGGCTTTTGGCTTCTCTGAACCATGGATTGACATCATCTTCAGGTCCATCAGCAATTCCTGGTTCTCCACCGTAATCAACGGCCAGGCCAATGGCTTCTTCTTCGCTAGCCGCGGCGTCAAACAGGGGGATGCTCTTTCTGTCACTATCTTTATCATCACTGCTGAGGCCCTCAGTAGAAACCTTAAGAACATGCCCAATATCCCGCGGTTCCACCATTTTCACACCACCACCGGCTGCCCCATCATCACTCACCTTGCGTACGCTGACGACGTGCTCATTTTTTCCTCCGGCGACGTCGGATCTATCGAGGTGGTCCTTCAAACGCTGAACAGGTACACCAGATGCTCCGGTCAAAGAATCAACAACAACAAGAGCATCATCTACACCCATCACAAATCGGACAGGTCACACTCTGCGATGCTCTCCAACTTAACTTCCTTTGCCATTGTATACCCCCCTTTCACCTACTTAGGGTGTCCATTGGTCTACGGCAAAGCCAACTCCAGAATCTTCGAGTACATGGTCAGCGCCATCAGGAAAAGGATCGAGGGCTGGTACAATGCGACCCTCTCGCCAGGAGGCAAGCTGTTGTTGGCCCATTGGTCATGGTCAAACCTGATTTTAATAATTGATCAAACTCTGTCTTGATATAATTACAAGTCAACTCAGATGTTTACCTACGACGTTTTGGATACTGCTCAATAATGGATATCAATAATGTTCAAGACTGAAGCTGTTTGCCATTCAGAATGTACTTTCTGTTATGATATGTAATTTTTTTATTTTATTGAGTCTACGAATACATTATACGCCGAGTCGTACTGACAAATAGGCTATCCTAAAACGTTTTTCAAAACCATACTATTCTTTATAAATGACCTACGTTTTTTAAAAACATTCTTGTTACAAAAAGCTTCTGAAGGATTTTTCAAAAAGCCAAAATTTATTTTCTCCAAAAATGAACTGGCAGAACCCCAGGAGAACTCGGCCCGAGTTCGGCTATTTGGAACGTTAGTGAACGTTGGGTTTTTGAACTTGGTCATCCTTCAGTTGCGGTTTGTTACAAAGTGTTCTGTCCAAATTCTGTCCGAATTCTGTCAGAGTTCTGTCTTTGGAAAAACTGTAAATAGAGAAGTATTTTGATCATTTCAAATCACCAATTCACTTTCAATCTCTTCTCTTCCTGAGCTTACATTCTTCCAAAGAGTTCTAAAAAGCTTTCATTTTCAAATCCCAAGCCAGTTACAATCCTCTAGTCGATTTGCCAGTACGGTACGGTCTAGAAGTTTCAGAACGATTGTAATCAGAGGCTTGATAGAAGATACAACTCTTCACAATTAAAGTTGGTCGAGTTATTCGTATCAAAGCTCGCGTCTGTAGAAGTTACAAGGACTTCGTATGAAAACTTACGGGATTTTCCAATAGTGGATTCAACTGGAAGCTAGAGTTCTTCCGACTGGACTAGTCCTCACAAGAGGGAAACCAGTATAAATCTCGGTATTTGCGTTTGCCTTCTGATCACTTTAATTTCTATCATTTATTTTTTGTGATTATTATTATATCTGTGATCTAACTGCTGACAAGTTTTTAATTAGCAATATTCCGCTGCCTACTCTATTCAACCCCCTAGAGTATTCTGCTTTACGATTTCGTTCCTACAATTGGTATCAGAGCGGGTTATACAGGTAAAGCAAGATAAAATTGCAGTTATATTCAATTTTTATATAGATCACATTATTACACATGGCAACTGTGAAATTCACAAGTGAAGGCCAAGCCACAAACTGACCTCTACTGTTTGACGGCACAAACTACACTTATTGGAAAACACGTATGAGTTTTTTTTATGAAATCTCTTGATTTTGACTTATGGTCTATAATTATTGATGGCTATAAAAAGCCACCTCGTATTTATGTTAATGGTGTTTTAGCTGAAAAACCCCATGACAAATATACAGAGGAAGAAAAGAAAAAGGCCAGTCTTGACGCACATGCTATTAACGCTTTATTTTGTGTTTTAGACATAACTGAATTCAACAGGGTGTCTACTTGCACAACATCAAATGAAGTATGGAAACTTCTCGAAGTAACCCACGAAGGAACAACACAAGTCAAGGAGTCAAATATCAGCAAACTTACTCAGGAGTATGAGGCGTTCAAAATGAAGCCAAGTGAATCAGTCACTCAGATGTTTTCAAGATTCTTGGATATTATAAATCCTCTGCCTTCACTAGACAAGGATTACAGTAACCATGAGAAGATTCACAAACTTCTACGAGCCCTTACAAAGAATTGGATTCCAAAGACTACTGCAATCATTGAAGGGAACGACCTCTCAATAATGTCTCTAGAAACACTCATGGGTAAGCTACTCACTCACGAGTTAGAACTTTAAGACTTCGAAGATGCTACACCAAAGGAAAAGTCAGAGAAAACGATCGCTCTCAAGGCTCAACATAGAAGAACCATCGAAGATGATTCCGACGATAGCGACTCCGACTCTGAAGATCAAGCTCTTCTGATAAGAAAGTTCAAGAAGTTCATGAGATTTAACAGGAGAACAAAGGACAGCAAAGACAATAACAACAATGAGGAAGATCCTATTTGCTACGGATGTAAGAAGAAAGGACACATGAAGAAAGATTGTCCTTCAGTATCATCATCAAAGAAAAACAGCAAATATGACAAAGGCTACCTGAAGAAATCGACATCAAGAAAGTACGCCAACACAAGCATATGGCATAAAAGTGAAGCCAACGACTCAGAAGATGAACAATCAGATGACGCTGCAAATGTGTGCTTGATGGCTTGCGATCAGGTAATCACTAATCCTCTATTTGACCCTTATGATGATTTCACCTTTGAGCAACTAGGAGAGGCTTTCAGTGAACTGTTAGATGATTACAGAAAACTGCGTAGCAAATATGAAACCTCTAAGAAGGTACTCAAAGAGTACATAGATGAAATAGGAAGACTTACCGACCTACTAGATCAGGTTAGAGATAATGACTCTTCAAATGCGTCTGGTGAGCTTTCTTCTATTAAATTATTGTTACACGAGACTGTTAAGCTATCCGAAGAAAAAGACCAAACTATTATCCAGTTAAAGGAAGACCTATCTAAGGAGAGAAAGTGTCTTCAGTGTGCACAGGTCAGATTAGAATCACTCACATCTGACTATACTAGATTATATGACACTTCCAAAAAGTTGGAAATTAGTTTCGAAAAACGGCCTGAAGTTGCTGCTTCCGATTCTAACACGTGTCAATTAACGAATCATCGGAACACGCCCAACACTGTCGGACCAAACCATACCAAGACTATGCCCAAGAAGACTAATAGGCATGCATTCTTCTATACTAGAAAACCAAAACCTATCAATCATGCACCTCACACTACTTTCAACACTCAACATGCTAAATGTCATTATTGTGGCCTCATTGGTCATATATTTTTTTGCATGTAGAATCAGAAAGTTAGTAGATTTAAATATTTATGCATGGATACCAAAAACTAACCAGTCAGGACCCTACAAGAAATGGGTACCAAAAGTTTCATCTGCAAATTGTTTTGTAGGGGGGACACCCTTCACATGCTAGGAGCAAATGGATCCTCGACAGTGATTGCTCACGGCACATGACCGGTGATGCTTCATTATTTGCAACACTGTCGAAGAGGAATAAAGAAGGATACGTCTCCTTCGGTAATAATTTGAAAGGGTACATTATCGGTATCGGAGACATTGGTAAGGCTCCCTATCCAGTGATTAAAGATGTTTGTCTCGTTACTGAGTTAAAACATAATCTGCTCAGCATAAGCCATTTAGCTGATCACAGTTATGGTATTAACTTCGTAAAAAATAAATGTACCATTATTGATAGTTCAACTGGCAGTACTATATTTGAAGGTATTAGGGAAGACAATATATATGTATTCTATTTGTTGGAAGATGCTAACACAGCAGGTAGATGTTTGATGGCTAAAATATTGAGAGTCACTATGGCATATGAGACTCGATCATACAAACATGGATACAATTTCAAGATTATCTACGAAGAAGTTGGTACGCGGCTTACCGGATATTTCTTTCAAGAAGGATACGGTATGTAGTGAATGTGAAAAGAATAAAGCTACCAAATCCATATTCAAATCCAAGAACGCTGTAAGTACCACTAGACCTTTACAATTGTTGCATATGGACTTATTTGGACATAGCAGAATGGCTAGTCTAGGTAGTAAGTTATATGCATTTTTCATTATAGATGATTTTTCTAGATATACATGGGTTTATTTTCTTGCACGCAAGAATGATGCATTATCAGAATTCATCACCTTTTGCAAGAAAGTACATAATGAAAAAGAGTTCATGATTACTCGCATTCGTAGTGATCACGGCGACGAATTTGAGAATGCAGAATTCAAGCAATTTTGTGACACACACGGTTATTTGTATGAATTCTCTTGCCCTAGGACTCCACAACAAAATAGAGTTGTGGAACGTAAGAACAGAACTCTATCTGAAATGGATAGAGTTATGTTGAACAAGTTTAGTCTACCTAGATATTTATGGGCTGAAGCTGTAAATACAGCATGCTATATTCTCAATAGGGTTCTAATTCAACCTATATCGAAGAAGACTCCCTATGAATTATGGTTTGATAGAACACCAAATGTTTTTTATTTCAAAATCTTTGGTTGTAAATGCTTTATTATTAATACTAAAGATAATTTGAGTAAATTTGATGAAAAGGCCGATGAAGGTATATTTTTAGGTTATGCAGCAAAGAGCAAAGGATATAGAGTCTTCAACAAAAGAACCATGATCATTGAAGAATCTATCAACGTCAAGTTTGATGAGCTAAATCAACACTTAGACGATGATGACAATGAAGACATAATCGCACCAAATACAGCTACTGCAAAACCTTCACACAAAGATGCAGAACCATCAAATCAGGCATCAGATGAACCTCCAAGCAAAGAAGCCGGAACTAGCAATCTTGAGACTACACCAAAAGAGATGAGATTCTTGGCTAGTCATCCAAAAGACTTGGTAATTGGTGAGATTACCAAGGGTGTTAGTACTCATTCTTCTAATAAAGATATAGCTTCTTGTGTTGCTTTTGTCTCGCAGTTTGAACCCAAAAATATTGATGAAGCATGTAGTGATAATTTTTGGTTAGATGCTATGCAAGAGGAATTAAACCAATTCGAACGAAATCAAGTTTGGGAACTTATTCTAAAGCCTATTGATCATCCGGTCATTGGCACCCGATGGGTATTCCAAAATAAACTGAACGAGAATGTTTTTGTGACTTGTAATAAGGCTCGACTTGTAGCTCAAGGATACAATCAGGAAGAAGGTATCGACTACGATGAGACTTATGCCCCAGTTGTGAGATTAGAATCCATTCACATATTATATGCATTTGCATGTTTTCATAATTTTAAATTATTTCAAATGGATATCAAAAGCGCATTTTTAAATAGTTTTATAAAAGAAGAGGTTTATGTAGCTCAACCACCCGGTTTTACTGATTTCAAATTTCCTGAATATGTTTTCAAGTTGAAGAAAGCTTTATACGGCTTGAAACAAGCCCCTCGTGCTTGGTACGATCGTCTAAGCACTTTTCTACTTGATAACGGTTTTTCAAAGGGAAAGGTTGACACTACTTTGTTTATAAAGTCTTTGAATAATAATATTCTTTTGATTCAAGTCTATGTAGATGATATTATCTTTGGATCTACTGATGAATCTCTTTGTGAAGAATTTTCAAAGTGTATGCAGAATGAGTTTGAGATGAGCATGATGGGAGAGCTAAAATTCTTTCTCGGACTGCAAATCAAACAAACCAACAATTGGACGTTCATAAATCAAGCAAAGTACACAAAGGATCTATTAAAGAAGTTCAACATGGAAGCAGCAAAACCACTTAGCACTCCAATGGCGACTTCAACCAAGCTTGATATTGATGAACAAGGCGAACCTGTCGACATACGTAAGTATCGAGGTATGATCGGTAGCTTACTATATTTAACTGCTAGTTGACCAGACATAATGTTTAGTGTTTGCTTATGTGCATGTTTTCAAGCTAATCCTAAGGAATCACATTTGTGCGCAGTTAAGCGTATCTTTCGATACCTTAAAGGCACTTCTTCTGTCGGCTTATGGTATCCCAAAACCACGTCGTTTGACCTAACCGATTATTTTGATGCTGATTTTGCCGGATGCAAAGTAGATAGAAAAGGCACTAGCGGCACATATCATTTCCTAGGAAAAGCTTTAGTCTCTTGGTTTATTAAAAAGCAAAATTCTGTTGCATTATCAACAACCGAGGCTGAGTATATCGCCGCAGGACGTTGTTGTGCACAAATTTTGTGGATGAAACAAACCTTAGAAGACTATGGATTACATTTTACACACATATCCATTTTCTGTGACAACACTAGTTCTATTAATTTGACTAAGAATCCAGTATGTCATTCTCGTACTAAACATATCGAGATTCGACATCACTTTCTTAGAGATCATCAACAAAATGGAGATATAGACCTTGTATACATAGACACACAGAATCAATTAGCTGACATACTCACAAAACCTTTAGCGGAAGATCGTTTCAATTATTTACGTCGAAAATTAGGCATTTTAGATGTCAATAATATTAATTAATTTTGTTTTATTAATTAATTTATTCGATACTCAAAAAATGTTTTCGAGACAAGCCCAAAAAGAGTCTGTCTGTCACCACGACTACGGTCGAAGCGAAACGGTACTTAAAAGTTCCCCGGTGAACCTCTGTTAGCTGGGACAGTACTCCTACAGCTAATCTAAGACAGATGCTGAGTAAAGAATATTAATTTATAAAATAATATTAATTATATTATTTTGAGATTTAAAATTACTAAACTTTGAATTAAGCATTTGAAACGAATTAATGAAAAAGAATGTGGCCTCATTTGAATTATTTTTTTATATATATAGCCAGGCAACCATTGGCGAATTCGGCCCGAGTAAGGTCCGAATTCGGCCAGAGTTCGGCTGGGTATATATATATATATACCAGCACGAACTCGAGGCTTCCTTCTTCTTCATTCTTCCCCACATTCTCATAACAGCAACAGCGCGCCTCCGAAACCCTAGCTTCTTCTCCATCCTTGTTCCTCCAATCCTTGTAGAGTTTCTCGTCCAAATTTTGGATTCGTGCGGAGAACGTCATCCTCTACAACATATCTAATTCTTGGAAGGTATAATCCCTTCTCTCCACTACTTTTTAATACTTAGGGTTTCTAGAAAATTTTGGGAAAGAATGCCTAAGTTCAATCCCAACAAGAGGAAGAAGACCCATGCCAGTGAAGAGGCATCGTCTTCAGATCCGCATACGGATTGCCTCTTTTCTCCGGTCCAATCGGACAATGGTGCGTTGGATGAGTTTTACTTTAAAACTTCCGATCAAGCTTTATTGTGGTACGCCGATTTTATCATGCGTACTATTTGCACCGGATCGCCGATTAAGTGGATTGTCTTTCCGGATCACCGCCCTTACTTTGAGGCATTAGGGTTACAATATTTTGTCACCTTACAATTCCCCATTGCTACTAATGCCATTAGATTATTCTATTGTAATTTCGTGTTAGACACTTTTACAGCGAGAACACGTGTCGGAGGAATTGATATCGAATTTACTGATAAAACGTTAGCGGAAATCCTTGGTATCCCAAACGAAGGTGCCCCGCTCGATGACATCATTGATTTTGATTTCCCCGATGGCACGACACTCGTTAGTTTCAAGAATGAGCTTTGTGCGCCCGCACGCGCTCGTCCTGGAAAGTTCAAGGCTAATAACTTGAACTTGTTTAACTACGAATTACATCGTATCATCTATTCCATCTTACTTCCAAAATCCACTTCTAAAGACCGCAACCTATCTTATGCGATGCTTATTCCTCGCATCTTTCAGAGATTTGATATTGACCTATCTACTTGTTCTGTCGACCCTGAGCCTATGTTTCTCAAACTCTCTCATCGCAGCATTGCCACTGTTCCTCCACCTACTGCACCTACTCCTCCTGCACCTACTCCTACAGCTCCAACAGTACCTGTTCCTCCTTATTCTTACCCTATTACATTTGAGGGTATACATCAGCACTTATCAGATCTGTAGCCTTTTTATGTTGAGACCTCTAGGGAACACGAGTTCCGTCATGTGACTTAGTTCCAGGCGATTGCCAACTCCTTCGCCGATCTGAGGTTTGCGCAGACAGGTCATTCTGCTAGCTCTCTACCTCGAGACCCTTCTGTTTCTGGCTACCACATTGATGACGAGATGGTCCACTCTCTGTTCCAGCCAGGGAATGCCTATGATTGGTATCGTACCGCTGGTGCCACTCCTCACACTTCTGGCGCTGGTACTTCTAGAGTTGGTCCTTCTGGACAAGCTGGAGCTGCAGCTGATGACGTTGATGATGATGATGATGTTGATTTTTGAGACGTTAGATATTGAGACTGTTATATTTGTCTTATGTTTACTTGGAAATGCTCCGACATTCTAAGATTTTATCAGTACTTTATTATCAGTACTTTTTCTCTTTTGTGACTATTCATAGACATAGTTTTTGATTATGCCTCAGTTTTGGCATCTTAGTCTATCTTTTAGCACTTTATTTTGTTTTAGTATTATTCTCGTACTTTATTAAATATTGCCTGTGACAAATACATGTCTGTGTTGTTCTATAGTCTATCTGCTTCTCTTACTATATTTACCGTTTATACCATGCCTGTCATGATTATTTATTTTTATTGTGTTTCTTTACTGTTTGTTACTTATGCATTTATTGCGAGGGAGCTTTCTCTTTTGCAATTATTTTGCTAAGTGACAACGGAGGAGAAATAAGATCTAACATTTTCGTGAATACAGGTTATGAACAATTTCTTTTGATTACTATTTTGAATTGATTCCAGCTTAGATGTTATATCAGCAAGGTTTGTCAATTATCAAAATGGGAGAGATTGTTGGCCCATTGGTAATGGTCAAACCTGATTTTAATAATTGATCAAACTCTGTCTCGATATAATTACAAGTCAACTCAGATGTTTACCTACGACGTTTTGGACACTGCTCAACAATGGATATCAACAATGTTCAAGACTGAAGCTGTTTGCCATTCAGAATGTACTTTCTGTTATGCTATATAATTTTTTTATTTTATTGAGTCTAGGAATACATTGTACACCGAGTTATACTGGCAAATACGCTATCCTAAAACGTTTTTCAAAATCATCCTATTCTTTATAAATGACCTACGTTTTTGAAAAACATTCTTGTTACAAAAAGCTTCTGAAGGATTTTTCAAAAAGCCAAAATTTATGTTCTACAAAAATGAGCTGGCAGAACCCCAGAAGAACTCGGCCCGAGTTCGGCCAGAGTTCGACCATTTGGAACGTTAGTGAACGTTGGGTTTTTTTAACTTGGTCATCTTTTAGTTGCGGTTTGTTACAAAGAGTTCTGTCCGAATTCTGTCAGAGTTCTGTCTTTAGAAAAACTATAAATAGAGAAGTATTTTGATCATTTCAAATCACCAATTCACTTTCAATCTCTTCTCTTCCTGAGCTTACATTCTTCCAAAGAGTTCTAAAGAGCATTCATTTTCAAATCCCATGCTAGTTACAATCCTCTAGTCGATTTGTCAGTGCGGTACGGTCTAGAAGTTTCAGAGCGATTGTAATCAGAGGCTTGATAGAAGATACAACTCTTCACAATTGAAGTTGGTCGAGTTCTTCGTATCAAAGCTCGCATCTGTAGAAGTTGCAAGGACTTCGTATGAAAACTTGGGAGATTTTCCAATAGTGGATTCAACTGGAAGCTAGAATTCTTCCGACTGGACTAGTCCTCACAAGAAGGAAACCAATATAAATCTCGGTGATTGCATTTGCCTTCTGATCACTTTAATTTTTGTCATTTACTTTTTGTGATTATTATTATATCTGTGATCTAACTGCTAACAAGTTTTTAATTAGCAATATTCCGCTGCCTACTCTATTCACCCCCCTCTAGAGTATTATGCTTTACGATTTCGTTTCTACAGCTGTTACTTATTAAGCATGTCCTTTCTTCCATTCCGATCTACACCCTAGCGGTATGCAACCCCCCAAGAAGGTTCTTGCCTCGCTAGAATCCCTCTTCGCCAGCTTCTTCTGGGGTCACAATAACGGCAAGGACAAGCACAACTGGGCTAGCTGGTCCACTATGGCTAACCCTACCTCCGAGGGCGGTCTGGGGTTCTGTAGATTGGAACACATCGTCGACGCATGCTCCATGAAGTTATGGTGGAAGCTGCGTACGGATAATTCAATTTGGACTCGCTTCATGCAAGCGAGATACTTTAGATATTCGTACCCTGGAACGGCCTTAGTCAACAACCGTTCATCGGCATCCTGGAGATGCATTATCCGTGGCCGCCAGCTTGCAGACCCACTCATCCACATCCAGCTGGGGAATGGTTACTCATCTATGAGCCACGATCGTTGGCTATGTGGGCGACTCTGGCACCCCACCCGAATCCCCTTCGCGGGAAGGCAAGATAAGCGAGCTTTGGGATCCAGCGTCCGGATGGATCTGGGACCGAGTCAGTAACTGGCTCGGGCCAGCGGCCGCCGCCCGCCTCGCCGCTGCGAATCTCAGCCTCTCCGACACCCAGGACATCTCGCGATGGTCCCCTAACCCGGACGGTCAGTTCTTCATGTCCTCCGCCAGGTCAGTCGTCCGCGACGTCGGGACTCCGTCCCCCCTCATCGCTCCTTTCTGGCACGCGTGCATCCCTTTCAAATGGTCCATGCTTATCTGGCGAGCCAACTTCCGAAAAATCCCCACAGACGACGCCATCACTGCGTTCGGCTACAGCCTAGCCTCGAGGTGCCATTGCTGCACTTCCCCTCAAGCCGAATCTGTAGATCACATCCTCACCGCCGGCGAACTGGCCACGAACATTTGGACGAGTCTCAGCACCAAGCTTAGGAAGGCCCTCCTCCCTAGGTGCTTCAACAATCTCCTGTCCAGCTGGGGCCTCTTCCACGGACATCAGATCGTCGTAGCCGTGGGCATTTGGGTCATATGGAAAAACAGGAACAAGTTTCGTTATGAGGGTCGTCAACTTCCACCTACACAACTGTACAGGAAAATTATCAGACAAGTCTTTAAGATCTGGAGGCGCTGCTGGCACTCTTCGCCCAACTTCTGGGAGACCCTAGATTAGTCTCAGTCTTCTTGTTTCTTTTTGTCGGCTTGCCCAGCCGTTTCTTTCCTTTTGAGAGCGCTTGCCGCTCCTCTTGTATAGGCTTTAACATTTTGCGCCTGATACATCAATAAAATTGTCCTTCTCTTAAAATATATATATATATATATATATATATATATATATATATATATATATATATATATATATATATATATATATATACGATGATAATATTTTGATATAAATATTCTAGAAGTGTTATAGCATTTTTATTAAAAATATTTTCTAGTTTTATTTAAAACTTGGAAGTACATGTATATATATATATTTTTTTTTTTTTTTTTTTTTTTTTTTGGAAGTACATGTATATATATATATATATATATATATATATATATATATATATATATATATATATATATATATATATATATATATATATATATATTGATATGTATATACGAGGTATATATATATGGATGTGTATATATATATACACATCCATATATATATACCTCGTATATACATATCAATAAATACTTAGTTAACCACAAAATATTAATTATATATATATATATATATATATATATATATATATATATATATATATATATATATATATATATATATATATATATATATATATATATATATATATATATATATATAACAGAAAATGGTTCGTAATAAATATATTTCTACATGTACAATATACTATTATATGCCCCATATGTACCCAAAGTTCTAAGAAAAATCTTCAACTAAATAAGATGCACCAAGATGCTTTAGGAAGGCTTATTTAGCACAACTTCAAAGCATATATTAATAATAAATAATTAAATTATTTGTATTGGTCATATTGCAACTGGGTCTGGTTTGTAGAAGAATGGAAAATAATAAAGAAAGACCTATGCGGCTCCGGATACCCATGCGGCTCAGAAAGTCCATGCGGCTCAAAAGTCAATGCGGCTCGGATAGATCCATGCGGTTCAGAAAGAAGCCACTTGGCCTTCAACAGTTCTTTCCTACGTTTGGCTGCATTTAATGCCCTGACGGCTGCTCTGACAAGAAACAGCTATGACAGCTCTGACATAAAGACACAATAATGACTGACATGATGGCGTAATCCTAGGAAAGAGGAGAAGATCTCCTTACAGCTGGCAAAATCTACCAAGTCCCGAGGCCACTCCATGCGGCTGTCCATCTGCATGCGGCTGCCTGTCCGTGTCCCCATGCGGCTACCTATCTGCATGCGGCTGTCTATCCCCATGCGGCTGCCCATCCCCATGCGGCTGCCCCTCTGCATGCGGTTGCCTATCTGCGTGCGGCTGCCTATCCCCATGAGGCTGCCTATCCACGTGGGGTTGTCCATCCACGTGCGGCTGCCCATCCTCATGCGACTGCATGTTTCATGCGGCTGAGAGGACCCCTCCCCCATATACAACTCGGCCAGGACAGTCCAGTTGAGACACGTGGCACTCTTCGTTACAATTAAGACACGTGGCAGTCTTATCTTCCCTGGAACTATGGGTGCTAACAAATCCTAACAAAATTAGATTTGTTGCAATTGTCATAATTGCCCGGATCAAATCAAATCAAGCAAATTGGACACATGGCAGGCTATCACAAATCATGAAGATTCATGGCAATCAACATTTATTGCCCACAGAGATTTGATGCAATCCATATTAATTACCTAGATTTGCTACAATCAGAATGAGTGGCCTAGATTAATTGATCCTTAACCGCCGACTTCTCAAGAAGGCAATCATTTGCAAACCCTAATGATCACACCCCCACTTCTATAAATAGTAAGGTGCCATTCCCTTGCAAAAAATGAGGAGGTTTTAAAGAGACTGGAGAATTCAGGAGAGGAGAGCAGAGAAGAGAGAGAGAGAGAGCACTACAGAGACATCCAGAGATCTAGCGACCGAAAGCGCAAGGGAGTCTCTCTACACGTCCAAGAGCATTTCTTCACCAGAGCCAAGGCTGCATCCGATCGTCCAAGGAGTAAGGCAGAGCTGCCGTCGCTTTCCCGAGCCTCTACCGTTACTTCCCAGAAAAACTAAACAATTGTACTTAGATTGCTGTACCTAGGTTTTCGTCCCTAGGCTTTCTTTGTACGAGCGAAGTTTGTATTACGAAGTAAAAGTCCAGTCCTCCGATATAAATGTTCTGTTCTTTTATAATTCATGGCAAACACGATGGCGACTCTGCTGGAGACAAACTTCTCCACGGCTGAGAAGTTGGTAACGCAATTGGATGCAGCCAAACTTGGCTCTACACAACAGAAGATGGTCGTCCGCTTCGACCAACAGGCGTTTGAAGAAATGCTCTCCGACAAGAGCGCTGGCCCGGTCCAGAAGCGAACCCGCACAAAGAAAGCTCACAGGAAGTGGAGGCCAAAATCATTTGCTCCTCCCCAAGCTCTGGACAAAGTACTCTCTACTGCCCAAGACGGCGAAGGCAACTCTCATGCGGCCCCACTTCAAGCCATAGAAGACTCTGCTGTCCCCAAATTTGGCAGAGAAAAGCACTACGATGCTGGACTTGCAGGGGCAAAGAGTGATTCTAGGAAGAAGCCGAACAAAGGCACTAGCCGCAGGTTGAACACTCATGCAGCCAAGATTGCCAGCCGCATGCATGATGTTCATGCGGCCGAAACTGCCAGCCGCATGAAGAATACTTATGCGGCCGAGACCTCCAGCCGCATGAAGAAAGCCCATGCGGCTACGATTTCCAGCCGCACGAAGACTGTTAATTCCAGCCGCATGCTACCCGCTCCACGCTGCTCAGGCTCAGTCTTCGATCGCCTCTCATATGGTCCTGATCTCTCATGCTCCTGAGAAAATATGTCTGACTCTCTGCAACACCACTTAGACTCTTCCTACTATGTGCCCTTACACACTAGAGTGAAAAAGTCTAGGGCAGCGTAAGCTTGGCAAGCTCAGTCTGCTGTCCTGACCTCTGACCATCCGAGCGTTCCATATACTGTTATACTGGCCTCTGATGGAAAGTTGTACAGAACCACTCAAGTCCAGCCCCCGACGGCAAACGGACAGAGTGGTTCCCAAAAGTCTTCCAAAATCAAGGGAGCAAACATGGTCGTTCCAGACCCATCTGACTTGCGTGAGGTTATCCTCCACAAATGCAAGGAAAGAGAAGAGGCCTCAGTGTGCAAAGAGTCTTCCCACGGATGTCACTGCACCCAAGTCATCGTCAACTGCTGTTGCAATAGCGCGACGGTACGAGAAGACCAGCAGTTCGCCTTCCAAAGATTACAACAGCCGAGCTCAGGGGATGAGAAGCCTCCCGTCGTCTCTTGCAACTCTACTCAGAAAATCCCCGCCGATGGGAGAGGAAAGAAGATAAACGTTTCCAGCCCGAAGATTTCAACCACTGTGACTAAAAAACTATCGTCTAAACGGTTGTCCACCACCGGAGTTTTCCAAGGTACCCGTTCGAAGACAAAATTTGCTACAGTGGGAGATTCATCATCCACATCACTGGGCGTCACTGGAATTGGGGGTAGCACTCCTCCGAACATCCATAACAATCCGATGTTCCAAAGAGACGAGCCCGGGGAAACAACTCTCCCCTCAAATACAACAGGTGCTGATGTCCCCGAGGACGTCTACGACTCTCAAAATGAAGCAAGCTCTGAAGCTGGGGGTACTATTCTTTCTGAGTCCGAACTAGAGGAGAATATTCCCACATACCCCGATGATTTCTCGGTACAAGAGTATGATTCGGAGGGCACATCGTCCACCGTCCCTTCCACTTCTACTCATGTGAGGACAACATTTATCACAAACGACGAACAAGATGGTCCCAGTGATCGTCAACGCATCGATACTCTGGAGGCCATACTGCGCACTTTGGTCAAATCGGTAGACGAGATCAAAGCAGCCCTCCCCACTCTGCAAGGAGGGACGGCTGGTCAAACAAACTTGGGTCCCGCGGTCAATGCGAACTCGAACTCAGCGGTACCGAACTCGGGCAATAATCCTCCTGAAATGTCGGCTCCTACCGCTGCAGACGAGGCCAGGGAGGCAAGAAGAGAGGTCCAGGAGATCCGAGCCATGTTCCACGCCCGAGAAAACTGCCAAGACCTCAGGATACGACAACCATATCCCGCTGCGTGGAGAGATGTTCCCTTCCCACCAAAGTATAAACCATTCCATATCAATCCATACGATGGAAAGACCTCCGTAAGTCGGTACATCACTTACTTCGAGGTCACCACCGACCATCTGCCCCATGACGATGCCATCCTTACACGATTATTCTTCGGAGCCTTGGAAGGGGTCGCCTTCGACTGGTACCGTAACCTGCCAGACAACTGCATCTACTCCTTCACCAGCTTCAAGCGCATGTTCTTGGAGAGATTTTACGAAGTGGGACAGGACGTCACAATGTCCACTCTTATGGACGTCGTTCAAGGGGAGAAGAAACTGACAAGGAACTACATTGAGCGATTTTGCCAAACCGTAATGAAGTTGCCGTCTGGTAATCCGGCTTCCTCCTTAATTAAAAATTGCCAAAAGAGACTGCTCCCAACAATCAGCCTCTAGATGGGCGAAAGTTAATTTAAGGACTGAAAAACATTTATCATCAGTGCCACAAGTGCCGAAGACAGGTTAAAGAAGGCTCGCCAACTAGGATTGCATATCTCGGAGGGAGAGGACAAGGGCAAGCGCCCCAATACCAACAACAACAGTGGTGGTAACTCCTCCAACAATCGGGACAATAAGGGCAAGCAGGCTATGGTGGCCGACACAGCCCAAAAACCTGAATCAAAATCGGCAGACAAGCAATGGCCGCAAATAACCTACTCCTTCGAAGACGGCCATGTCAGGCCCATCTTGGATATGCTCATACAAGGAGATAGAATTCAGCTCCCTCCACCAAGACGGGAACCTCGGCCGGCAGAAATGGAGAGCCCAAACTACTGTCACTACCATCGCTACGTCCACCATGCTACACACGACTGCTACCAACTAAAGCGATACATTCAACATCTCATCGATTCGAAGGCTCTGGCTATTGACTTCGAAGAGGTGACCGTGGCAGCCAATATGGTATCCGTCCAGTTTGGTAGCTTCCCACCGACAGAGACTCAAGACGGCGTGGTACCCATCCCGCAGGCGACGATGGAGATTTCTAATCTTCCACCTCCTCGAGATCAGACTGCTGGTCTAGTGCCCCTCACAACATCACGAGGGGAGATCATATGGGTCCATCCGGACTTGGTACCTGAGGTGACTCAGTCCGTACCACTCCCCATTGGCAAGAAGGAGAGTAGAAAAGTCAGATCCTGCCGCACGATTTCGACAGATGTCGAAGAAGCTATAGCTATCGTCACTCGGTCTGGTGCTCAATCCCAACCTACGCCAGATAACTCGGCTGAAGAACATTAGTCGGCCATTGCTGACGCTCCATGACCTTTCCAACCTCCGACGACCGACAAGCCTAGGCCGAAAGAGACTCGCTTTGACAAATCCCTCCGAAAAGAGGCACCACATGGGCTGGAAAGGCCCTACAATTTTGATATCCTGGCACAATTGGCCAACACACCAGCCAAATTGTTATTATACGAGCTCCTGAGACTTTCCAAAGATGTTCGAGTGGCTTTGAGTGATGCACTCCATAATGCCGACGCATATCTAGCTCCGGTCAACCTCACAGGAGAGAGTCCGCCTGCAAATCTCCAAGACAACGCTTGTACAGGAGCGATGCCCAACATTGTCTTCACTCCACAGGATATGCTAATCAAAACCAACCTGCACGATCGTCCGTTATACTACACTGGATACATCGGTGACGTAAAGGTGGATCGGATGCACATCGATCCTGGTTCTTCCATAAGCATCATCCCGAAGGATCTATTACATCATCTCTGCATCCCTATGCATCGCCTGACGCCAACAAGCACCGCCATCAGTAGTTTCAATTCGGGCAGGAGCTACCCGATTGGGAAGATTCGCTTGAAGTGCCAAATTGGCGATCTTCAGTCAGAAGTAACCTGTTACGTCATAGATGCGGAGACTTCTTACAATATCCTTCTAGGGCGTCCTTAGATTCACGATTACATGATCGTGCCTTCCACGCTGCACCAGTGCTTCAAGTATGTCGACAAATACGGCTTCGTGAGGACAGAATTTGCCGACATCGATCCCTTCAAAGGGGTCGAATCCTACTACTCAGACTCCTGCTTATACGAAAAGTCGAAGAGGCACCTTGGCGAAGGAGATGTGCAAGCTCAAACTGAGACGACAACGGGATCAGAAGAACCTCTGACGATCCACCTTCAAGCTCGCAAGCCTGGCAAGACTACACCCCTTACGGCCGCTCTGCGTAAGGATGAAATCAGCCTCTCAGCACAAGAGGGGCAAATGATAATCTGACTGCCAAGGTCTGGCCAAGCACCAAGACCCATAACGGAGCTACTGATAATCAGACTGCCTAGAGTCGGCTAGCCACAAACGGAGAAGCTCAATCCCTCTGACAAGCCTATGACGATACGTCTTCCCAAAAAGAATCGTCACCCTGATGCAAAGTCGGGGGCTTCTAGCGAGCCAACAACTCCCCGCCCAACATCGAGTACCAAACTGGGGGTCGCTAATTTGCCAACGACTCCACGTTCTGCTCCACCAGCAGAACCGCTGATGATCAAATTGCCCAAGTCATCCTCTCAGTCTTTATTTATACAGGAGGTGGCCGAAGAAGAACCAGAACTGGCCAAGTATGTGGCTGCTCGTACTGACGTTCCATCCGCAGATGATGTAATCCCGTTAGAAAAGATACCTTACTTCATCAATAAAGGGCTATCTTTGAACTACATCGAGCTTAATAAGCTCTGTACGATGTATGCTATGGAACACGGTATAGGCATTCACCTACACACAGGTGACAAATGTTTACACCGCAAATCAACTTACTCCCGTGGAGGACGCTTACCGCATAATCGAGGGAAGGGACCATCCAATCATCTTCGGTCGGAAAAATAATCCACAGCCCTTCAAGATGGAAAAAGTTGAGCTCGAACCCGACATCGGGAGATTGCCCCTTTATCTGTATAGTTCCCAATCCAAGTACCTTATGCAAAAATAAGGATATGATCTGGGAACTACACCAGGCTTGAACTACGATACTGGAAGACGGTTACCCTTACAATCGCCAATCCCGGCTGGGAAGCCACGAGATTACTATAACAAGACCAGACGTGGGCTAGGTTATGTCACACCTGTGACAACACCCGAAATCTCAGACGAAGAATGCGACCAGCACTCACACTCAACCTGATCACCCACTTTCGATTCGGACATCAGCATCGGAGACATGTTCAGGCAAGTCTGGTCCGTCAATATGGCACTTGCCGATGCCTACGAAGAAGATGAAGACATTCCCGAACTTTTTGAGCTAGAGCCATGGGCACAACTACTACATGCGCAGTAGGAGAAGCAGTTCGAAAAAAAAGAGCCTTCCACCGAGGATGAGGTTGTACAAGTTGATCTCGGTGATAAATCCTTCCCAAAACCCATCTTCGTCAGCAAGAATCTGACTGATGAAGAGCGAGAATCCCTACTGGAACTTGCCAGGGAATATATTGATGTGTTTACCTGGAGCTATGAAGACATGCCAGGACTAAACCCCGATGTCGCTTTGTACAAGCTCAATATTCGGCCAGATGTAAAGCCGGTCAAACAACAACAATGACGCTTTCGCCCAGGCATCATGGATGCGATCGAAGCCAAAGTCAACAAACTGATAGCCAGCGGCTTCATTCGTGAGGAACAACATCCGGACTAGGTCGCCAACATAGTAACAGTCCTCAAGAAGAATGGAAAGATTCGAATCTGCATCGACTTCTGCAATCTGGATGAGAAGTGTCCTAAAGACGAGTTCCCCTCCCTATTACCTATATCATGATTGACAATACCTGCAGTTTCGAACGTATGTCGTTCATGGATGGTTTCTCAGGGTACAACCAAATCAAGATGTCTTCCGACGACGAAAAGCATACATCATTCCGAATACCAATCGGCACATACTACTACACAGTCATGCCTTTCGGTTTAAAGAACGCTGGTGCCACCTATCAGAGAGCTATGAGCATCATCTTCAGAGACCACTTGTGCAAAATAGTGGAATGCTATGTTGACGACATCGCCGTCAAAAGCCGCTCTAAGGTAGATCATCTGCAGGATCTGAGGACGGTATTCGACCTGATGCGAGCACACAAGTTAAAAATGAATCCTACCAAGTCCTTCTTGGGTATATCTAGTAGAAAATTCTTGGGTTTCATCATCACCTCCCAGGGTATCCACGTAGACCCTGAGAAGACGAAGGCAATCATGGAAATTGGTCCCCCGAGAAATCTTCAAAAACTCCGAGGCCTTCAAGGGAGGCTAGCTTACATCAGGAGGTTCATTTCCAACCTCTCCGGGCGATGTCAACCATTCACTCATCTCATGAAGAAGGGCGTCTCATTCATATCGGATGAAGAATGCCAGCGTGCCTTCGACAGCATCAAAGAATATTTGTCAAACCCTCCAGTCTTGGTGGTCCCGGTTGCTGGAAAACCATTCCTGCTCTATGTACGAGCAATGGAGCATTCCCTCGGCGCTCTGCTAGCACAAAACAATGACGCAGGCCATGAGCAAGCTATATATTACCTTAGCCAAATGATGATCGGGCCAGAGCACTGATATACCTCCGTAGAGAAGGAATGCCTCGCCCTGGTGTTCGCCATTCAAAAAATACGACACTATGTCACGGGGCAAACCATAAATGTGATATCACGAGTCAACCCCCTCAGGGTCCTCTTGAATAAACCAGGAGCACTTAGCTCTCACCTCGCTATATGGGCAATATTACTGTCCTCCTACCATATGATCTTTGTCCTGCAAAAGGCTGTTAAAGGTCAAGCTCTGGCAGACTTTTTGGCAGCCCACCCAGGCTCAGAGTCAGCCAGAATATACGAAGAAATCCCAGATGAGGTCGTCGACTCGCATACGACCTCTCACGATGATATATGGCGAATGTTCTTCGACGGTGCTTCAAGGATCGGACCCAAGGGCAACATCGTCGTCGGAGTCGGGGTGGTGCTGATTTCTCCTTTCGGACTGGTGATCAATCGTGCTTACTTCCTCACAGAACACTGCTCTAACAATGTGGCCGAGTACAACGCTTTAGTTATTGGCCTCCAACTTGCAAGAGACCTGGAGGTAGAATATCTTGAAGCATACGGCGATTCACAGTTAATCGTCAATCAGATCCGGGATTCGTACGAAGTCCGCCATGAAGACATAATCCCCTATCACCAAATAGCGATCAACATTATCTCGTCATTTGAAGGGTTCTTCATTGAACATGTCCCCAGACTCCAAAATATCGAAGCCGATGCCCTAGCAGGCCTTGCCGCTTCCCTAATAGTGTCGAACCATATTCATCATTTGGTAGACGTGATAGGCCATGAACTGGTCTGTCCCTAAAATAACGTTCAATTTGCGGCGAGTTATTCCGCTCAAACGATCGATAAAGTACCAGACTAGAGACAACCATTCATAGACTTCGTAGTCTACAAAATCCTGCCCGAGAACCCAAAGGAAGCCACCTCTATCAGAAGGCGTTCTCTCAGATTCTTCTACGATACAGAAACAAAAATGCTATATCGTCGATCCTACGATGGATTACTGCTTCGATGTCTGTCAAACGCAGAAGCAAAAAAAGTCGTACGTGAAGCTCATGACGGTGTCTGCGGGGCCCATCAGCCTGGCCCAAAATTATAAGATCGTCTTCGCCGAATGGGCTACTACTGGCCCACGATGGTAGCAGATACAATAGACTATACAAGAAAGTGCAAAGCCTGCCAAGTCCACGCGGACTTCATCCACCAGCCATCCGAATTTCTACATCCGACAGTGGCGTCCTGGCCATTCGAAGCATGGGGAATGGATATCATTGGTCCAATCACTCCACCTTCTTTCCGAGGACATCGCTTTATAATCGCAATTACGGATTACTTCTCCACATGGGCCGAAACTGTTCCACTTACAGAGGTAAAGACTTCAAACGTGATCAGCTTCCTCAAGCATTACGTCATCTATCGCTTTGGACTGCCCCGAAGGATCATCCACGATAATGGTTTGCAGTTCGCAAGCCATGCCTTTTATCAATTCTGCGACAAGCATCGAATTCAGAATATTACTTCGACGCCATACAATTCGGCAGCAAATGGGTTGGCAGAAGCATTCAACAAAGCCATCATCAAGTTACTCAAGAAGTTTATGTCATCCAACAAACGTGACTGGAACGAGAAGCTTGGTGAATGCTTATGGGCGTACCGTACTACAGTCCGAACGGCCACTGAGAATACACCATTCTTCCTTGTATACGGGAGTGAGGCAGTTCTCCCATTAGAGACTCAAATACCCTCGCTCCGTGTCGCTCTCACTTACCAATTGACAACAGACGATAACTACCGTAGCCGGCTACAAGAGTTGGAGGCCTTAGATGAAAAGTGCCTATTGGCTCAGCAACGGATCGAGCTATATCAAGCACGCATCTCCGGAGCCTTCAACAAGAAGGTTAAAATCAGAACATTTCAAGTGGGCGATCTCGTTCTGGCAGTTCGAAGGCCGATGGTTATGACTCACAAAACCGTCGGCAAATTTCAGCCAAAGTATGAAGGGCCATTTATCATTGAGGCTGTATTCTCCAAAGGTGCTTACCGTCTCACGAAACAAAACAGAGACTTGCTCATGTTGCCCGTCAACGGCAAGTTCCTGAAGAAATATTATGTCTAAAAGACATTCCCCAAATCCTAGTGTGTTGAGTTATGTACCCTCCGATACCGCTGAACTCACATTCACCAAATTCCAGATTATTGAGTTATGTACCCGCCGGTACCACTGAACTCATATTTACCAAATTCCAGATTTTTGAGTCATGTACCCGCCAGTACCGCTGAACTCACATTCGTAAAATCCTATATTATTGAGTTATGTACCTGCCGGTACCGCTGAACTCACATTCTCCAAATTCTAGATTGCTGAGTTATGTACCCTCCAGTACCGCTGAACTCACATTCTTCCTCTAAATATCCCAGATTGCTGAGTTATGTACCCGCAGATGGCTCTGAACTTACATTCCGGTCACTCTTTTAGATAGTAAGTCATGTATGACCATACCTCTGAACTTATTCTTCTGAAAAGGCTCCTCCCTCATGATCCACTACCCGTACTCTCAGTACACAAAAAAGGGTAAAGGATCCACAAATTTCCAAAACGACCACGTCGATGTTACCTCTGAGTCGTTTCACTTCCGCCAAAAACAAATCACCCCTCTACATAGAACTTCCATGTCCTCATTACCTCTGAGTCGTTCTATGTACCCTTTCTTGGAACCCACTCCTGCCATGTCCTTATTACCTCTGAGTGGGAAGGCTCCATCGAAGAAACCCTCATACTTGCCATGTCCTCATTACCTCTGAGTAAATATGTTGGTTCTCTCTAGACTTATTATCTGTACCGAAAAAAAAACCCAGGGTACGCCAAGGATAATAGATCCACAAATGTCCTCTGTTGACCACAAATGTCCTCCGTTGAGTCCACTCCTGCCATGTCCTCATTACCTCTGAGTAGGAAGACTCCGCGGCAAAACCCCCATACTTGCCATGTCCACATTACCTCTGAGTAAGTATGTTGGTTTTCTCTCGTCCTATTATCCGTATTCTGAACCAGGGCACGCCAAGGATAATAGGCCCACAAATGTCTGCTGCTGACTACAAATGCTATACTAAGTTCCCTAGTACATGCACACCATTCCTTATCATGTTCCGGGAGCCCAGCCGCTCCATGGCATTCTTTTTCCCGATACTAGGCACGTCCATGACCACTTTACAGTGGAATTGTTCCAGGTATCCCCATCAAACTTGTTATCCATACCTAAAACCCAGGTATACCAAGGGTAACAGGTCCACAAACAGTCCCCCAAGCGGGGCAAACACCACCATAACAAAAGAAGGAAGACGAAAGTACTAAATGTTCTAGGGACAACGTCCCACTTAAAGAAAAAAAAAGAACAGAAACAAAAGAAGGAAAAAAAGGCGTCTATGGTTCGACGGTACATAATTCCAAGAGACAGTTTTTCACCAAAGTGGTCCCCCATTCAAGCCGCTGCCTAGCTCGGCGCTCAGCCTCCTGGGACAACCGCTCCGCATTATCCAAGTCCATGTGTGCCCGCCAGCCGTCCTCCAACTTCTTCAGGGCAAGCTCCAGGCCAGCAGAAGCTCGATTAACTCTGTCAGCCTCCTGGATTATCCGCTCCCTTTCGATGCGGGCAGCTTCAAGCTCAGACTCCAGGAAAGTTAACTTCCTTTGAAGCTCAAGGATCTGCTCCCACATGTCAATGACCCCACGGGAGGCAGTCGCTTCCCGAGCCATAACCTCTTCGCTCTCGCGGCTCAACTGATCATATCGGTCAGACAGATCGTGGAGGTCCTTCAGTATGACCAGCTTGGTCTTATTCCGAGCAGCCCTTATCTTCTCTACAGCAGCTGTGAGGAAACCGTGCTCTTGATCTATAGCAGCAGACAGATCAGCTTGCCGCAGCACATGAAGCTGGGCCACCAGCTGATCAGCCTCCAGCAATTTCATCTTCAGAAGCACAGTTATCCTCGTCCCACCGAAAAGAGTCTTAAGAATATCAATATGACCCTGGGCGCATTGTCGGGCCAAGGCAAAAGGGGTCCCTCGTTCCACAGCAGCCGTAACCCCCCTCTTCAAATGGCGATAGAAGTTGTCAACCACGTCCTGTGACGCTTCGTCCAGAACTTCCGTAAAGAACGGCGTCAAAGGAAGTGTGGCTGGCAATGTCGAAGGAGGCACGCTAGAACTTGCCACCAGAGAGACAAATTCCGAGCGAAAAGATGCACGGATAGCGGCTAACTCCTCCTTTGCCACCTGAAGAGTCTGGATACTCGACAGAGCAGAAAGGTCGACTCTCGGAGCTGCCTGAGCAGAAGAGGACGTAAGGACCATGGTCCCCTGCCCCGGCTGTGCCGCCACCTGACTCCCCGAACTCGAGCTAGCGGGAGGTCCTTCAGTATGAGTCAGAAGAAGCGGGGGTACGCTTCTCTCCGCCAGTTCCCCTTCGGCAGAGTCTGTCTCAACAATATCCATCATCGGCCTGGAAAGACAGGACCTGTATGTCCAGAGCAACTATCAATCAGTCTAACCCAAAGGATGTGATGATAAAGCAGATAGGCCTCCTCACAAGTTATGATTTGGCTTATCTTACCAGAGGAGGAGCATGGAGGCTGCAGCTCGCTCGCAGCTGCCGTGGTCTCCTCACCCGCGACCTCCAAGTTAAATTCAGTTGGTTCTTCTGCCCCAGCCACCCCAGAAAGGGATCCAGCCAGTTCAGCGTCACCCTGTTGAAATTCAACTGTCTCAAGGACAGGTGCAGTAGAGCCCCCGATAGTGGTACACATGTCATTGACCAAAGTGGTCAGGGCCGGATCGACCTCAGCAGCCGGTTCTCGAGAAACCGACTCCTCTGACGCCTACAAGAGTAAAGGAAAATGATTAGGCCATAGTACAGAAAAAGGAAGAAGAAGACGACTATAATTCCAGTTACCTCAGAAACATCGTCAACATCCTCGATAAGTAGCCGACGGGATCTGACAGCAGCTCGTTTCATGTAATAAGTCATGTCGATGTCAGCAGACTCACTCCTGCTCCGCTTATGCGAAGGGCTAGGCACATCAGGTGGCTGATCTGCCACCACTTCATCGAACGCAATGAGCGGTTGTTCCGCCGCCACCTCGTCTAGAGGAGGGAGAGAATCATCTGCACCCTGCTCGCCATCTTCTTCATCCGCAGTGGTGGACTCCGAGTCCGACACAGGAACCGTGTTCGCCCTCTGCTTCCTCTTCTTCGACCCCTGGGGCTTCTCCGCCAAGTCGGTACCAACAATAAAACTGGTACGAGGGTCAAAGTTAACCGAAAACTTGTTCGCAGTGACGTGGTAGAGAGCCGCTAAATACAAAATCTCCCCTTGCATCTCAGCGTCAGGGACCGAGAAACTAGTGCGGGTATGAGAAATATTATAATAGAGCCAGGCTCTGATGCCATCTAGAACACTACCTTCAAAGCCCAGACAAGAGCTGGGACTCTCTAGGAACAGCTGGCTGTACCCAAACTGGCGGGAGAACCGGCTGGACAAGTAAGGTTCCAGGTAGACGGTATTACGGTTGCGATATACTAAGTACGAGGGACGGATGATACGCAACCAAAGAAGCATCTTCTCAGGTAAGAGGAGGGAAGGCCCGGTACCATCAACTTGTACACTCTCCACCTCCTCAGCAGGAAAATGGAGAACAAACACGAAGAAGTTATATCCATCCACCCTCGCCAGCGCACTCCGACAGGCGGGCATAGTATTGTACTCCCAGGACATCCGACGGTACCGGAAGATAAAAGTATCGTCGTTAGTTACACCATCTTCTGGGCCAGGTCTCATCAAAGACCGGCAGTGCATTAATAGCCACCCCATCAGATAGTGATAAGGCAACTCGATTCGCTCATAGTTCATCGTTGTGTCACATACAATAACCTTGGATGAAAAAGTACGGAGGCCACGGTGTATACTACACACCATGGCCGGAAGAAGAGCCAGCCTGACCCCGAAGGCCAGCTTCACGGCAGAAAGGATAAAATTTCGGCTGATCCGCTCAATAGAACTAGCTCCTCCAAAGACTACACAATTTCGTAGCCATACCATCAAGAATCCTGCCAAGATTGCTTTCTCCGACAGCGGCTGGATATCCTGATAAAAATAATCAAAGGAATCAGTTTGACTCCCAAACGTGTCGCTCAAGGCCTTCGACTTCTTGGCAGTTAACACCAGATCCTGTACTTGCTCTCAGGTCAGAGGATTCCGAGGAGTAACCCGGCCTGAGGCACCTTGCTGAAAAAGGTGGGAGAGCCAAGCCCTAGTATGCGGAAGGTTCCCTTCCGAGTTACTATCCTTCTTGGTAGTCTGTTGACAGTAACTGTGATGACACAGTAACTCCTGATAGACAGCAACGAAACCCGGATGTCGTTGCTCTAAATCTTTGAACTCTTCGTTCGACGGCGTATATACTTCAAACGCTTCATTGCCCCAAGGCAGCCTAGAGACGACGTGCATCTCGTGAAGAGCGAGACCCATCTCCCCTCCTGGCGCGAAGAAGGTCCCCGTCCGCTGGTTGTACATCTCTAAGAGAGCCATGAACAACTCCTTATTTATGGGCAGTCCGTGACATGTACCCCGGATGGCATGGTAGAGACCAACCTCATGCAGGAAAGTCCTATATTCTCGTAAAATCCACTCGGTCAGATTGGCCCACGAAGGGATAGGGCGTATCCTGTTCAAAAGCGAGAGCCGGCCAATGGGATAAGACCCTTTTCGAGCAAGCCGATTCAGGAAAGTGTCAGCTTGAGAGAATGAGAAATTGGGACCTTGTGCATTTAAGAAGGTACCTGGGGCTAACCCCATCACGAAGCAGCTGACCGGTTCCCTGCCCGCGTATGCTGATCCAACATGCTTATTGTAGTAGACGTTACCCACAATCATTTTCGACCGGCTCGACGTCAAGGATTCCTCCATCCTCCTGTCCACTGGCAACATATTGAACCACACTAATGGGAAATGATGCTCCATCTGGGGGATGTGGATCGCCCTCCCGGCAGAGATAAAATTCTAATTCTCGGATATATCCAATACCCGAAAGTTCTTCACAGTCAGGACATCCCCGAAAAAGAACACCGGCTTCAGGTACTTTCCTTCCAATCGTCCTGAGTTTAGCATGGCACAGAGAAAGCGAAAGGGTTGGTCCTTGATAAGAGTCAGCCTCTCCTCAGGCTCGTCCTTGGACAGTTGTTCTACCACCTGCCGAACTAGTTGATCAAGCCGGACACCCATGGCAAATTGGGCTTTACCCATCAGAGGTTCTCCCGCAGCATTAATTAGAAAATTTACTGAAAAGAGGACAAAAGAAATAAAGTTAAAAAGATGGACAAGGAGAACTGATGGATGTTTTCGAGCTTATGCAGATCCAATTTAATGGAGTCTCATGCTGCCCAACTCAGAAAATACTTATGCGGCTCCGACCAGCGAAGGTTCACGCGGCAGTGCTCTCATATGGCTTTGTCTAAACGAAGTCTCAGAGTTCGGATAAGTTCATGCGGCTCATGCGACAAACAAATTTGTGCGAGTCTATGCGACCCAGTGCAGCTTATGCGGCCCCGTTGGCGAAGTGCTTATACGGCCACAGTAACAATTCTCATGCGGCTCAGACATGGAGCATACCCCATGCGGCTCGGACATGAGACATACATGCGGTGCACATGAAGATGAAGGCTCGTACATAGAGCATGCGACATAGCCATAACAGTTAGGGTTTCAAGCTCGTACAACGTCCTTACCAGCAATAGGGGGGACGTCGGGATGAACTGCGGGCACGTCGGCTGGCGGAGGAGCTGCCACATTCGTCGCTGCAGTCGAAGTAGAAGCAGCTTTCTTGCCCTTCGCCGTCGCAACCGATAAAGACGCCGCCTTCTTACCCTTCGCTGCAACAGTCTTCTTGGGAGCCATCGGTGATCGAAGAAGAGGATGACAGTTAGGGAAGGAAAGGCTTAAGTTAAAGAAGAGAGTAAAGAGATTTCTTCTCTTAATTACTCTTATTTATAAGAGGACGAAAGGGGGAGGAAACACGTGGACCGATGGAGCGCTTCGGGACGTGTGCTAACAGGCAAAACTGACTCCTCGAATTTTGCACTCTCTCATGAAGGAGGTTCATCCAGAGAAAATCTAAGATTTAATAAGCCGACTCTTGGGATCCCCCCAAAAAAGACGGCTCAAATCAAAAGCAATCAATGCAAAATATTTGCACACGTAGCATGAAGAAGAGCCTATGCGGCCAAGCAGCCCATGCGGCTGGAAAGCCCATGCGACTCAGATGGCCATGCGGCTGAGGAGGCCACGCGGCTGAGACATCCATGCGGCCAGCACATCCTATGTGGCCCATGGCCATGCTTCTTATTCAAAGTATTTCAATTTTGTAAATTAAAAACTTTGAAGGGGGTCTTGTAGAAACATGGAAAAGAATAAAGAAAGACCTATGCGGCTCCGGATACCCATACGGCTCAGAAAGTCCATACGGCTCAGAGGTCCATGCGGCTCGGATAGATCCATACGGTTCAGAAAGAAGCCACGTGGCCTTCAACTGTTCTTCCCTATATTTGGCTGCATTTAATACCCTGACGGCTGCTCTGACAAGAAACAGCTATGACATAAAGAGGCAATAATGACTGACATGATGGTATAATCCTAGGAAAGAGTAGAAGATCTCCTTACAGCTGGCAAAATCCACCAAGTCTCGAAGCCACTCCATGCGGCTGCCCATCTGCATGCGACTGCCTGTCCGTGTTCCCATGTGGCTACCCATCTGCATGCGGCTGCCTATCCCCATGTGGCTGCCCATCTGTATGCGGCTGCCCATCTCCATGCGGCTGTCCCTCTGCATGCGGCTGCCTATCTGCATGCGGCTGCCTATCCCCATGAGGCTGCCTATCCACGTGGGGTTGTCCATCCACGTGCGGCTGCCCATCCTCACGTGGCTGCCCATCCTCATGCGGCTGTCCATCCTCATGCGGCTGCATGTTTCATGCGGCTTAGAGGACCCCCCATATGCGGCTCGGCCAGGACAGTCCAGTTGAGACACGTGGCGCTCTTCGTTACAATTGAGACACGTGGCAGTCTTATCTTCCCTGGAACTATGGGTGCTAACAAATTCTAACAAAATTAGATTTGTTGTAATCGTCATAATTACCCGGATCAAATCAAATCAAATAAATTGGACACATGGTAGGCTATCACAAATCAAGAAGATTCATGGCAATCAACATTTATTGCCTACAGAGATTTGATGCAATCCACATTAATTACCTAGATTTGCTATAATCAGAATGAGTGGCCCAGATTAATTGATCTTTAACCGCCGACTTCTCAAGAAGGCAATCATTTGCAAACCCTAATGATCACACCCCCACTTCTATAAATAGTAAGGTGCCATTCCCTTGTAAAAAAAGAGGAGGTTTTGAAGAGACTGGAGAATTCAGGAGAGAAGAGCAGAGAAGAGAGAGAGAGCACTACAGAGACATCCAGAGATCTAGCGACCGAAAGCGCAAGGGAGTCTCTCCACACGTCCAAGAGCATTTCTTTACCAGAGCCAAGGCTGCATCCGATCGTCCAAGGAGTTGGACAGAGCTGCCGTCGCTTTTCCGAGCCTCTACCGTCACCCCCAGAAAAACTAAACAATTGTACTTAGATTGCTGTACCTAAGTTTTTGTCCCTAGGCTTTCTTTGTACGAGCGAAGTTTGTATTGTGAAGTAAAAGTCCAGTCCTCCGATATAATTGTTCTGTTCTTTTATAATTCTTGGCAAACATGGTTTTCCTAGTTAGGACTCACTTATGGCTTGGCATTCCCCTACTATGGCTAAACACTAGTCAAAGCATGCCACTGCACTATTCGTACCCTGATTCTTGGTCATCTTGTACTCCAAATCTTAACCATGGCTAAAGTCATCCACCGTAATAATTAACTAAATAATTATTTATAAAAACAAATTTAAAAATCACCATTTAAATCAAATAAATAAATAGAAAAAATATTTCAAAAATTTCTGAGAATTGGAGCTACAGCCTTTGTCGTGCTTGTTGCTTTTTCTGGTTGATGATGATGCTGTTGGACAGTCCTTCTTCATGTGTCCTTTCTTCTTACAGCCATAACGAATAGGACCTTCTTCGTTGTTGTTGTTGCTGTTGTGATGCTTTGTTCTTCTATTGAATCTCATGAACTTACACTTTCTTACGAGGAGAGCTTGATCTTCAGAGTCAGAGTCACTGTCGTCAGAATTATCTTCGACAGTTCTTCTGTGTTGAGCCTTAAAAGCGATCGACTTCTTCTTTGGTACAACATCTTCGAAGTCTTGAAGTTACAGCTCGGGAGTGAGTAGCTTACCCATGAGTGTTTCAAGAGACATAGTGTCACGCCCCAGAACCAGAATACTGGAAAGTAGGGGCAAAATAAAGCCAGCTACGTGTATTAGAGTACGCCAATACCCCAATATACGATCAAAGCTGTCTAGAAGACAAGTGGGAAGACTCTAGCATGCCACTGACGACTCATATGGTCGAGCAAATCCTATCTCAATCCAACAACAACAAGTATCAAGAGTATATCAAATATGAAAGTAAAGAGGCGTCCCAAAATATTGTATCATACATGATCATGAAGCTAGTGAATAAAAAATGCTATACTAGCAAAGTACCAATATACATGATCACTATATCAGTCTAGATCTTATATAATACATCATGTTGGCCGAAGTCTGAGAAAGTCTCAAAATAATAGGGCTAACACATGCCCTAGCTAACACCGCCAAAATGAAATGAACCGCAAGTGGTAAGAAGAGGGAACCCACTCGCGAGGAGGAACAACCGCAGATTTTAAGCCGGCGGCGGGTCATCCAGAGAAAGGTAGGGAGAATCCTCGGGCTCCAGTGGTAAATCTAGCCAAACAAAACCAGTGGGGTCAGGCCCCAAATAGCAAGTACCACAAGGAAGCTCGAGGTGCACGACAAAAACCAACAACAACACAATAACATAATGACAGAAGTAAATAAATGTGGGTCGAGACTAGTGTGGTACCAATGCACGTATCTCAAGAATATAAATGACTGAATGGAAATACTGAACAATATAGCTATGGAACAGAATAATCCGATGAGCAACAAGGGGTTTAGGAACTACTAGATATTGGAGCTACAACCCTTAAACCAAACAAGGACCGAGGTTGCAGATCTTTTCCCTAGCAGAACTTAGCCTCTGGCCACTCACCAATATAAGAGCATATAAGGTAACACATAATCAAAAGTGCACGGCCAATCATTGACTACGGCTTGATATCATTAACTAGCTAGGGTTATCACAATCCTAATTACTGGTATACAAGTTGAGAAACTTCATTACCACCTACGCTGCAGTAACTCGGATGGCGAAGGGGGCGACGACGGTAGAAGAAAAGAAATACAATCAACCAAACAATCTCAATCAATAGTAGATAAACATCTACTCCAAAAATAAAATATATCAATAGTAGATAAACAATATCTACTCAATAACATATCAATAGTAGATAAATATCTACTCAATCAATAGTGGACAGGGGCCCACGCCAATCGAGTTTATCCCTGCCACTGTAGGGGCCCATAGCGATCCGAGTACGCGGTAGCATGAAGTGTCCTCCCCTCCCAATGATCTATATGAGTTTACTAGTCAATTACCTATAATATTTATTTTTAATTCTCAAGTCGTGGACACTCAGGAATCGTCCTATAATGACGAGCCATGGGTACAAGTCATTTACGAGATATCTCTGGCAAATGTTCTCGATACACATTACGCACGATATAATAGACAATACTCACACTCGATTGTCCATTGCCAAGATGCAAATAGATTAGACATATAACAAGTTAAATCTATGGTGTCAATAAAGAACATGCATTCAGTCTCAATCTAGAAGTTAATTAGAAATCAAATCTCAATCTAGAATTCAATCGAGAAAATCAGTACATGAGTGTGCTACTACAAGCCACTAAATCGAGCTAGGCATATACAGTAATCTGGAGTGCACCATGACAGACCACTATCTATAATCTGAACATAGAACAATACATGAACATAAGCATGTATCATGTATATAGGATATACAATCATTCTCTAACTATCCAAGGTCATCTAATCATGTTAAGAGTCCATTACAATTGAGAAAATATCAAAAACGGACAAAAACGGGCAAAAACGAGCAAAAATTAGCCTAAACGGCATAAAACGGCGTACCGGCGGTATACGGCGGCATACCGGCGGTATTTCAGCCTAAAGACAGAAAGTTTCTAGTGCAAGAATTGGCATACCTTCGGTATACTACGGTATACCGTCGGTATAACAATTTTCCAAACAGCAACAAAATTTAGATTTTTGCCAAAACTTGTTTCGGCCATAAAAACATTATTTTAAATCGAAATTCGGATTTTCAAAAGTCAAAATTGAATAGAATTTAATTTCCTACAACATTGAAGTATTGGTTTTCATAAATTAAAATATTTGATAGTTCAATACCTCAAAATACTCGAAAATCATATCTAGAAACTCAGGTCTACGCAATACTGTCGATCAAAACCAAAAGTGTTATATACTAAACATGTTAACAATTTAAAGAAGCATATTATAGGCCAATAAAACTTTAGTTTCTATGGAAAACAAAAATAAAGCATGGTCATGTCTCTTTTGAGCAAGATGTACTTGCCTAGGTTAAGTTCCAAGCCTAATCTTCTACTCCACCAGCAAGAGGGGCATGAAACCACACTCTAGGCCTCAAGGCCAAGCTTTCCTAGGCTTGAGGAAGAGGAAAGAGGAAATAGAGAAGGAAAGAAAAAAGAGAGGAGAGAGAAACTTAATGGATATATATAGAAGAGGGAATTAATTGTGACCGTTAGATCGTGATCCATGTCACATTCTAGATCAATCCTAGACATTGAAAGAAAACCAATTGTCCATTGGATAATAAAATGCATCTACACTATTCACGAAAATATTTATATACTATTCATCAAAATATCAAAAATACTATTCATGAAAATATCGGAAACACTATTCACAAAAATATCTAAAGTCAAAAATATCTAAAATATGGAAAATCTATACGAGCGGTATGCCGTCGGTATACTCCGGTACACCGTCGGTATGCCGGCCAAGGAGAAAATCTATAATTTAGAAAAAATTTAAAGCATTCCGAAAACCGAGAAAGTACGAAATACAATACAAAATACGTATCCGTATATAAATATCGATACTGTGAGACAAGTCTCACACATAGTTGAGAGGTCGTTGCCTTCAATGATTGATGTAGCCTTCGAAATCCAGTTCTTCGTGAGAGCTCGTAGAAGTTTATGAATCTTCTCATGGTTAATGTACTCCTTGCCTAATAATGACAGAGGATTTACAATATCCAGGAATCTCGTAAACATCTGAGTGACAGATTCGTTTGGCTTCATCTTGAACGCCTCATATTCCTGAGTAAGTCTGCTAATCTTTGACTCCTTAACTTACGTTGTGCCTTCGTGGGTTACTTCAAGAAGTTTCCACACTTTACTTGATGTTATGCAAGTAGACACCCTGTCAAATTTAGTCATGTCTAAAGCACAAAATAAAGCATTAATAGCACGTGCATCAAGACTAGCATGTTTCTTTTCAGCTTCAATATACTTGTCACGAGGTTTCTCAACCAATTCCCCTTCAACAAGAATACGAGTAGGCTTTTTATAGACGTTAATAACAATAGACCATAAGTTAAAGTCTAGAGATTTCAAGAAGAAACTTATCCGTGTTATCCAGTAAGTGTAATTTATATCGTCAAACAGTGGAGGTCTGTTTGTGGCTTAGCCTTCACTTGTGAATTTCACAGTTGCCATGTGTAATACTGTGATCTATGTAAGAGCTAAAATAATAAGAAATATAATTGCAGTGTTACCTCGCTTTACCTGTATAACCTGCTTTGATACCAATTGTAGGAACGAATCATAAAGCACAATACTCTATATGGAGGGGGTGAATAGAGTAGGCAGCAGAATTTAGCTAATTAAAAAGTTAGCAACAAGATCACAGAGAATGTATATATCACAAGTAAATAAATGTAAAGGCAGAGATTAGAAAGTCTACGCAAAGATGGCGATGTATACTGGTTTTCCTCTTGTGAGGACTATTCTAGTCCAAAGAACTCTAGCTTTCAGTTGAATCCACTATTGGAAAATACCGTAAGTTTTCATACAAAGTCCTTACAACTTCTACAAAGCGAGCTTTGATACGAAGTACTCGACCAAATTCAATTGTGAAGTATTTTTTTTCAATCAAGCCTCTGATTACAATCACTCTGAAGCTTCTAGACCATACCACACTGGCAAATTGACTAGAGGATTGTAACTGGCTTGAGATTTGAAAATAAAAGCTCTATAGCACTTTGGAAGACGTTTAAGCTTAGAGAGAAGAAATGAGAAAGTGAATAAGTGAGTTGAAATGATTGAAATCCTTCTCTATTTATAGGTTTTCTAAAGTCAGAACTCTGACAGAATTCGGACATAATTCAGACAGAACTCTATGAGAGAATCTCGTCAAATAGCCGTTGCATCCGTAACTGCAGGAAGACCAAGTTCAAAATCCAACGTACACTAGACGAATTCGGGCCGAACACTGGCCGAATTCTTCTAGGGTTATTTTGAATTTTTGGTCATTTTAAAAAGTAGATTTTGGTTTTGGCTTTTTGAAAAGTTTAAACAGTTATGAGCTTTTGTAAAATGGGCATTTTTCAAAACATAATATATTTTTGAAAATGTTTTTGGGGTAGCCTATTTGCCAGTATAGCTCGGTGTACAAAGTAGTCCTAGACTCAATAAATATAAAATTACATCACATACAGACTCATATAATAAAATCGGCTTCGGTCTTGAATAGATAGGTAGCAGTTCTTTAGCAGTTGTCCAAGTTGTCCAAATAGTCCAAGTAGTCCTTATATCGAGACATAGTTTGATCAATTATTAAAATTAGGTTCGACCATGACCAATAGGCCAACAAGTCTATCCGATCATATTCCATATCAACCCTCCAAATTATACTCAATCCTCTAATATATCCAAAAATACAATTCCAATACATAAAACAGCTCACAACCCTATCTGGATATACTAGGATAACTCCTAGAATGAATGGTCAGGGGACAAGAGCCTACTAATAAATGTCGCAAAAAAATGGCAAGGATTGCGTGGACCGCTCTCCTTACGCTGTCCGACGGACAAGATATGCCAAGGGCTAGGCGACTAATCTAGTCAGGCGTCTACCTAGCAGGTACTGGGATCAGGTATACTATACCACGATAAACGTGCATGGGGCAGGTTCAACAAACCAAAGGAACGGTTCTGCCCAACTCTTTAAACCAAATTCCCGACCAAAATTCTGGAAAAATTCGGCAGAGTCTCCTCTGTATTCTTGATGGGAGCTCCCTGCGAATTGGGGGCCAAATCTATGACGCTACCGCCGCAGAATCGTGAACCGAGAACACTAAGTTTCGACCTTCAGTAGCACTACGATGCGTACTGGGCACCAACCCTAACCGAGAACACTAAGTCTCGGCCTTCAGCAGCACAACGATGCATACTGGGAACCAAGCCAACACATACAATAAAAATTGCCATGTAGGGCACACATCACAAATGCATAGTTATATCCCATCCATAAGCATAGTCACCAAAATTGTTAGCCAAAACCGTCACCCAACCGCGAGTCAGACACGGGGCATATGGGGACAATCCATATAAGTGAGTCATGCTCGTGTCCTCGAAGGTGTGGATGACCCATCCGAGTTGTCCGATATGGGTTAACCCGATATCGAACCAAGCTATCCTAAGTTATCATGGCAGTTCTACTACTAAGCTACACTACTCATGATTGTACATTTATAACTATAATTAATTAAATACAACAAATCCAACGGGAGGACAAGAACCGTCGATGAGCAAAGGATACTTGCCTAGAGGGCTCGGCTAGGTAAGTAAGTCTTCGGCGTTCTGGATCCAAGTAGCACATCCATCGAGGTCCTCAGAACACACAAGAAACAATCATTAGCATTAAATAATAAAATAATAACATGAAGCACAAAGATGGCAGAAGGCTATACCGTATGGATCCCACAAGCAGTACAGGAATCTGGCACAAAAACTGAAGTACGTATATCGACACAGACACACAAACCGAGACGTACACATCTATCGAGACGTGCACGAGAATCAAGATGACACAAAGACCGAGACAAATAGGAAACATAATGTGTACGTAAATCGAGACGTGCACGTAGATCGAGGGATCACGAATAACGGGATGAAGCAGGAATCATCATGACACGCAAATTGAGGCATGTACGTAAATCAAGATGATACAAGATATAATATGACATGCAAATCAATACGATGCACGAATCGGCACATGCACGTAAATCAATGTGGCACAGAGTTCAAGGTGGCACGTAAATCAAAGCGGCACGCAAATCAAGATATCATCTATGAACACTACCACAAACTGATCCAGATACTGATGGAACACCTTGTTCATAAGGTTCATAAACACAGCTCGTGTATTGGTTAGCCCAAACGGCATAACCAAAAACTCGAACTGTCCATACCGCGTCCTGAAAGTGGTCTTGGGAATATCCTTCCCCTTCACCTTCACCTGGTGATATCCCGACCTCAGATCAATCTTGGAAAATAGCCGAGCTCCGCTCAACTGGTCAAATAGATCGTCGATCCGCGGCAGTGGGTATCTGTTCTTGATCGTGAGGTTGTTGAGTGCCCTATAGTCAATACACATGCGTACTGACCCATCCTTCTTCGGCACAAACAACACTGGTGCACCCCATGGCGACGAACTCGAGCGGATGAAGCCCTTGTCCTATAGCTCATCCACCTGCTTCTTCAGCTCCACCAGCTCGCTGTTGTTCACCCGATAGACATGCTGAGAAATGGGCTCCGCTCCTGGAACCAAGTCTATCGAGAACTCTATGTCCCTGTCTGGTGGCAGTCCCGGCAACTTCTCCGGGAAAACATCCATGTACTTTGCTATCAAGGGGTGTAGAATCGTCTGCTCCTCGACCGAGACTCCACAGAAGACTCTGCTGTTCTGCTCTGCCTGACGTCTAGAGTACTCGAACTCTGGCTCCCCCGACGCTCTGAACAGAACTCTACCCCCTCTGCAATCGATGCTGGCGTGGTGTCTGCTCAACCAATCCATGCCTAGTACTATATCATAGTTCGGCAATGGCATTACGAGCAGGCTTACCTCCAACTTACGGCCTCCCAAAACTACTCTCCGACCCTTACAAACATCACGCACGAGGATAATGCCATCCCCGGTCGTGATCTTGTAAGTCCTAGGCAACGATTCAGCTATGATACCGCGTCTAATCGGAAAAGATACTGAAATGAAGCTATGCGATGCACCAGAATCAAATAATGCAAATGCTGGACTGGAGTCGAGAAGAATCGAACCTGCAATCAGCTCTCCAGTCACCTCTGTATCTCCAGCTGCCATGGTGAAAGCTCGCCCCTGCTGGCCTCCCCTGGCCTGCTGTTGGTGCTAGACAAACCTCTGCTGCTGGGTCGGCAGGGCTGGTCCCCGCTGCTGACCTGCTGGAGCTCTGGCTCCACCTTCCTGAGCTGTTCGTCCCACAGACCTAGGACAATCCCTCATCTGGTGGTCTGCTGCTCCGCAGAAAAGGCACTTCCCGAGCCTCTTCCTGTACTCATTCCATCCATGCCCTGGCTTCTTGCAGAAGGCACAACTGACTGTCTGCCTGGGTGCCTGATGCTGCTGCTGAGCCGGCCTCTGCTGAATCGGCTGCGGCTGAAACTGCCTGGGCTGCTGGTGCTGAAAATGAGGCCTCTTGGCCTGGCCCCCGCTGCTGCAGCTGCCTCCAGCTGGGTCTCTCCCTCTCTTGAGCCTAAGCTCAAGATCATCCTCTGCTAGCAGTGCGCCCGTCAAGATCTCCTCAAACGTAGCATCTCTGTTCCCCTTGGTCAGGGACTTCACCTCCTTGACCAGACCCTTCCGGAACCTCTGGGCCTTTGCCGTCTCGCTCAGACCCTCAACAAACCTGCCGAGACGGCCAAACTCTCCCGCATACTCCTCAACCGAGAGGCTCCCCTTGACCAAGCTCTCAAACTACGTCTCTAAGGCTCTGACTGCTGAATCCGGGAAGAACTTCTTCTTGAAGACGCCCCTGAACTGCTCCTAAGTCTGCCCTGGTACCCCCACCCTGGGGTCCGACTGATACCAGGTGTGAGCAAGATCTCGTATCCGGCTAGCTGCGGCCTCGATCTGAAGGTCTACCGGGATCCTGGCCAAGCGGAAGATCTCCTCCATATGTTCGATCCACTCGTCGTCATATAGGATCCCCTCTGTCCCCATGAAGTCTCTGGGGCTCATCTTCTGAAACTGTTCGATCCCTGGTGTCCTCTGCTGCTGCACTACGGGTCGAGCTGCGGCTGTCGTGACAGCCAACTCCATGCCTCGGTCCTGCCGAGCCTGCTGTCGGTCCATGAACTGCTAAAAATATGCGAACATCTGAGCTGCGTCCACATGTCCTGGAGGCGGTGGTGGCTGTAAAGGATCCTCTGGATAGACCGGGTCCTGCCTCCCAGTCGGTGGATGCATATCCCCTGCTGCGGCTGCCGAAGTCTCAACACGAGCTGAGGTGACAAGAGCTGCAGTCCCCTGGCCTCGCCGTGCTGGCTGAGAGGTAGCAGTCCCCTCTAAAGCATCCTCATGGACGGCACGCTGCGAACGAGTCTCTACCATCCTGAAGATAGACAACAAGAGTATCAATTTCTGAGAAAGAAGCGATATAACGAAGGCGGACAATTATAATTCAAAGGATCAGCAGATAAAAGGATTTAGATGGCAATAAAAGAAATTTTCCTAAAGTGATTGAGTAACCTTAAAATTTATATCCTATATCCTATAGCAGGCTGCAGTGATACTCTAGTTCGAGTACCACTACACTTTTAGTCTAGACCTGCATGGGCCACCACTAAAAACGTGTCACGACCCGCACCCTAGAGTAAGGGCACGAGACGTGAATACGTCCAGCCTACGCCGCAGTGTCGGCGGTAGAACGCTGTCCTAGGTCACAACATCTAGCAATGTAAATATCTAAACAATTTATACTCCCCGAATGGGGGTGACATAGCAATAGAAACTCAATCACAACTAAGAAAGATATAGCACGATATGAATAGAACTCAAGGAAATGAAATAGATAAAACCATAGTCTAAGATAATCCCAGCAGTACAAGTCTCAGATAAAAGAATATATACAAAACTGATCTCCAGAAAGAGTCTAACTAACATAATCCAACTACATAAAGATAATAGTCTAATATCTAATCTAGGCAGTCGGGGGAAGGTCCTCAGCTACTGCTGGATCCTCCTGAGGGTCCAGCTCACAGGTGTCATCAAGGGCTGCCCCGTAATAGGTGTCCAGGCAAGCCTCCTCCTCATCCTCTGTAATATTTTCAACAGGTCCAGTCAGGACAGAAGCGAGCACAGTACATCTCAACAATTCATAGCAGGTTAGAAAATATAAACATGCAGTAAAGTAAGATACAAGTACTGAAAGAAATGGGTATGTAAACAGAAAGAGAACTGTAATGTAAATATCTACTATACATAGAGAACTAGCAGTGACTAGTGAATCAGAGTACGAGATAGCACATGTGAACATGACAGATTTGCACAGGATGTCGAGGTGCACAGGAATCTACACTACAAGGAATTGTTCACACGACTACTAGCACTCCCCCGTATCCCCAATCAATACACAAGGATCTAAACAGGTTATGTTATTGCACAGGATATCACATGGGGGCCCATATAGGGTGCACATGATAGTATACATGGGGGCTCCGTGAACATAAGAGTACAAGATTCACAGGAGTGCACATGTAATGAAAGCACAGGAGTACATGATGTAAGTGAAACGCACAAGCACAATATACCCGATGCTCCCGAGGGGATAACATCGCATGTAGAGATCCATATAGTACCAATCCGTGTGACCAACGTGACAGTACAAGTAAAGTAATCTACTGCAGGTAATAATTCTAAGCAGGATATGAAATGATCAGAGAATGTACTCGCCTGTAACTGAGTGTCCGGTATGAAATGTACTGTCCAAGGAGTGGTGTCTGGCTCCTAATCAGAACAGCACAAGTCACAACAAGTCCAGAATACCAAAATGGAGTCCTACTATGCATTCTATATGATTCTAAGTCAATCTAGGCCAAAGTCAACTCTTGGTCAACTCTGGTCAACCCTAGAAGTCAAACTAGGTCAACCAAGTCTAATTAGTCTAAACTAGGCTATCTAGGTCTAACAAGTCATGCTAGGCTCTAACAAGACTATACTAGACTACACACCATATTTCAAGTATCTAAAATACCTATGTATATTCACATATACATAGACACAATATATATACAAGTATTAGATTACTCTATGCATTCTTAGGCTAATATTATATGTATAGGCATATAGGCATTCAACACACAAGTATACATGTCTACATATTGCACATAAGGTATTTTTACACTACAATAGGCATTCCTATCTAAGGGTGTTTAACATATACATTTAGGGGAAAAAAATGTGTGTGTGATACATAAGGTTGTGTGTGTACAAGACATGACAGTGCAATACAAGTGTGCAGGAACAATAAGGAAAAAAGGAAACAACCCACATACTCAAACTGGAACCCAGTTATACATTCATCAACCCATGAATAGGATAGTATGCAGGAAACAAAATAGTGAAGGGAAGTACTCAGGAAACAGTGCCAAAGTGTGCAGGAAAACAGTGTGGAAGTACAGGAATTATAAGCTTGTGTGTGTGGTATGGGTGTACAACAATGTTCAGGAATTATATGCAGGCAACCAGTGAACAGTGTGTGCAGGAAACATGAAATCAGTGAATGAAAAGGGCAGAACAGTGGAGAGAATATGTGTTTGTGTGGTGTGCTATCAAGTATAACTAAATGTCAAAAGGATGTGTATGCCATGTGTGCAGGAATATAACATGAGAGGAAATGAGGGTGTAACAGGACTAAATAGCAGTAAAAGGAACACTGTGTTGGGATGTCTCCAAGTGCAGGAATAACAACCAGTGAAGGAATTTGCAGTATGTAAACTAATGCAGGAAATAGAAAACAGTGAGTGATTGAGTGTGTGTGCAATACTCTAGCCAACAGTGTAGGGTACAAATGTGTTCAGTGTTCATAGAAAATAGGAAAAGGAAAGGCAAGGAATCAATTCAGAATTTTAAAGGCAGTATTTCCCCCACCTTCCTATTCCCAGGTTTGCACAACTGTACATAGGAGATTAATCTCAAGTTTTGAAATTAAAACAAATGTGAACTTCACTTCATTCTCAGGTTTGAAATCAAAGACTGAAACTTAAACTCATTTGCAGAACAACCCAATAGTTCATATATCTCAAAATCAAGAGGAATACTAAAATTGTGTTTGACAGTAATGTGAGCATGGCAAGAATTTCTCAGATAATTCAACTGGAATTAGTCTCTAATGGAAAAGAATGCAACCCATTCATGTACATCCACTGAAACCCAAAACAGCCTACAACTGGGTTAAATAAACTCAATCTCAGGTTTGTGAACAACTCAGATATCATGTGAATAGTCAACAAGGAATTTAACTCAAAACTCTCACTAATCAATACCAAATATCAACCAAAGCTAGGTAACATGTAGGAGAATATGTTTGATTTATAAAAACATGAAATTATCAATAATGCAGGTTAAATAACCAATTAAAACTCAAATGTGAAACCTGGAACCAAATGACTGATACAACATATCATTTCAGACTTTGCAAGTTGGAGTTAACTAATAAATTCACATTCAAACACAATTAATGAGTTGGTAAGATGTTGCATACAATGTGTACGTGTCACACAACCTACTGGTGTCCACCCAAGTGGACACAATGTGTCCAAACTGGAATAAAAACCCAAAACAGAATCTGAACACAGTGCAGAACAAGGAGTGACTCGTGCGTCGAGGATTTCTCGCTCGAAATGCCACGTGGGCCCATAAAACTTGACACATGGAGTGTCAGTGGGTGCCCCGTGGCTCCCACAAAGTTTCGTGTCCAGAGGGTTTGTGTCGTGTCCGCTACAGGGCCCGATAGGCAGGGGATCCCTGTAGCAGCGCGCGGCCGTGTGCACGCGCGTGTCCACAGCAAGAAATCGACACAGGACGACACTAAAACTAGGATACAAAGACACAAATCACTAGGCTAGACCTAGATCCTATTTCCTATTCAAAAGGAAAGGATTAAAAAGGTCGACCTGCCCTCTGTGGCATTATGTCGAGCACCTAGTTCATTGCTCTGATACGTGTCCAGAACGGACACGAATCACTAGATACTAGACACAATCCATTCCAGACCTTAGGGGGATCACTTAGGGTTCCTATTGATGAAGATTAACAGGAGTTTAATGGAGTAATGAGTGTTATACCTATTGATGCACAATGAATAGAAAAGCCCTCAAATGGAAGAAACTCCTCAAGCCTCCAAGCTCCACAAATTGTTATTTCCCTACAAATAAAATATACCAGCAGTAAGAGGAAGAAATTTAGGTTCTAATGGAATTGGTTTGAAGGAAAAAGGAATTAAAATGGATTTCTTATGATTTTTGAAAGATGGAACTCACCTCTTTCCTTAGAAATTTGCTAGAACCCTAAAAGAGGCTAGCCCTAAAAACTAGGAGGGATTAAATAGGGGGAATCCCTAGGTTCAGCTAGGGATGGCTGACCACTTGGCTTTGGGTTAGGGTTGAGCTAGGTTTGAGTCCAATCTAGCTAAGTCACATAATGACTTGTGAAACCACAAGCCATTCACCAAATCAAATGATTTCTAAATTTCTAATTCTAGTTCTATGAATCACTAACCACTAACTTGAGTCACACTAGGTTAGACTAGGGTCACTTGACCTTAACCATGGCCCACTAACTAGGGTTAGTTCCTAGGTTGGTCTACATGAGTCAAAACTGGCCAAAAATCAAACCAGTCCAAATAAATCCAAAATAATTTCTAAAAAATCCCATAAATTCTAATTAATACTAATAAATTTAAAAATACCCCAAAATGACAAAAATACCCTCACACTAGAAATGTGGTAGTGACAGTGGAGATGGCGACGGTGGTAGTGGCTGGGGTAGGGTGGCCACGACGGAGTTGCTCCCGAGTTAGAGCCGAGAGAAAGAGAATAGAGAGAGAGAGAGATCGTGAGAGAGAGGGGAAGAGTCTAGAGAGAGAGGGATACCGAGAGAGAATGGGACGGAGGGGTCTACTCTAGGGCGTGAGGGGGGTCTCCATCGGGTGAGAGGAGGAGAGAGATGAAAGAAAATGGGGGAGGGGGCTAAGAGTGGGAGCGGCTGTGGGGGGGTTAGAGTTAGGTTAGGGTTTAGGTTTTAATAATAATAATAATAATAATAATAATAATAATAATAATAATAATAATAATAATAATAATAATAATAATAACAATAACAATAACAATAACAATAATAATAATAATAATAATAATAATAATAATAATAATAATAATAATAATAATAATAATAATAATACTAGAAAAAATAAAGTAAAATTTTACTCCAATAAAATTATAGTATAATAGCAACCAATAAATTATTAACAAAATAGAAAGAGTCAGTCCCCAACAACCAAGGCTAATCCAAAGTCAGAAAACACTAATAAAATTTAAATATACAAAAATTTTAAATCACCAAAATACCAAATATGGTCATATACATATTTTAAAATAATAGGGATATGATACCCAAACAGGACCTTCTATACAAGTCCTTATTGATCAACCTCACTTTGGACTTTGATATCTTTCTCGTAGATTTTTTCTAGGACTCGATTGACATATCGCTCAACTTTGAAGGCTCGAGGCTATCTAGGTTCAATACCTCCATAGAAATATGAGCTCCATTCAATGTCAGCATCTCCTAGCTTGACACGTGGATACTTTTTCCAAATGGACAGTCTAAATGAAATCCACTAAGTAGGCATGGGCCCTATCACTACTATCAAGCCTCGACCCGGGAAATCGTTCGTCCTCGCTGGGGCATGATATCGTACGAGTCTGGAGTTGCACTCGTACAAGGCAAAATGACAAGTTCTCAAATGGTTATCTTTGATATTGATATTTAGCTGTAGAAGAAACTGAGTATATGAAACAATTCTCTCTATTGATAAATGAACTGAGATTACAAGGCTTTCAATAGCCCAACTAAATTTGCCTTAGATTGGCTTACAACACTCAAGTTCTCTCTTGTCCACAAAAGATTTCATCATTCCATACATTATGTCTTCTATATCTCGACCGCATCAATCTTGTTGCAAGTCCGAGCGTCAATGCTATCGCACGCTTCAAAATGCTACGATATTTCATGCCCCAGTGCATTCAAGCGAAGCTCCACCACAAACAGATCATTCCCTGAACCTGTAAGTAATCTGATGAAAGATCAGTACTAATCCTCTCGCATACTGATCAGAGGCCCACTTTACTAAACCGACATTAAGTAGATATATGGATCATGCAGCATAATTTTTAATCTTTCTATATTTATCTTAGGATAGGTTTCATGGCATATTCGAAAGCAATAAAACAGTTATTTCATGGCAAGCATGTTATCGATGATTCGCATAAGCAAGCAGGCAACTAATAGCACTCTCATGTTGTTTCGTGACTTCTTACCAACATCGACGAACTCACTCTTTCTCCGACGAAAGGTGAATTCTCCTACCATCTTTTTCTGTCATGTTATAAGTGCTCTATGTGCAGGATCTCTGTGTGCCTGTATGTCACGACCCGCATCCAATGTAAGGGCACGAGAAGTAGGTACGTCCAGCCTACGCCACAGTGTTAACGGTAGAACGTTGTCCTAGGTCACAATATCTAACAATATATAACTGTACCTATACATACTCTCCAAAAGGAGGACAACACAGAAGGTACAACTCAATCACAGAACCTAAGATAGAAATAAAGGGATAAAAAGATGGATAATAATCTCAACGGAGAAATACAACTGAAAGTTAATAAGTTTGGATGTTTAAACAACATCGAAATCCAAATAACTGAAGTACATCTCAAAGACAAAACATCTAAATAAAGATAACTAGTCTAGCAGTCTAATCTAGCCGATGGGCAAGTCCTCAGCAACTGTTGGATCCTCCTGAGGGCCCAAGTCACCGGTGTCATCTAGGCCAGCTCCATAGTAAGTAGGGCAGAACTCCTCCTCATCCTCTGTAATATTTTTAACGGATCCAATCAGGACAGGAACGAATACATATCTCTCACATATTTTATATCATGACAGAAAATATAAAGCATCCTATAGAATAAAGTACATGAAAACTGTAAGAATAAACATGAAGAAGAAGAGAGAATTTGAAAACAGAAAATATTTAGGTATGGTAATAGAGGTAAGTGATTTAGAGTACAAGATAGACATGTGAACAGCTTGATTTGTACATGATTACACTATAGAGTTTGCACATGATTATACTACTTTAGAATTATTCATATGACTACTTCTACTCTTCCATACCCCAATCAATACACAAGGATCTAGATAGGTTATGTTATTGTACATGAAAGTTTATACATAAAACTCATGAGATCATGAGAGTACATGAGAGCACATGAGTATACATGAATAATAAGAGTCCATGAAATACATGATGTTCGTAAAAAGCACATGATATGATGTATCTGATACACCCGTAGGGGATACCATCTCATGTAAAGATCCATATAGTACTAATCCGTGATAACATCATGAACGGTCAGAGAATGTACTCGCCTGATATCCTAAATGTCTGATGAGAATATGAGTTCGAACCGGAGTATCTGAGTCCTATTTAGAGCAACCACATGTTACAAAGTGTCCAACATGAATTTAGAGAAATTTACAATGCATTCTAAATGATTCTAGGTCATTCTGGGTCAAAGTCAACCCTTGGTCAACCTTGGTCAACCATTCTGGTCAACTAGGTCAACCCTAAGTCAACTAGTCCATTATTCCAAGTTTAGGTCAAACTTGAGTTATCTAGTCATTTTAATTCCATTTGGGTCAAGTTTAGATCAAGTTTGACCCAAAGTTGACTTTTGTCAACTTGGTCAACTTGCTAGTCAACTATGCCAAGTTAGGCCTATTGGGTCAATTCTAAACTAACTCATCAACCATAGGCTAATATCCTATATAAAAATCAAATATATTCATTCAATTTAATATATATTATATATATATATATATATATATATATATATATATATATATATATATATATATATATATATATATTATATATTATATATATATATATATATATATATTTGAAAAAAAGAACCTGTTTTATTCAAGAAGGCCGAAACAGCCCAAAACTATAAAAGTATATCACTAGGCGCAAAATGCCGAGGCCTATACACGTATACTAACAAAAGAGAAAATGGGAGGCAAAACGGCTAAGCTGGAGAAATGAGAGAGTCCTAGAAGACTGCCTGGCTGTGCGCTTAAAGGGAGCTACATTTTTGGAACTGGCATATGGTCTCCCATATGAGCTGGTTTGTGGTGTACTGGTGGCCTTCATATCTTGCCTTGTTGCAATTTTTCTAGATTATCCAAGTAGCGGCAGCTGCCACAATCTGGTGGCCATGGGACACGGATGCCCAGGTTGCAGCTCGGTCGGAGAAGCTGTCACCCCCAATAGCCATTCTGCAGCACTGGGACAGCACTCTCCAAACCTTGACAGGAAGGTCCCCCTGACAAAAGATGTGGTCGACAGTTTTCGACTGACGTTCAGAGCAGCATGTGCACGCGGACGCAAGGCTGAACCCAATAGTATTGAGAGAATCGTCGGTGGGTAGGATGTTGCGTAGGGCTCTCCATATGAGAAAGGACCACTTCTTGGGTATACAAGTTTGCCAGAAAGATGCCATAGTGGGAGAGGGCGTCGACTGGCCATGTGTCACACTTCTAGCCGATCTAATCGAGAATGATCCGGTAGCTGCGGCCGACCACCTGATCTCATCAGCTTCCGTTCCGATCATCAATCTGCTTTGACGGATGCTTACCACTGCCTCTGGACCAGCCCAGACTCAAACCTTGTTCCAGTTCCAGTTGTTATCAGAGGAGTCCTATAAGTCCTTGATTATGCTGTTCCTAGGGGAGACAGAAAGATTGGAAAGCAAGGCGTTGCCATCCCAATGTTCCAAAAAAGGCAAGGAACTCCCGTCGCCTAAGTGTAGGCGAATGACGGGATCTGCGAGAGACCGACCGATAAGAATGCGACGCTAAGCCGCGGAGGATCTGCTGTTCGTGCTGGCTGTCGATGGATGGATGTGCTTGTAGTATCTGGCCTTCATGAACCTGGTCCATAAGTTGTGGCTCGTGCGATGCTTCTACCTCAGTTTTATCGAAAAGGCATTAACGATGTGGGACAGTTTGGTAAATCCCAGCCCTCCCTCCCCGGTGGGGCAAGCCATGTTATCCCAGCTAGCCCAATGATGCTTGTCTTTGCCTCCTTGATGCCCCCAAAGGATGTTGCTAAAGATGCTTTCGATCGAGGAGAGCACTTTCTTTAGAGGGGAATACGCCGCCAGGGTGCAGATGGGAATGGAAGTGAGGACGTGATTGATGAGGATCATCTTACCACCCAGAGATAGGGTAGCGTTATGCCAACCCTCGAGTTTATTCCTGATGCGTCTTATCATGTCCTAAAAAATCCCAGCGTTATATTTACCGTACACTAGGGGGCATCCCAGGTTGTAGAATTGGGGGGTATTTGATGGGGAATGGGGTGATGTTGTAGAGACTCGTCACCTGATCTCTCTTGATATTGTGGTGGGTATAAATAACACTTTTGTCCGGGTTAACTTTCTGGCCAGAGAATCTGGCGTATCTCTGAAGGGTGTTATGGACCACATCCACCGACGGCCTCCCCGGAGGAGAAGATAAGGATATCATCGGCAAAAGCCAGGTGGGTGACGATCGGGCAACCGCTGGCGGTATGATAGTAGTGGAAGTTGGGAGTGCTCTTTATCTTGTTAACGTTTCTGCTCAAGGCGTCCGCTGTAATGACAAAAATGGTGGAAGATAGAGGATCACCTTGCCTGACACCACAACTTGATTTGAAGAAGTCGTCGGCCTGCCCATTAATAACCGTGGAGAACCACGAGTTGCTGATCGATCTCCACACGATGTTGGTCCAGTTTTTGAAAAATCTGAAGGCCCTGAACACCCAGATCATGAATTGCCAGTCCAGTCTATCGTAAGCTTTTTCTATGTCCAATTTGATGGCAATGTTGTCCCCTCTTGCTGGGAATTTCATGTAGGTAATTAACTCTTGGGCTAGCACGATGTTATCTTAAATGTTTCTCCCCTGGACGAAACCACTCTGCTCCTCCGAGATGATCTTGGGTAGAAGATCGGACATACGGGAAGCGATGATCTTGGAGATGATCTTGTTGGTGAATGTACAAAGACTGATTGGGCAAAAATCACAGAATGTCTCCGGGTTGTCTTTCTTCGGGATGAGGATCAGGTTGGTGCTCGAGATGGCTCTGGGGTAAGTAGCTCCTTGAAGGAATGCAATAACTGCCTTGTGTAGATCCTCCTTGATAATGTCCCAGCAAGAGCAAAAAAAAACCCCGAAAAACCCGTCTGGGCCGGGCGTACTGTGTTCGTCAAGGGCCCAGACGGCATCTTTAACCTCTTGCTTGGAGGGGGTTGTTCTAATCGAATTTTGTCGGTTTCGCTAATAAGCTGGGGAACCTCTGCCAGGAATGTGTTGTCTCTGAGGACCGATTCCTTGGAGAACAGTCGGGAATAGAACTGCGCGGCCGCCGCTTGGATACACTTTTAGTCGATGATGCTGATCCCGTTGTCATCGGCAATCTGATGAAGAGTAAGTTTCTGTCTACGCCCATCGACGCAGGCATTGGAGTAACTCGAGTTTTTGTCTCCTTCACTGTCCTATTGAAGTCTCGCTTTCTGCTTCCAAAAATCGGTCTCGACTTTCAGCCTAAATTTGAGGATAGCTTTGGTGAGGTTAAGGGTGTTTCTGGTAGCTGGCGAATGATCGGTCATGAACCTGGCTTCGGCACGGGTAACGTCATCCTCAACTTCTTGAATAGCTTGAAAAATATCCCCGTAGGCTTGTTTGCTCCAGCTCGCTAGGGCTTTCCTCGTGGCCTTGAGCTTGATGGCCACCCGGGTTAGAGGGTCGGTGGACTCCGCTCGATTCCATGCTTCCGTAACTATGCCCAAGAATTGGGGGTGCTTGCTCCAGAAGTCCAGGAATCGAAAGCTCTTTTTGGATTGGCTGGAATTGCTAGTGATGCCAACTAGCAGGGGGCATGATTTGATTCGATGGCATTGAGGAGGGACAGCTTAGATGTGGTCCCCATTCCATGCCATTGGGCATTCGTAAGGGATCGGTCAAGGCGGGAGTATTGTCGTCGATCGCCTTCCTGCATGTTGCACCAGGTGAATGCATTGTCGTTGAACGGGAGGGAGAAGAGGTGGGAGATAAAGATAAAGTTGTTAAAGTCTAGTATGGCCGAAGGAGGGGGGACAGCCGCCAATCTTCTCCTCTCTACAAGTGATGGCATTAAAGTCCCCGATACAAATCTACGGGGTGTTATGGTGGAGATGGTGGATGTCCAGGAGGTTGTTCCATAGGTGTCTGCGATCAGCGATGTCACAACTACCATGAACATCGGAGAGGATGGCGTATTTGGGAATCAAATGGTGTTCCATCCAACAAGTGAGGGCTTGTCTGGAGTCCTGAATGACTCCTATCTTGACGTCCTCCGAGAAGAGGAGCCAAATGTCATATCTGCCAGCAATGGCTGAATGAAAGCCTAACTGCAGTTGAATGGATTTGATTTTCTTGTAAAAGATTTTGGGTTCAAGGATAATCAAGATGTCGATCTTGTGAATCTTCTTCAGGCTGGTGATTCTCCTTTTGGTTGGTTTATTCGCCAGATTGCGGACATTTCAGGAGAGGATATTCAGCATTAATGGCGGTTGGGGGATGGTTGTTTGGTCCGTTTGGTTGCGGACCTGATGAGCAGGCCAGGGACTCAACGGCTCCTTTCTTTTCAGGTTTTCTGCTAGAGGTGGTGGCCTCTCCTGCTTTCGAGGACGATGCGCCGATGGTAGGATCCTTTGGGGGGTTTGGAAGGGGGACTTCGGAGGGGTCAACCAATTCTCCAGCGGAGTCCAGCTCGGGTTTCTCAGGAGGGATGGGGAAGGTGTCATCGATGGCCCCAATCTGGTCTTCTTCCGACTGAAGTTGGAAACCTGCGACAAGGACCTGAAGTCCTCGTCGAGCCTGTTCTGGCCCTAGAATTGTAAGGGCGTCTACGATGGTGACTCCATGGGGGTCTAGGACCTTAGAAAGGAGGTTCTCCTCTGCGACCTCCAGGGGGTCGTTGTAGTCCTCCAAGTCGACGGCTGCTCCACCGGATCCATGGGGGTCGGTGTTGTCCTCTGAGTCTGGCTCGGTGGCCACTACAGAGGCTGCAGGAGAGGTTGTCTTCTGGGGGGTCGTTCGCTTCCAGAATGAAGGCGTTGAACTGGTTGGAGAGGGATAGATTTGGTAGATGGTAGGGGGTGATCGTTTTGTCCGAGGTGGTGCCTTTGCCTGACTTGCCTTCACTGTAGTTAAATCTGGTGTGGGAGTTTGGTAGGGGAAGCAGTGGTGGTTGGGTCTCCTTGCACCCGTTGGCATGGGTTCCTTTTCACGCTATTTTCTTCTTGAGTTCTGGATGAAGATGGGAGCAATGCTTGGGAAGGTGGCCGCACAAATGATAGTGAGTGCAATAGATATATGATTATCGTAGATGATTTACTGGGTGTGAGTGCGGTTTCCAAGTTTGATGAGGATCTGGTTTGGGGGTTCGGAGGTGAGGTCGAGTTCTACACATATCTTGGCGTAGTGAGCTCTGGTCAGGTTGCTGGTTTCAGCTGCCATGGGTACGTATGTCCCGAAGGAGTTGGCTATACGCTTAAGCGCCGCTGGGACGAAGCAAATGAGGAGAAGATTGGGAAGGATCACCCAGGCAGCAACCATCGCTGAGTCTCCCTTGGTGTTAAAGCTTGCAGACCACTTGATTATCTTCATCTGCTGGTTGTCTACCCTACTAGTGCCTTTGGACCAGGCGGTCCTGTGATCAAGATCGGAGGAGAGATGGAGCATGATATGCCTAGGGTCGAGGGGGGCTATCTTGTATTCTGTCGACAACCGCCAACAGGCAATGACTTCTTGAACCCTGGAAAGTTTGGGGCACCCTGAGGAGAATTTGAGCACGAAGGAGTATGGAAATAAAGTAGCCATGGTGGTCAATTCCTGGTCGGTGAAGGGCACCGTAGGCGTGGGAGATACTTGGGGATATACCACCTTTGGAAGGGGTACGTCCGGGAACAGGATGCCCTGCTTGGATGCTCTGTCTGGTCGGAGCTTGTCGGCGAAGGGAGTGGTCGGAGAAGCCGACGAAGGTGGCAGTTCCCGTACCATGCAGGGGACAGGCCTATCGACGGATGAGGGGGGATTAGGGGCTACCGCCGTCTGGGGGTCTGTGACCAAGCTAGGGATAAGAGCAAAGAGATCGTCCAGAATCGGGCTACCAGAGGTGGTAGAGGAGGGGGAGGGGATCGAGGTGGGCTCAATGAAGGGAGCTACACATCCGTATTGGTCGGTTGCGTCCAGGGAGATGGAGGAAGCACGTCCGACCAGCTCGCCCGACCAACTCTCAGCAAACTGCAAAAAAGAAGGAGGGGAAGGGAAGGAGGATGGAGGGGGAGGGGGTGGGAGGGTAGGCAGCAGCTAGTTGGGACACGAGCCGAAGAGGTGCCAACACGGAAAGAACTACCTGAATATGTGGCCACAACGAAAGAGGGAGGGTGGATGACGAAAGCACCCACGGAGACTGGAAGATCATATGGGACCTAGAGCATCGGGCCATATGCGCCCGCTGTGACCGCGGAGGAAAGGTTAGAGGGGGACAAAGACTAGGAAAGGGAGGACGGGGGAGACGGGGACCACTTGCCAAGGACTGCGATGAGGTCGGGAGGCTGGACTCCTGGCCGAACCCGGAGAGGGTCAGCCATGCGAACAAGGAAAGAGGGGAAAGGAAGGAGGACGTGGTGGGAGCCCGTCGGCCTAGGCTAGGCCGACGGGAGAGACTTCATCGGAGAGGAAGGGGACGGGAACAGGAGGGCTCAGTTGCATTGTGTTTTATATATATATATATATATATATATATATATATATATATATATATATATATATATATATATATATATATATATATATATATATATTACATATTGAATTGAATGAATATATTTGATTTTGATATACTAATATACATATATGTATATATATCAAAGGAGTGAAAGCAAGTGTGTGTGTGTGTGTGTGTGTGTGTGTTGTGTTGTATAAGGGGGGGTAGACTAAATCTCAGAAACTGAGATTGAACTCAAGTTTAATCTCAAAACAAAACCAAAAACCAAGTCTCAACTTATCAACCTACACTAACATTTAATAGTACATACATATATACATATACCAATACCTATAACCAATAGCCTACAACACTCAATACATGTCATATCCATATATATATAGGTATTCCAACTCTCATACATATATATATACATATACAACTGAAATCTCCTAATGTATCTCAGAAAACTGAGAACACAACCCATATTGCTAACCTATATACTATACCTTATAATTTATAACCCTCACATGTATGTATATCAACCCACATACCCTCAAAAGAAACTGAACTCAATAGATATCTCAAAAATCTAATTCAAAACTAAATATCAGTGTCAAACTTAGAAATATGAGTTGAACACAAAATCAATTCTCAAATATCAAAACCAATTCTATATCAAAACCCATATACTACACAAACCCAACTCAAAACCTAAAATCCGAAATACACAACTAAAAATCATGAAACTTGACAAATACAAAGGTGTACACATGTGTGTTATGCTTGTGTCCTCACAGAGTCAAACCCGTGTCTGTATCGTATCCAAACAGTGCATATCGCACAGGCACGTACACATGTGTAGAAAAATCCTCGAAGGCACGTGCCGTTCTTGATAGAACACCACACGCAACACGAGGAGCCTCGTGCTCGTGCATGTAGCTAGGTGGGGTCTACGACTTGGTGAATACTACCCTGACACGTGTCTAAACGGTGTCCAAGCGTCACACGAATAGAATATCGAGAAGGGCTATGCGAGCGTGCACGGTGTCAGCCAAATCAGTGCAGGCACGATAACTTCGCACAAACTCAATGAAATCCAGTAAATTTTCATGAGCACGTGGGCAGAGGTTTTCTCCATGTGTCCATAAAATTTTATGCCAAACCATATCGTATCCATCGAGTTATGACACTCAAAATATAGGACTGTGCACGGGCTGTGCACGGGATCTCGTGCTACGTCCCCATGTCCGATTTGGACACCAAAAGCGTGTTAAATCGAGATCTATCTTTACAGAACTTATTTCAAATATAAACAACAACAAATTCATGAAAACATAATAAAAAAAAATAACTTTCGATTCTAAGAGGCATTTCATCGAATACGTGTTCCAATACACCAACACGCGTCCGATACGCCTACCAAATGGATATGAAATTCTACCAAACTACATCTACAGGTCCGCGACACCTAGATGGATGCATCTATGAAGAAAAATCAAAATTTATAGGGGTTTAGAGGGGTTTACCTATTGAGAGTCAATATCTCAATGAAACGAGCCTCCAAACGTTCTGACTCCGATTTCCTCCGGTCCAAAGCCTCTAATTCCTTATTAGCAAGTCTCCAGCAAGTTTCTCTCCTCCCAAGGATCACAAGTACTTCATTTGGTCTGATTTGGATGAAAATTAAGGAAAAGAGACTATTGGAAGGGAATGAGAATTTCTAGGGTTTTGAGAAAGCTTGACGGCTACTATACTATAACACATAAAGGGGGGTTATTGTTGTGGCCGGCCAGGGGTGCTGCTAGGGTTAGGTTAGGGTTTAGGATGGGCCACAATACAAGTAAAGTCCAAAAGGAGCCCATTAGCAAAAAGGCCAAAAAGCTATATATTAAATAGCCTAAAAATAACTTAAATTGTTTCCTAATTAGGACTAAGCTCTAACTTAAATTCTAATTAGCTAATTAAGTCTCTAATCATATGGTTAGTCTTCTAATCAAGGTTAACTAAGATTAAACCATCTGCTAATACCAAGAGCACCAATCAAAAACTATAACACCAATCAAATTAATAATAAAATAATCAAAAATTCAAAATATCACACAATTACTAAAATATGCCAAATCTAGAAAAGTGGTAGTAACAAATCTACCCTTCTTAAAATAATTTTTTCTCGAAATTAAAGACAAAACTGAACAGATGAGAATGATAGAAAAATTATACCTCAAGACTGAAAAAGATAAGGGTATTGCTCGCACATCTCATCCTCCCTCTCCCAGTTAGACTCACCTGGAGAGTCATTCCTCCATGTGACGTAAACCAAGGGTATCATTTGGTTCTTCAGCACCTTCTCTCATCTATCCAGAATCTCCACCTGCTATTTTGGATAACTAAGAGTAGGGCCCACCTCGATCTCGGAATGATCCAGTACACGGCTGGGATCTGCCACATACCGTCTTAACTGCGACACGTGAAATACGTTGTGGACTCCCTCTAATATAGGTGGAAAGTCCAGTCTATATGACACGTCACCGACTCTTCCGCTGATAACGAAAGGTCCGATGAAGCGTGGGCTAAGCTTTCCACCTCCACCAAAGCGAATAGTACCTCGTGTCGAAGATATCCTTAGGAAACCAGATCTTCAACCTAGCACAAATATGGTCTCCAACTTAACTATAACAATAACATGATCAAATAAAATCATAAAACAACAAAATCCTAATCCTAAGTCTAAGCTGTACCTCAAATTCCAAAGGTCTCCGGTGGCTATCGGCCCAATGTCGCTGTCTGTCCTACGCCATACGAAGTCGATCTCTGATGAGACTTACCTTCTCGGTTGTGTCCACAACCATCTCAAGTCCCAATAAAGCTCATTCTCCAACGTCATCCCAAGATATGGGAGTACGACATCTACGCCGTACAACGCCTCGAATGGTGACATCTCAATGTTGGCCTGGAAATTATTATTGTATGCAAACTCTACCAAGTGAAAATGATCCTCCCAGGAACCTCCAAAATCTATGACATAAGTCTGCAGCATGTCCTCGAGTGTCTGAATAGTCCTTTATGACTGTCCGTCGGTCTGCGGGTGGTATGCAGGGCTAAACTTGAGCTGAGTGTCCAAACTAGTATGCAGACTCTGCCAGAAATGGAATGGAAAGTAAAGTGACTATCTCGATCTGAGATAATGCTCACCGGAACTCCATAAAGTCTGACAATATGACGCACATACATCTCTGCTAGCTTCTCCATAGACAAACCCACTTTGAATGACAAGAAAAGGACTGATTTGGTCAACCTGTCTACGATGACCCAAATCACATTTTTTTCTCCTGGTGTACGTGGCAATTCTGAAATAAATTCCATCATAATGTGTTTTCACTTCCACTCCGGAATGGGCAATGTCTGTAACAGTCCTCCTGGCCTCTGTCTCTCTGTCTTTACCTGCTGACAGATCAAACATCTGGCTAAGAAGTGTGCTACCTTCCGCTTCATCCTATACCACCATATATGCTCCTTCAGATCCCTATACATCTTGTTGGCACCTGGATGCATAGAGTACTGAGAACGGTGGGCCTTCTGTATAACCTGCTCCCGAAGGTCTTCACTAGGCACACACAGTCTGGAACCGTGCCTCAATGAGCCATCATCTACAATGATAAACTCATCCGCAAATCCTGCTCAAACCTGCTCTCGAATACACCGCAGCAATATCGTCGAACTGAGTTGACTTAATCCTCTCCATCAAGTCCGACTGAATCTGCAGTCCCCATATCTGCATCTCAACTCCTAGCACTATCACCTTGATCTCCAGGCTCTCCAGATCTGCTAACAAGTAACGGTCTACCATCAAACACATAGCTAGTAGATACCTACTCAAGGCATCAGCAACCACATTGGCCTTCCCTGGATGATACTGCAACGAAATGTCAAAGTCCTTCATCAACTCCAACCATCTCCTCTGCCTCATGTTGAGCTCCTTCTGTGTAAACACATACTTCAAGCTCTTATGGTCTGTGAAGATCTCCACACGTTCTTCGTATAGATAGTACTTCTACAACTTAAGAGCAAAGACAACTGCCACCAACTCCAAGTCATGGGTAGGGTAGTTCTTCTCATGCAGATGTAGTTGCCTGGATGCATAGGTAATTACCTTCCCATGCTGTCGTAAGACACAATCCAGACCTTTTCCTGAGGCGTCACTGTAGATAGTGAACCCGCATGATCCTGATGGCAATGTCAGAATCGGTCCTGTCGTCAGCCGCTTCTTCAACTCATCAAAAGCGACCTGAAACTCCTCTGACCAGATAAACTCTGCATCCTTTCGGGTCAGTCTAGTCAATGGCTCTGCAATCCGGGAGAAATCATGAACAAACCTCTTGTAGTAGCCTGCCAATCCCAGGAAACTCCTGATCTATGCAACTAAACTCGAAATGGTCCACGCCTCAACTGCTCTGATCTTCTTCGGATCAACTGAGATCCCATCCTCGGTCACAATATAACCTAGGAAACCAACTCGATCCAGGAATAACTCACACTTCGAGAGCTTTCCATAAAGCTCCTCATTCTTAAGAGTCTCCAGAATCACTCTCAAGTGCTCCTTATGCTCCTCTGGGATAATCGAGTACAACAAGATGTCGTCGATGAACACCATCACGAACTTGTCCAAGTACTGGTGGAACACTTTGTTCATCAGGTTCATGAACACTGTCGGGGCGGTAGTTAACCCAAACGGTATCACCATGAACTCAAACTGGCCATGCCGTTTCCTGAATGATGTCTTCAGAATGTCCTCCTTCTTCACCTTCATTTGATGGTAACTGTAAAACCCCTAAATTTCTACTTTTTTAAAAAATAAATTTGATACTGATTCTTTATTTTTGTATATTGTACGTCGTGTAGTTGCATTGTACGTCGCGCGCGAAATTTTATTTTTTGTAATTGCTCGACGAGTGCGAACATGTGCGAGCGTACATATTTTTGAAAAACATTTTTCTAATTTTTATAGTTTTAAAATAATATAGATAATAATTATTTTTAACTATTGTACCAAAATTTCCAGGTTTATGATTTTAATTATGAAAAGCCTTTCATTTATACAGTTATAATAATAAATAATTTTCCTATAAAATGGTATATTAGAAAAGTATATTTACGTAAATATTATTTGGGCATACATATATATTTCATAATTATTTATTAGTTAATCTTTTTTTAAAATAATAATATAATTTTTGAAATTATTATTATTAGTATTTTTGGAAAATATATTTTGAAATTATTGTGCGATTTAAATCTTGATTTAATTTTATTGATTTTTAAATTAATATCTATATTTGAAATTTGATTGATTTTAAACTAAAGGATGGAATTTAATTAGATTTAAATTGATTTAGATTTGGATTTAGAGTTTATTGAATTTGATTTAAAATAAATAGATGAATTATCTAAGGGGTTTTAAATATTCCTAATCCTTATCCAACTGGGAATTCCCATATCCTATAAAAGGCAGGTACTCCTCCATAAATTCTATCATTCACAAATTCTACCATAATATGAGTGCATCATGTCCGTGACCAACATCTTATTCCATAGTTTACAACTATATTGCATCTTTCCTCTTCGTGTCGACAATCCCAACACGACGTTCTACACCTAGCCTACAGCTTCCTCCGCCAGCCCAATCACCGTCCCGCCGTCATCACCGTATCGACCACCACCTCCGGCCAACCCGTACCCCTCCGACTCATCCTGTACCACCTCGAGCCAACCACCACCACGGCCTCACCGTCACCATCATCTCCGTGTCCGCCCCCATCTCTACAGCCTTTCGACTGTACTGTCGGCCATCACCTCGCCGACTCCCAACAACCGCCATCATCACCCCGCAACTGACTCCAACCTCGACGCCCACCCGACCAAACACCACAGCCACCGCAAACCCACCACAGCCAGCCACCATCTCCACCACAGAATCACCACCACTGGGATCCACCCTCTCCAGTCAAGTCCAGGCGTCCGCCTCGTTTCCGATGAGTTCTCACGGCCAAATCCGCAACCCAAAACACAATCGACCAAAGAAAAATCCAAAAACCCTAACCCTAGCTTACCTGACCGTCGGCATGTGACGCTTCGTCGACAACGATTAGTCGAGCCCCACCTCCCTCGAGAGTCACGAACGTCGCGTGCCTCGACCGCCGGCGAGCGTGCTCTCAAACCCTGCGAGCTCTACCGTTTCCCTCCCTCTCGTGATACCCTCTCTCCGATCGCCCCGCGTCTGGCGACGGCGACAGCTGTCGCGACCAGAGCCGCTAGCGCTGTGCCTCTCCCCCTTATCTCTTCTCTCCGTCGCTCACAGCCTTCGCAACCACCGTCGGTTGCCAACGTCGGGTTCATCGCCGTGCTCTCCTCCGGATAGCGCACGTGCCTCCTCCTCCACCGCGGACGCCGTTCCTCCGTCGTGCCCCTGGCCGCCCGAGCCTCCCGAATCCTCCTCCACCGTTTTTCCCTCTTCCTCGCCTCACCGGATCCTTTCCCCGACCTCACCGCCGCTCTCTTCACCCTCTCGAATCCCTCGCTCCTCTCTTCCTCTCAGCTACTCTCTCTCTTTTCTAACTGATATTTTTTCACTAGTTTCAGAAAACAAGAACAGGGTTGACCGCTTATTATATTAGTCATTACTTTTTTTATTTATGTTTTTATTAAATAGTATAAAATATTAATACTTTTTAAGTTATTATTACTGTATATTATTATTATTATTGTTATTATTATTGTAATTATTATTATTGTTAAGTAAATAAGGGAGAGATAACAATTGTGTTTTTCTTTATTTTATTTTTACTTTTTATTATTTGATTTCAATTAGACTACTGTCAGAGTATTTTATTTTGGCATTAGTTATATGTATTAGTATTTTGTTATTATACCTTGTATATACATGTATTGATCATAAGCTTTGTAATTATGATTATTATTACTTATCTTCGAAATTCTATACTATTAGTTTCTAAATTATCTTGTAACAAAAATAATGTATTAGGTATGGCCTATGTTTTCAAATTTAGTTTCGAAACCCTCAAATATTAGTATATTATAGTTCTTGGCATATAACTATTATTATAGTATTTCTAGCCATATTTCAAATATAGTATTACCTTTAAATGATTTTTTATATACTTTCAAATATTTACCTAAAAGTATTTTAACTAAATTTAGTTTTACCTAGAAAACGTACTTTGACCAAACTTAGAGTTCACCCCAAAACGACTTTCGACTTTTGAGTATTTATTTTGAAAACATATTTTGACAAATAAATTATATTTTCAAGTATCATAAAATAATTTTCAAAAATCAAATATTTATTGTTATCCATTTTCTTCATTTTTTCTTCCATCCATGACCAACCATATTATTCCTATACTCTCTCAAATTTCGTAACTCCTTATGTCCACCCTAACTAATTTGACCCTTCTGGACCCAATGGAACTGTCCATACCACCACCCGAGGTCACCTTGTATAGTTGTTGCATCGAAGTCGCAGTTCGTACTACATTGATCATTGCAGTACACCAGGCGTCCTAACAGGCAAGACACCTTGCCATTTGTTGTTTATTTATTTTAGCTCATATTTCATACATTATTCATTATTTTTTTCTGCAAAATAAACTGTGATACATGGTATAACCTGTTAGAACTTACTGTTCAGTTATATTTTCTACTATGTATTATTTTCTTACACATTAAACCTAGATTTAAGGGACCACCTTGTGTGTTGCATTCATAGGCCTTGACACATTTATATCACGTTGTTGTGAGTCACATATAGGACTCGAACATGCGTTATTGGCTGGCCACCAGTACGTATAAGTCGTGCGTTAGGAAATAACTGCTAATAGAATTGCATGCTAGAAGACTTAGCAGTTAGGAGTTGGCATTGGGCGGGGAGAACATGATTGAAAGTTGACTACCACCTTATCTATCGTAGACTCGCTCGCTACTGAGGAACGATAGGTAGACTATATGCTATAGACTCGCTCGATACTGAGGAATAGTATATGGTGTTGTGACTCGCTACTGAGGTACGGTATTGGTATTTTCTTTACTTAACCCGATAGTCATGCGACCATGAACTGTTCTTAAAACTGTATTCACTTAGATTTGGTTAGGCGCCCTTATCCGTTAGGTATGAGTACTCTTAGTTTGGGTACTTGTATCTGACCGTAGCTTGGAACAATAACTTGTTACGGATTAGTTCGTCATATCTTGTCCTTGTTTGGTTGTAGGTGTGACTTACTACTTCGATGAGAATGTATTAAACCTTGTTGGGGTCCGGATACCATATTGGATTCATAGCATGGAAAGATACATCACCGTGAATTAGTTTACCATCTCCTGTCCTTGTTTGGTTGGAGGGATGGTAAGCTAGTTCAATAGGTGTGTATTGGACCATGTTATAATTCAATTGACTTATTTATTGAGCAATATTTATTCAGTTTATATGGCATGATATTATGTGTCATGTTACGTCCCTCTGAGGACCTGGTTATCTCGCCAGGTGTGTGCTCTTGTCTTTTGCAGGTGTTCTAGCTCTAGCCGTGATCATTGCTATTTCTTCGAGGATGATTGCACTTGGATCGTCTTCGCTTCGCTCGCCAAACTCATTTCATTTTCCATGTATTTTTCCCTTATTTGTTGGTAGTGGATTTGTCTCCGCCCAACATATTGTATCAAGACAATTCATTATCATTATATGATATCTTTTATTCATTTATTTTGTGTAGATGAGATTAGTTATGGTTCTACTACATTTTACAGCTTATGTATTCATACGAGATTTCCATATATTGGAGTGTACTTTATATGTATATAGCTGGCATGTCTACGTTTCTAGTCCTACGTATTTTGGGACTGGGACGTTATATATTTTTGTGGTGGCCCATGCAGGTCAAGATAAATTGTTTGGTTACTTTACCGTACCAAGCAAGCCTGTGTATAGGATTAGAGTCTAGGATGTCATCCACATACTTGGCCTCTTTCCTAAGATTTTATCTACCGTTCGACTCATCGATTGCATCTTGCTTGATTCCTTCTATCATAATTCTTATCTTCCCTTCGTGTTTGCTAGAGGTTAGACAGGTGACTCCTACTAGTTAGACATATTTTTTTGTCCCAAAACCCTATTAGTTTAATTCTTTTAAGTTGGGTAGAATGCCTTGTGACCTAGCAATCCTTTTGTCCTTGTGACTTATATTATCAAGTTTACTTAGATTCTAGATTCTAGAGGACCCTAACCCGTCTAGCCAACCAAGGACTTGGACAAGAAGACTATAGGACGACTGTATAAAGACCATCACAGGACATGACTTAGATCCTTTAGAAGCTCGACTATACTCCCTCTCAATTTTAAACTCTCATGCCTATAATTTTACCATATTGACTAATATTGCTACTATAATCTAGATTTGCAAGTTTATTGATTTATCGAGCTTGTTCACGACATATGTTATTGGAAGAGCTCCCACTAACATATTGTCTAATTAGAACCGGTGAATAATGGTCTGATCATCCAAGTGCCCTTTGGTTCGCTTTTGTTCTACGTGGATGGCGACATAGTTAAACTTGGCCTCTAGAGTCCCATCCACGTCTGCCTTGACAATTCTTTTGAAATTAATCGGTTGTCTTTGCACCATGTATTCATATTCGATAATATCGTCTTTTGAACTCTCTATCGCTTTCGCCTTCACCTATTTTAGAAGGACGAAGGCGTTATACTAGAACTTCCTCTAGCCTTCCTATCGATTAGGACCATTACCACTCAAAGTTGCTATACCTTCGTCCTAAACTACTCGTCTTTTTCCTCGTCCCTATATTTACTATCACGACCTCCTAATCACTTAAATTAGGAGTGAATCTAATCATTCTCCTAATCGTGCCCTCAACCTACTCTCAAAACATATCTTTTAGGCCTCTCATCTATTCTCTTGATACTATATTACTCCTTTGCATGTTATCATGACTAACTTTAAATATTATCTTTAAAGCCACGACTTGCTAATCGCATGTCGAACATCATCTCTTTGTCTCGCCAAATAACTTGATTGTTCCCCACCGATACACCCTTGTGTCTTCTCACCCCCTACTAATTCTTAATTTCGAGGACAAAATTCTTTTAAGTTGGGTAGGATGTAAAACTCCTAAATTTCTACTATTTTTAAAAATAAATTTGATACTGATTTTTTATTTTTGTATATTGTACGTCGCGTAGTTGCATTGTACGTCGTGCACGAAATTTTATTTTTCGTAATTGCTCGACGAGTGCGAACATGTGAGAGCGTACATATTTTTGAAAAACATTTTTCTAATTTTTATAGTTTCGAAATAATATAGATAATAATTATTTTTAGCTATCGTACCAAAATTTCCAAGTTTATGATTTTAATTATAAAAAGCCTTTAATTTATACAGTTATAATAATAAATAATTTTCCTATAAAATGGTATATTAGAAAAGTATATTTACGTAAATATTATTTGGGCATACATATATATTTCATAATTATTTATTAGTTAATCTTTTTTTAAAATAATAATATAATTTTTGAAATTATTATTATTAGTATTTTTAGAAAATATATTTTAAAATTATTGTGGCGATTTAAATCTTGGTTTAATTTTATGGATTTATTTAAATAGTTAAATTAATATCTATATTTGAAATTTGATTGATTTTAAACTAAAGGATGGAATTTAATTAGATTTAAATTGATTTAGATTTGGATTTGGAATTTATTGAATTTGATTTAAAATAAATAGATGAATTATCTAAAGGGTTTTAAATATTCCTAATCCTTATCCAACTGGAAATTTTTACATCCTATAAAAGACAGGTACTCCTCCATAAATTCTATCATTCATAAATTCTACCATAATATGAGTGCATCGTGTCCGTGACCAACATCTTATTCCATAGTTTACAACTATATTGCATCTTTCCTCTTCGTGTCGACAATCCTGACACTACGTTCTACACCTAGCCTACAGCTTCCTCCGCCAGCCCAATCACCGTCCCGCCGTCATCACCATATCGACCACCACCTCCGGCCAACCCGTACCCCTCCGACTCATCACGCACCACCTCGGGCCAACCACCACCACGGCTTCACCGTCACCATCATCCCCGTGTCCGCCCCCCATCTCTATAACCTTCCGACTGTACTTCCGGCCATCACCTTGCCGTCTTCCAACAACCGCCATCATCACCCCGCAACCGACTCCAACCTCGACGCCCACCCAACCAAACACTACAGCCACCGCAAACCCACCACAGCCAGCCACCATCTCCACCGCAGAATCACCACCACCGGGATCCACCCTCTCCAGTCGAGTCCAGGCGTCCGCCTCGTTTCCGACGAGTTCTCGCGGCCAAATCCGCAGACCAAAACCTAATCGACCAAAGAAAAATCCAAAAACCCTAACCTTAGCTTACCTGACCGTCGGCATGCGACGCTTCGCCGGCAATGATTTGTCGAGCCCCGCCTCCCTCGAAAGTCACGAACGCCGCGTGCCTCGACCGCCGGCGAGCGCGCTCTCAAACCCTCCGAGCTCCACCGTCCCACCCCCCTCCACCCCCCGCGTGCGCGCGCGCGAGACCCTCTCTCTGATCGCCCCGCGTCCGGCGACGTCGACAACCGCCGTGACCAGAGCCGCTAGCGCCGCGCCTCTCCCCCTTATCTCTTCCCTCCGCCGTTCATAGTCTCCGCAACCGTCGCCGGTTGCCAACGCCGGGGTCATCGCCGTGCTCTCCTCCGGACGGCGCGCGTGCCTCCGCCTCCACCGCGGACGTCGTTCCTCCGCCGCGCCCCTGGCCGCCCGAGCTGCCCGAATCCTCCTCCACCGTTTTTCCCTCTTCCTCGCCGCACCGGATCCTCTCCCCGATCTCACCGCCGCTCTCTTCACCCTCTCGAATCCCTCGTTCCTCTCTTCCTCTCAGCTACTCTTTCTCTTCTCTAACTGATATTTTTTACTAGTTTCAGAAAACGAGAACAGGGTTGACCGCTTATTATATCAATCATTACTTTTATTATTTATGTTTTTATTAAATAGTATAAAATATTAATACTTTTTAAGTTATGATTACTGTATATTATTATTATTATTATTATTATTGTAATTATTATTATTATTATTAAGTAAATAAGGGAGAGATAACAATTGTGTTTTTCTTTATTTTATTTTTCTTTTTATTATTTGATTTCAATTAGACTGCTGCCAGAGTATTTTATTTTGGCATTAGTTATATGTATTAGTATTTTATTATTGTACCTTGTATATACATGTATTGATCATAAGCTTTGTAATTATGATTATTATTACTTATCTTGGAAATTCTATACTATTAGTTTCTAAATTATCTTGTAACAAAAATAATGTATTAGGTATGGCCTATGTTTTCAAATTTAGTTTCGAAACCCTCAAATATTAGTATATTATAGTTCTTGGCCTATAACTATTATTATAGTATTTTTAGCCATATTTCAATTATAGTATTACCTTTAAATGATTTTTTATATATTTTCAAATATTTACCTAAAAGTATTTTAACTAAATTTAGTTTTACCTAGAAAACGTACTTTAACCAAACTTAGAGTTCACCCCAAAACGACTTTCGACTTTTGAGTATTTATTTTGAAAACATATTTTGACAAATAAATTATATTTTCAAGTATCATAAAATAATTTTCAAAAATCATATATATTTATTGTTATCCATTTTCTTTTATTTTTCCTTCCATCCATGACCAACCCTATTATTCCTATACTCTCTTAAATTTCGTAACTCCTTATGTCCACCCTAACTAATTTGACCCTTCTGGACCCAATGGAACTGTCCATGCCACCACCCGACGTCACCTTGCGTAGTTGTTGCACTGAAGTCGCAGTTCGTGCCACATTGATCATTGCAGTACACCAGGCGTCCTAACAGGCAAGACACCTTGCCATTTGCTGTTTATTTATTTTAGCTCATATTTCATGCATTATTTATTATTATTTTTATACAAAATAAACTGTGATACATGGCATAACCTGTTAGAATTTACTGTTAAGTTATATTTCCTGCTATGTATTATTTCCTTACACATTAAACCTAGATTTAAGGGACCACCTTGTGTGTTGCATTCATAGGCCCTGACACATTTATATCACGTTGTTGTGAGTCACATAAAGAACTCGGACATGCGTGATTGGCTGGCCACCAGTACGTATAAGCCGTGCGTTAGGAAATAACTGCTAATAGAATTGCATGCTAGAAGACTTAGCAGTTATGAGTTGGCATTGGGCGGGGAGAACATGATTGGAAGTTGACTAGCACCCTATCTATCGTAGACTCGCTCGCTACTGAGGAACGATAGGTAGACTATATACTATAGACTCGTTCGATACTGAGGAATAGTATATGGTGTTGTGACTCGCTACTGAGGTACGGTATTGGTATTTTCTTGACTTGACATGCTAGTCATGCGACCATGAACTGTTCTTAAAACTGTATTCACTTAGATTTGGTTAAGCGCCCTTATCCGTTAGGTATGAGTACTCTTGGTTTGGGTACTTGTATCTGACCGTAGCTTGGAATAATAACTTGTCGCGGATTAGTTCGTCACATCTTGTCCTTGTTTGGTTGTAGGTGTGACTTACTACTTCGATGAGAAGGTATTGAACCTTGTTGGGGTCCGGATACCATATTGGATTCATAGCATGGAAAGATACGTCACCGTGAATTAGTTTACCATCTTCTGTCCTTGTTTGGTTGGGGGGATGGTAAGCTAGTTCAATAGGTGTGTATTGGACCATGTTATAATTCAATTGACTTATTTATTGAGCAATATTTATTCAGTTTATATGGCATGATATTATGTGTCTTGTTACGTCCCTCTGAGGACCTGGTTATCTCGCCAGGTGTGTGCTTTTGTCTTTCGCAGGTGTTCTAGCTCTAGTCGTGATCATTGCTATTTCTTCGAAGATGATTGCACTTGGATCGTCTTCGCTTCACTCGCCAAACTCATTTCATTTTCCATATATTTTTTCCTTATTTGTTGGTAGTGGATTTGTCTCCGTCCAACATATTGTATCAAGACAATTCATTATCATTATATGATATCTTTTATTCATTTATTTTGTGTGGATGAGATTAGTTATGGTTCTACTGCATTTTACATCTTATATATTCATACGAGATTTCCATATATTGGAGTGTACTTCGTATGTATACATATGGCATGTCTACGTTTCTAGTCCTACGTATTTTGGGACTGGGGCGTTACAATAACCTGGCCTCAGATCAATTTTGGAAAATACTCTCGCTCTGCTCAACTGGTCGAACAGATCATCGATCCTCGGCAGTGGGTACTTGTTCTTAATCGTGAGGCTGTTGAGAGCCCTGTAGTCGATACACATCCGTACCGACACATCCTTCTTCGGCACAAAGAGTACCGGTGCACCCCACGGTGAAGAACTCAATCAGATGAAACCTTTGTCATGCAACTCATCCACCTGCTTCTTCAACTCTACTAGCTCACTGTTGTTCACTCTATAGACATGCTAAGATATCGACTCTGCACTGGGCACCAAATCTATAGCGAACTCCACTTCTCTGTCTGGAGGTAACCCTGGCAACTCCTCCAGAAATACATCCATGAACTCAGCTATCAATGGATGTGGCACGCTCTGCTCCTCTATTGAAACTCCAAAGAAAACTCTGCTGCTCTGTTCCGTCTCTCGTCTGGTGAACTCGAACTCTGGCTCTCCTGGTACTATAAAAAGAACTCTACCACCACGACAATCTATACTGGCATGGTGTGTCACTACCACATTTCTAGTTTGAGGGTATTTTGTTATTTTTGAATTATTTGAATTTCATATATTTTATTAGGAATTTAAAATGATTTATTTGAATGGTATGATTTAAATACTAGTTTATTTATTGCCATGTGATTTGGTTAGCCTAACCTAGATTGGACCTAACCTAGATTAGTCATAACTAATTTAGTTAGCCACTTTGAGATTTAGATAGTATTGATTTCATAGGGTTAAGTCAAGTTTAGTTAAGTTGAGTGATTTGCTAAGAAACTAGGAAAGAGCCCTAGATTCTAGGCCACTCCATACCCTTGATTCATTCCTAGCCCTAGGATGAAACCTAAAAACCCTAACCCTAACTAAAGTGGCCAGCCAAGACCCCCCTTGCCAATATAATGTCTCCTTAGGAATTTGTGCCTCTTTTTAATAGTGCATCATTATTCCTAAGAACTAGGTGAGCTTTTATTCATTTTTCTTCATAGCTTGATCAATAGGGCTCCATTTTCATTAGGATTTCTTCCATAGTATTCTAATCCCTGTTCTCCTGCTGTTTGTGGAGTCACATCACAGGTTTGGGATAATTTGAAGGATATGGGTGGCCTTTGGAGATCCCCTTTTGAAGAAGTTTTGTGTTGAAGAAATTAGGTATATTCCTATCCACCCATTAAAATTAGGTTTTATTTGCATAAATACCTAGCCCTAGGTGTCCTGGTCCTGTAGGAATAGAGTTTGTGGAATTTCGTGTCCTGTACGTGTCCGTATCGGACACGTATCAGTGTCGTACGCAGGTGTTCGACGAAATGCCACAAAGGGCATTTCGATCGAGTTTTCGAGAAGTGGTTGAATAGGAAGTAGTGTTTTGGTGTCGCTTACACATTTTTGGTAGACTGAGGTGATTTCCTGTCGGTTTTGTGTCGTATCGAGCCCTTGGACACGGCCGCGCGCGCGTGTACAGGAATGCCCTGCTACTCGCGTGCTCGTGCGAGCTATCCAGGGCACGTGGGCGCGTGTCCTTTGATACGGAGCTCGGGGCAGTGTCTGACACTCCCCAAGTCTCGTGTCACTTTGTTTCGTGTCGAGTCAGTTAGGACTCGTGCACTGGACACAGACACATTGTCGACTGACCAGATCTGTGTATTGGGTTTTGCGTGTGTGTGGACACGTTCGTGTCATATGTTTGGACACGATACTACAAGGATGACACGTACACACATCAGTTATTATTTACCAACCAATTATCTAGCCTTTTACTTCTATTTCAATATTTAAATAGGAAAGTCCATTTCGACTGATACATTAGTGTATCAGTGAAATACTGTTCTTCTTTTCCCTGTGTCTTAATGATTATAAATTTTGTTAGCCAGAGTAAATTGCTAATTTATATCCTAAGTATGGTTTCTAATCTCTGCTAAGTTGATTTTTCATGCTAGGATAGGTTTTCAATCATTAAATGAAATTGTGCATTGAGTTGGGTTGCATTGTTCAACTGTTAAGTTAAATAGTATAGCAAACTGTCGATTTTCCCTGAGATGATTCATTTCCTGCCAAAAATTATAATATCTGAGACACACAAGAGCACTGTTATTCACTATCAATTGTTTCCAAATTTTCCCTATGACTGAACACACACACAGAGTTGTTCACTGTTTAATAAAACTGAAATGTGAAGACCTGGAGATCATTACTGAGATGAACTCATTTTCTGAGTATTGAACCATGATTTACTGATTAATAGTAGTATCATGTAGACTTATTACATGTAATTCTTCACTGTTGTTGAATTCCTGAGACACAGTCTATGGGAATTGAACAGTGGTCAGTTGTTCCCTGAGAATGTAGCATGAGATTGTGATTCCCTGACTTGAACTGAGAATTTGATTAGATGATTAACTGATTGTCTGTGCTATATTGATTCACTGGTTAGAATAAAACCTGAAACTAAAATCGAATGATGTTCACCACATGTCACTGTGTCCAAATTTTCCTAATTCCTGAGATAGATTCATCCCTATTAAACTGTAATAGATTGATTGTAAATCTCATAAAACCTGAGAACTAGCTCTTCCCTCTTAATGAACTGTCATATAGTTTTCTTTTCTATAACCTGAGAGTTTGATAGATGTCAACTGATTTCTATGCCATATTTGATTTCACTGAGTAGATTCCAGTCAATGTTAGCATGCACACAGTTCATATTATACACTGCTTGCATTTTCCTGTCTTACATATATTTTCCTGTGAACCCTTAACACACACACACACTTGTCCACACCTATATATCCATACACACACATATATTATCCTATATATGTATAAATATATATAAATTATTCCTAACCTATGTGTATGTGCAATTATATATATATATATATATATATATATATATATATATATATATATATATATATATATATATATATATGTGAGTAAATAGTTATAATAGCTTTTGGGAATATGTGTGATGGTAGAGTAGCATTATAGGATTTCTATGTGTGATAGCTAATGTGCTAGGCACATTTCTATTGTGTATGTGGATATACATATACATTCATATGTGAATAGTGATACATATTCTATATATGGTATTGGGCCTATGTCGTGTCTGTTAGACTAGTGAGAGACTAGTTAGACTTGTTCAGTCTTGATTAGGCCTAGAATAGACTATTTAGACTTATTAGACCTAGTTGACCATAGTTGACCTAGGTTTGACTTCTTGGTTGACCAGGGTTGACCAAGAGTTAACTTTGGCCTATATTGACCTAAATTCATGTAGAATGCATTGTAGTATTTTATTTTACCATTCTGGACTTGTTGTGACGTGCTGTTCTGATTAGGAGCCAGACACCTCTCCTCGGACAGTACATTTCAGTTGGACACTCAGATAGCAGGCGAGTACATTCTCTGATCATTTCATATCTTGTTTAGGATTATATTTCCTGCTTTAGATTATCTTACTTGATGCTGACACGTTGGTAACACGAATTAGTACTATATGGATCCCTTCATGAGATGTTATCCCTCTCGGGAGCATCAGATACTTTTGTCCAGTGTGTTTCACTTACATCACGTATCTTATGCTTTTATTAGCATGAATCTTCGGGAATCAGCTAGTGACTCATGTACTCTCATGATCACCGAGCCTTCACGAATCAATTCATGAATTACCCTATACGGGTTAGTAGTTTAGTCACGAATCTTAACGTAACTTGACTGGATCCGTGTGTATTGATTGGGGTACGGGGGAGTATGAATGGTCATGTGAATAAATATCCAAAGTAGTATAGTCATGAATCACTCTTAGTGTAGTCATGAATCAGTCCTAAGCCATTCACATGTTCGTCTTGTACTCTAAATCACTAGCACTGTCTCTTTTATATATCATAGATATTTACTTACTGTCTCTCTCTTACATTATACTGTTCTTCAGTTTCCTGTATTTTATCCTCTAGCATGATTATATTTCTTTTACTGTTATGACTTGTTGAGATGTATTGTGCTCGCTCCTGTCCTGACTGGACCTGTTGAAATATTACAGAGGATGAGGACGAGGCGGGTTGTCCCACTTATTATAGGGCTACTCTAGATGATAGTACAGACTTGGACCAGCAGCAGGAGCCTTTAGCTGTGGACGACACTCCTCTAGACTAGGATGTCTTCTTTTATATTCATTCTGGATGATTGTATATATTTGGTACTTGGGATATGTATTATCTTAGACACTTAGACTCTCTGTTTGTACTTGTGGATTTCATTTCTTTTCAGCAGCATCTATCTATCTATCTTCCTGCCTTAGTTGTGATTGAGTTTACTTTTTGCTATGTCACCCCCATTCGGGGAGTATAAACTGTTCAGTATTATATTGTTAGATGTTGTGACCTAGGACAGCGTTCTACCGCCGATACTACGGCGTAGGCTGGACGTACCCACGTCTCGTGTCCTTACTCTAGGGTGCGGGTCGTGACACGTTTTTAGTGGTGGCCCATGCAGGTCAAGATTAGAAGTGTAGTGGTATTCGAAGTAGAATATCACTGCAGCCTGCAGTAGAATTAGGAAAATTTTGAAGGTACTCAATCACATTAGGAAAAACTCTTTATCAGATTCCGTATATCTAAATTTTGCTGCTTATTATCTTCCTTTGAATTTAAACTGTCCTTCCTTGATATTTCGACTCATTCTCAGAAATTGTTCTTTTTGATCTGTGTCTCCGGGATGGTTGAGACGAGATCGTATTGCCAGGGCCAGGGGGACGCCGATGAGAGGTCTGCCACCTCTCATACTCAGCAGCCAGTCCCTGGTACCGTGGCCCCAGCTGGGGTAGGCATTTCGGCTGCTTTCGGAGGAGCCCCACCATATGTGAGGCATGAGCCGAGTCTGGTGATACCGGATGTGCTTCAGCAGCAGCAGCCACCTGCGGGGACAGTTGACGCTGTTCAGCTGTTAGCCTTCTTCCGGCAGTACATGAAGGGTCAGCAGACCCAGCAGCAGAGGCACACAGCAGAGCTCATACGAGGCATTGATCTGGCCGTTATTGCGGTAGAGAGAGTTGTGGCCCAGCCAGTGGCAGCCCTGCAGCCGTACCAGCCACGGGAGAAGGGCATACAAGACTTTCAGAAGATACACCCGAGGGACTTCCGAGGGACAGAGGGGATCTTGTACGCCGATGAGTGGATTGAGCACATGGAGGAGATATTCAGGTTGGCTGAGATCCCGACGAGGCTCCAGATAGAGGCAGCGGCCAGCATGATGCAAGATCTGGCCCGTACATGGTACCAGACCGACCCGAGGGTTAGCACAGCAGGACAGACTTGGGCAGCATTCAAGAAGCTGTTCAAGGAGAAGTTCTTTCCGGACGCAGCGCTGGGAGCCCTCGAGACTCAGTTCGAGGCCCTAGTCCAAAGGAGCCAGTCTGTGGAGGAGTACGCAGGAAAGTTATGCCGTCTGAGCAGATTTATGGAGGACTTGTCGGGGGCGACGAAGGCCCGGAGGTTCCGAAAGGGCTTGGTAAAGGATGTCAAGTCCTACACCAAGAATGCCCGCAGCGCTACCTTTGAGGAGATCCTGGTGGACGCTTTAGCTGCAGAGGATGATCTTGAGCTTAGGCTCAAGAGGGGGCGAGACTCCCAGGGAGGCAGCAGTAGCGGAGGACCGGCCAAGAGGCCGCACTTCCAGCAGCAGCACCAGCAGCAGAGGTTCCAGCCGTAGCAGTTTCAGCAGCCGAGGCATCAGCCAGTTCAGCATCAGCAGCAGAGGGTACAGCAGCAGGTACCGAGGCAGCAGGCCACCACCTATGCTTATTGCAAGAAGCCAGGGCACGGGTGGGACGAGTACAGGAAGAGGCTGGGTAGATGCCTTCTTTGCGGAGCAGCGAACCATTAGCTGAGGGACTGCGCTCAATATATTGGCAGGATAGCACAGGGAGCAGGAGCCAAGGCTCCAGGGGGACCGCAGAAAAGACCGTTGCCGACTCAGCAGCAGCAGTTTGTGCAGCACCAACAGCAGGCCAGGGGAGGCCAGCAGGGGCGAGCTTTTGTCATGGCAGCCGAGGATACGGAGGCCATAGGAGAGCTGATCGCAGGTTCGATCCTTCTCGACTCCAGTCCAGCTTTTGCATTATTCGATTTCGGTGCTTCGTATAGTTCATATCAGTATCTTTTGCGGTTAGACACGGTATCATTGCTGAATCGTTGCCTAGGACTCACAAGATCACGACCGGGGGTGGCATTATCCTCATACGTGATTTTGTAAGGGTCGGAGTGTTGTTTTGGGAGGCCGTGAGTTGGAGGTGAGCCTGCTCATAATGCCATTGTCGAACAACGATATAGTACTCGGTATGGATTGGTTGAGCAGGCACCATGCCAGCATCGATTACAGAGGGGGTAGAGTTCTCTTCAGAGCGTCGGGGGATCCAGAGTTCGAGTACTCCAGACGTCAGGTGGAGCAGAGCAGCAGAGTTTTCTATGGAGTCTCGGTTGAGGAGCAAACGATTCCACACCCCTTGATAGCAGAGTATATGGATGTTTTCCCAGAGGAGTTGTTGGGATTGCCACCAGACAGAGACATTGAGTTCTCGATAAACTTGGTTCCAGGAGCGGAACCTATCTCTCAGTATGTCTATCGAGTGAACAACAGCGAGTTGGTGGAGCTGAAGAAGCAAGTGGATGAGCTGCAGGACAAGGGCTTCATCCGTTCGAGTTCGTCGCCATGGGGTGCACCGGTTTTATTTGTGCCGAAGAAGGATGGGTAAGTACGAATGTGTATTGACTACAGGGCACTCAACAACCTCACGATCAAGAACAGATACCCACTGCCGCGGATCGACGATCTTTTTGACCAGTTGAGCGGAGCTCGGGTATTTTCCAAGATTGATCTGAGGTCAGGATATCACCAGGTGAAGGTGAAGGGGGAGGATGTTCCCAAGACCGCTTTCAGGATGCGGTACGGGCAGTTTAAGTTTTTGGTTATACCATTTGGGCTAACCAATGCGCCAGCAGTGTTTATGAACCTAATGAACAAGGTGTTCCACCAGTACTTGGACAAGTTCGTGGTGGTGTTCATTGACGACATCTTGGTGTATTCCAAGACTGAGGAGGAGCAGGAGGAGCATCTGCGGATAGTGCTGGAGACTCTCAGGAGGGTGCAGCTTTATGGAAAGCTCTCCAAGTGTGAGTTCTTCTTGGACCGGGTGGACTTTTTGGGGCATGTGGTGACTGAAGATGGTATCTCAGTTGACCCCAAGAAGATCGTAGCAGTTGAGGCATGGGCAGCGCCGACTTCAGTTGTAGAGATCAGGAGTTTCCTGGGGCTGGCAGGATATTATAGGAGATTTGTGCAGGATTTCTCCGGGGTTGCAGAGCCGTTGACTCGGTTGACCCGGAAGGATGCTGAGTATGTTTGGTCAGAGGAGTGTCAGGCAGCTTTTGATGAGTTGAAAAAGCGGCTTACGACAGCTCCGATTCTGACATTGCCTTTAGGATCAGGCGGATTCACTATTTATAGTGACGCTTCAAGGAACGTGTCATGACCCGCACCCACTGTGAGGGTACGAGAGCGTAACAACGCCCAGCCTACGTCGCAGTGTCGGCAGTAGAACGCTGTTCTAGGTCATGAACTATAACTAACATAATATGAATGCTCTCCATAAGAAGGCCAACACAAAGGTACAACTCAATCACAATCTAGAGATAGAATTTGGCACGATAAAATAGATAAGAGAATCCTCAACTGAGGTACAACAGAAATGAAATACAAGTCTCAACATCTCTAAAATATATACAACTCTGGAATCCAGGACAACAACTAAACATGAAAAGGAAACAATCTAAGCTATCTATACTAAGCAAGGTATCGTCCTCAGCAGCTGCCTGAACCTCCCCAGGGGTCCAGGTCGCGAGTGTCATCTAGGCAAGCTCCAAGGTAAGGGGTGCAGGGTTCCTCATCATCCTCTGTAAAATTTTCAACAGGTCCAATCAGGACAGGAGCGAGCACAATACATCTTAACAGTTCATAGCAGGTTAGAAAATATAATCATGCAGTAAAGTAAGATATAGATACTGAAGGAAATGCAGTATGTAAACACAGTGAGAACTGTAATAGAAATATCTACTATAAGTAGAGAGCTACCAGTGACTAGTGATTTAGAGCACAAAGTCGACATGTGAACGGCTTGATTTGTACATGGCTATACTAAAGAGGCGTACATGGCTATTCTACTTTGGAATTGTTCACATGGCTATTTATACTCCCCCGTACCCCCAATTAATACACAAGGATCCAAACAGATTATGTTATGATTCTATGTAACAGCCCCCGAAGGGTGGTAAGCCTCCGAAAGGTGATAAGCCTCCGAAAGGTGATAAGCCCCCGAAGGGTGATATGCCCCCGAAGGGTGATAAGCCCCCAAAGGGTGATAAGCCTCCGAAAGGTGATAAGCCTCCAAAAGGTTATAAGCCTCCAAAGGGTTATATGCCCCCGAAGGGTGATAAGCCTCCGAAAGGTGATAAGCCCCCAAAGGGTGATACATAGTAGTCCCATAAATGGGATAAGGATTCAAAGAAGACTCTGTGATCATATGGGTATATGTCACAAGTGATCAAAGAACCAAAGAAGCATATGATACGCTATGTAAGTGAAACGCACAGAACATAGTGTACCTGATGCTCCCTGAAGGGATAACATCTCAAGAAGGGATCCGTATAGTACTAATCCGTGTGACCAACGTGACAGTATCAAGTAAAGTAATTTAATGCAGGAAATAATTCTAAGCAGGATATAAAAAGATCAGAGAATGTACTCGTCTCGTATCTGAATGTCTGAAGTAAATGTACTGTCCGAGATGAGATACCTGACTCCTAGTTAGAGCAACACAACTCAAGATGTATACAGGGAATGATATATGAAATGTACAATGCATCTACATGCTGTCTAGGTCAAACTAGACCAAAGTCAACTCTCGGTCAACTCTAGTCAACTAGACTAGTCGAACTAGGTCAACTAGGTCAAGTCCTAGCCCAACAAGTCTAATAAGTCTCACTAGGCCTAACCAAGCCTAGTCTAGCAATCACACACCAATCACAAGGCTATACAAGCCAAACACAAGCACATATCATGGCACATCCTATTCATGCATATTCAACATTATATATATATATAAAAAGAGGAAGGAACTAACATGTAAGCTATGTGTGTGTGTGAACATGGATGTGTACATGAAGAGAGAATTCAACACTAGGCCCTATATCTTTGTACCCACATATATACAATACATACCTATATGTTATTTCATACATAGACAGATATTCATATTCTTATATACTCACAATACATTAATAACTTATATATAAAACACAACTTTACATTATATATATAGATACATATATTAGAGTTAACATTATATATATATATACTTAGGCTCAATACCATTTATACATATATATATATATATATATATATATATATATATATATAGCTACACTACAAGGATTGACATATATACATATATGAACTGCGTGTGAGTGTAAAGATTGAGTGATGTGAGATGTGTGCTAGAGAGAATACATGTGTGTACATGAATGTAAATGTGTGTGGTGTGTTGAGAATGCTAGAGTGTGTGTGTCATGGCATGAGGGTGTCACATGAATGTGTGTGAACAAAGTGTAGGGGTGTGGCAAAGTGAAGACGAAAAGGAACAACATTGAAACCAGTTCAACCCAACTCAAATTCCCAAAATCTGAGAACAAAAGTTAATAATATGAGCATTGCAAAAAGGAAAGGAAATCAATTTGCAGTTCAAATATTTGGAAAACAGGGACTATCTCAAGAATAGACTAATGACAGTGACAATGTAATCCCAGGTTTCAAACTCAATAACAAGATAATGATATAGCTCAGGTTTTTACACAAAAAGAAGTTCTCAGTTATTAACATTAATCATTTGAAATCAAACCCAATCAATCATGACTGAAATCTCATGTTTCAAAACCAAACAGTGAGTCAACAGTGCATTATAAATGAAAAGTCTCAGGAAACTCATGTTTACAAAAGACAGTGCCACTGTGTTCAGATTTCAGGAAAAAGGAAAAAGGAAGTCAATCAACTCTACAGCAGTGTTATGTATACAGTGCAAAAATGGAATGGAAACTAATTTCCAGGAAATGTGACAGGTAAAGCAAATCTCAGATTTCATTCATATAGCTAACTCTAGATTCTCAGTTTCAATATCAAGGAAAGGGAAACATTTCTCAGGTTCTTTACACAAAGGGAAATCCTCAGGTAATTCCACATATATTATCAGGTTTCAGAAAACATTACAGTCAAAACAACCTAGTTCATAAACTCGCATCTCAGTTATATCAAAACATCATAACCTTCAACCCCTTTCTCAGGTTTTCATCAGTTTACATGGATTAAACATAATAACCAATAACAGTTTTCAGTTTTTAACATAGTTTGATACCCAAAGGACTCGACAGTGAACCTAACTAAACAACTAAAACTCAATCAGTATAACATGCATCATTTTAGTTATATTTACATTTAATTTCATTATTAAACATACACAAAACATTAAAACAGTAACTGCCTATATCAGTGTACATTTGGAAAACCCAAATTCGAATATCCCCTTCAACATTAAAACAATAACCAATTCATCACTCAATCGATATGGACATTAATATTTTAAATCCAGGAATCAATTCATTTAACAACATTTAGTTTACAACATTCTCTTGACTTAAATTCAGGAATTAGGTTCATTAATAAAAGTTAACTGATAGCTCATATTTAATCAAAACTGGAAACACTCTGATACCTAAAACCCAAGTTCGAAAAGCTAAATTAACCCATGAATTTTAGCAATCAGGCATGTAGGTTTGATCTCCATATAATTTCGTGTCTAGGGTGTGTCATTCGTGTCCACACAAGTGGACACGAAGTGTCCAACTTCACGTAAGCACACACAGACACAGAAATCGAGTGCAGTCTCGTGCACGAGTGCACGCGTGTCGTACACTCGACACAGGACACATCGCGCCTCGTGCACACACCCACGTGTTCGCCAGGTGTCAAGCTACGTGTCCAATATCCTTAATCCACATCTCGAGTCGCACAGGCGTGTCCTAGACAGCGTATCAGTGCACGAAAATCTGTTGAACGAAACAGTGTAAAATCAATGCACAGCCTCGTACGTGTCCGACACGATACGAGAGTGTCTCAAACTTTGAGGACCTCGTGTCAGTGTCTGTCCCTAGGGCTATGTCAAATCTTAGGTGTCCACGTGTCGTGTCCGTGTCGCAATCGCACCCGAGCAGCAGGGCATGAACAGTGCCCGTGCACGCGCGCGCACGACAGCGTGTTCGCGTGTCCGTGTGGACTCGACACGACACTAAAACTACACAAAGACACAGGAAACACACAAGTGAGATCAAACCCTAATTTTTTATTCAATTAAAATCCTAAAATCAGGTCGAAATGTCCTTTGGGACATTTCATCAAACACCTAGGTCTATAGGCTGATACGTATCTATTTAGGACACGAAATGGACACAAAACCTAGGTCTAGGCATAACTACAGGACCAGGACACTTAGGGCTAGGTCTACATGCAAAGAAACTAGAATTTTAATGGTGTTTACATTGATTTACCTATTGGTGTCAAAATACAAGAAAAGCCTCAAATGGGGGGTTCCTCTTGCTAGCAAACTTCTCTAAATTGCCCCAAAGCTGAGGTTGAACACCACAAACAGCAAGAAAATGAAAATTAGGATCTAATGCAATTGATTGGAGAGAAAAAGGAGATAAAATGGAATTACTATGGATTTTTGAAGATGGAGGCTCACCTCTTTCTAAAGCTTGAGAGAAAAATAATAAAGAAGGCAAGAACAAATGGAAGAGGCATTAAATAGGATGGGAAACCCTAGGTTGGCTGCCATGGGCTGATTAGGGTTAGGTTTGGTTCATGGTGTGGGCCTATGGGCTATTAAGCCTAAGTCACAAGTCATGACTTGTGAAATCACAAGCCATTTCTAAATCAATTCAAATCCTAGTTTCTCCAAATTAATTCTAATGAGTTAATCCTCACTAACTTAGGTTAAACTAGAGTTACATAACCCAACCAAGTCCAAACACAACTAGGGTTAGCTTCTAGGTTAGTCTACCAAGGTCATTGCTAGTCAAAGTCAACCTGGTCAACCCTCGTTCAAACAATTTCAAAATAAATTCTAAAAATTCCCATAAATTCAAATAAATTATAATAAATCCAAATAACCCTAAAAATGTCAAAAATACCCTAATCACATGGCTAGGCTCTAGGGTAGGTAGTCTCTACTGTTCACTAGCAAAACACCAAAAAAATCACAAGTCATGAATTTAAATAGTTAAAAAAATAATTAAAAATCACTAAAAATCATAATATGAAATAAATACCATTAAATAATAATTATAATTATAAAATTTCAAAATTACCCTCTTCTAGAAAATTGGGTGTTACAATCCTACCCACCTTATAAAAATTTCGTCCTCGAAATTAAGATGGTAGCAGTCCTTCTAGGTCAAACACCCCACAATCAAAGTCTCAAACATACCGTCAGATAATCATATGCGTCTGTCCAAAATCATGATACTCAGAATCTTCGTCATGCTAGTGAACAAGGTTACGATAATCACAGAGTCCTCGACTAAGGCACATACCTCTAGAATCATGGTATTTAAAATTTTTGCATTGTCGCATGCTTGGCAGCGAAAACCTTAAATTCTCACACCCGAGAAATATGTCCTAAATCTGACTATATGTCCTCACAATACCAGCTAAACATGACTATCGAAGATTTTAGATTCCATAACTGGGTGACCTAGCCCATATGATTTATCTCAGAAGAAATCAAACATAACTTAAGAACAACAGGACAAAAATTGATAAATCAACAAGGAACAGAGGGGATCAAGATTTCAAGGCAGTTATAAGAGGCAATTGCAGAATTTGAGTCAAAAAGAACGGAACCTGCAACTAGATCTCCAACGGCCTGAGCATCCTCGACTGATACGGCTGCATCTGGCCTCCCTGTGGCTGAGCAGCCACCAGCTCCACCGTCGTCCTGACCAACTGGTGAGTATCTTATAGGCTCTGTCGGATATCAGCAGACTGGCTATGCTGTTTCTGCTGCTGAAACTCCAAGAATCGCTGGAAGAGGGTAAACACTTGAGCTGCATCAACTGTCCCTGAAGGTAACTGCTGCTGAGTCATATCTGGAATAACGGAGGAAGACCTCCGGACAGGTGGAGGTGCACTCCCAAAAGCTGCAGAAGCTCCTATATGAGCAGAAATAGGGGGTGTTGTGGTCCCAGCGTCCACGATCAGGCGAGGGGTGGTAGGCCTCTCACCAGCGTCTGCTGAGCCAGAGCGATGCGATCAAATCTCAATCACCATCCTGGAGACAGAACAAACAAGGAATCAATACTGAGATAGAATCGATAATTCAAGGGAGGACAGTTATTCAAGGAAGCAATCTTCGGCAGGAATTTAGATGGCAGGAATCCAGTTAAGAGTTTTTCCTAATGTGATTGAGTACCTCAAAAAAATAATCCTAATCCTACTGCAGGCTGTAGTGATATTCTATTTCGAATTCCACTACATAAACTCGATATGCATGGGCTACCACTAAAAACGTGTCACGACCCGCACCCACTGTGAGGGTACGAGAGCGTAACAACGCCCAGCCTACACCGCAGTGTCAGCGGTAGAACGCTGTTCTAGGTCATAAACTATAACTAACATAATATGAATGCTCTCCATAAGAAGGCCAACACAAAGGTACAACTCAATCACAATCTAGAGATAGAATTTGGCACGATAAAATAGATAAGAGAATCCTCAACTGAGGTACAACAGAAATGAAATACAAGTCTCAACATCTCTAAAATATATATAACTCTGGAATCCAGGACAACAACTAAACATGAAAAGGAAACAATCTAAGCTATCTATATTAAGCAAGGTATCGTCCTCAGCAGCTACCTGAACCTCCCCAGGGGTCCAGGTCGTGAGTGTCATCTAGGCAAGCTCCAAGGTAAGGGGTGCAGGGTTCCTCATTATCCTCTGTAAAATTTTCAACAGGTCCAATCAGGACGGGAGCGAGCACAATACATCTCAATAGTTTATAGCAGGTTAAAAAATATATTCATGCAGTAAAGTAAGATATAGATACTGAAGGAAATGCAGTATGTAAACAGAGAGAGAACTATAATAGAAATATCTACTATAAGTAGAGAGCTACCAGTGACTAGTGATTTAGAGCACAAAGTTGACATGTGAACGGCTTGATTTGTACATGGCTATACTAAAGAGGCGTACATGGCTATTCAACTTTGGAATTGTTCACATGGCTATTTATACTCCCCCGTACCCCCAATTAATACACAAGGATCCAAACAGGTTATGTTATGATTCTATGTAACAGCCCCCGAAGGGTGGTAAGCCTCCGAAAGGTGATAAGCCTCCGAAAGGTGATAAGCCCCCAAAGGGTGATATGCCCCCGAAGGGTGATAAGCCCCCAAAGGGTGATAAGCCTCCGAAAGGTGATAAGCCTCCGAAAGGTGATAAGCCCCCAAAGGGTGATATTCCCCCGAAGGGTGATAAGCCTCCGAAAGGTGATAAGCCCCCAAAAGGTGATACATAGTAGTCCCACAAATGGGATAAGGATTCAAAGAAGACTCTGTGATCATATAGGTATATGTCACAAGTGATCAAAGAACCAAAGAAGCATATGATACGCTATGTAAGTGAAACGCACAGAACATAGAGTACCCGATGCTTCTTGAAGGGATAACATCTCAAGAAGGGATCCGTATAGTACTAATCCGTGTGACCAACGTGACAGTATCAAGTAAAGTAATTTAATACAGGAAATAATTCTAAGCAGGATATGAAATGATCAGAGAATGTACTTCCCTCGTATCTGAATGTCTGAAGTAAATGTACTGTCCGAGATGAGATACCTGACTCCTAGTTAGAGCAACACAATTAAAGATGTATACAGGGGATGATATATGAAATGTACAATGCATCTGCATGCTGTCTAGGTCAAACTAGACCAAAGTCAACTCTCGGTCAACTCTAGTCAACTAGACTAGTCGAACTAGGTCAACTAGGTCAAGTCCTAGCCCAACAAGTCTAATAAGTCTTATTAGGCCTAACCAAGCCTAGTCTAGCAATCACACACCAATCACAAGGCTATACAAGCCAAACACAAGCACATATCAAGGCAAATCCTATTCATGCATATTCAACATTATATATATATATATATATATATATATATATATAAAGGAAGGAACTAACATGTAAGCTATGTGTGTGTGTGAACATGGATGTGTACATGAAGAGAGAATTCAACACTAGGCCCTATATCTTTGTACCCACATATATACAATACATACCTATATGGTATTTCATACATAGACAGATATTCATATTCTTATATACTCACAATACATTAATAACTTATATATAAAACACAACTTTACATTATATATATAGATACATATATATATATTGACATATATACATATATGAACTGTGTGTGAGTGTAAAGAGTGAGTGATGTGAGATGTGTGCTAGAGAGAATACATGTGTGTACATGAATGTAAATGTGTGTGGTGTGTTAAGAGTGCTAGAGTGTGTGTGTCATGGCATGAGGGTGTCACATGAATGTGTGTGAACAAAGTATAGGGGTGTGGCAAAGTGAAGAAGGAAAGGAACAACATTGAAACCAGTTCAACCCAACTCAAATTCCCAAAATCTGAGAACAAAAGTTAATAATATGAGCATTGCAAAAAGGAAAGGAAATCAATTTGCAGTTCAAATATTTGGAAAACAGGGACTATCTCAAGAATAGACTAATGATAGTGACAATGTAATCCCAGGTTTCAAACTCAATAACAGGATAATGATATAGCTCAGGTTTTTACACAAAAAGAAGTTCTCAGTTATTAACATTAATCATTTGAAATCAAACCCAATCAATCATGACTGAAATCTCATGTTTCAAAACCAAACAGTGAGTCAACAGTGCATTATAAATGAAAAGTCTCAGGAAACTCATGTTTACAAAAAAACAGTGCCACTGTGTTCAGATTTCAGGAAAAAGGAAAAAGGAAGTCAATCAACTCTACAGCAGTGTTATGTATACAGTGCAAAAATAGAATGGAAACTAATTTCCAGGAAATGTGACAGGTAAAGCAAATCTCAGATTTCATTCATATAGCTAACTCTAGATTCTCAGTTTCAATATCAAGAAAAGGGAAACATTTCTCAGGTTCTTTACACAAAGGGAAATCCTCAGGTAATTCCACATATATTATCAGGTTTCAGAAAATATTACAGTCAAAACAACCTAGTTCATAAACTCGCATCTCAGTTATATCAAAACATCATAACCTTCAACCCCTTTCTCAGGTTTTCATCAGTTTACATGGATTAAACATAATAACCAATAACAGTTTTCAGTTTTTAATATGGTTTGATACCCAAAGGACTCGACAGTGAACCTAACTAAACAACTAAAACTCAATCAGTATAACATGCATCATTTTAGTTATATTTACATTTAATTTTATTATTAAACATACACAAAACATTAAAACAGTAACTGCCTATATCAGTGTACATTTGGAAAACCCAAATTCGGATATCCCCTTCAACATTAAAACAATAACCAATTCATCACTCAATCAATATGGACCTTAATATTTCAAATCCAGGAATCAATTCATTTAACAACATTTAGTTTACAACATTCTCTTGACTTAAATTCAGGAATTAGGTTCATTAATAAAAGTTAAGTGATAGCTCATATTTAATCAAAACTGGAAACACTCTGATACCTAAAACCCAAGTTCGAAAACCTAAATTAACCCATAAATTTCAGCAATCAGGCATGTAGGTGTGATCTCCATATAATTTTGTGTCTAGGGTGTGTCATTCGTGTCCACACAAGTGGACACGAAGTATCCAACTTCACGTAAGCACACACAGACACAGAAATCGAGTGCAGTCTCGTGCATGAGTGCAGTCTCGTGCACTAGTACACGCGTGTCGTACACTCGACACAGGATACATCGTGCCTCGTGCACACACCCACGTGTTCGCCAGGTGTCAAGCTACGTGTCCAACACCCTGAATCCCCGTGTCGAGTCGTACAGGCGTGTCCTAGACAGCGTATCAGTACACGAAAATCCGCTGAACGAAACAGTATAAAATTAATACACAGCCTCGTGCGTGTCCGACACGACACGAGAGTGTCTCAAACTCTGAGGACCTCGTGTCAGTGTCCGCCCCTAGGGCTGTGTTAAATCTTAGGTGTCTACGTGTCGTGTCCGTGTCGTAATCGCACCCGAGCAGCAGGGCATGAATAGTGCCCGTGCACGCGAGCGCGCGACAGCGTGTTCGCGTGTCCGTGTGGACTCGACACGACACTAAAACTACACAAAGACACAGGAAACACACAAGCGAGATCAAACCCTAATTTTATATTCAATTAAAATCCTAAAATCAGGTCAAAATGTCCTTTGGGACATTTCATCAAACACCTAGGTCAATAGGCTGATACGTGTCCATTTAGGATACGAAATAGACACAAAACCTAGGTCTAGGCATACCTACAGGTTGAACACCACAAACAGCAAGAAAACGAAAATTAGGATCTAATGCAATTGATTGGAGAGAAAAAGGAGATAAAATGGAATTACTATGGATTTTTGAAGATGGAGGCTCACCTCTTTCTAAAGCTTGAGAGAAAAATAATAAAGGAGGCAAGAACAAATGGAAGAGGCATTAAATAGGATGGGAAACCCTAGGTTGGCTGCCATGGGCTGATTAGGGTTAGGTTTGGTTCATGGTGTGGGCCTATGGGCTATTAAGCCTAAGTCACAAGTCATGACTTGTGAAATCACAAGCCATTTCTAAATCAATTCAAATCCTAGTTTCTCCAAATTAATTCTAATGAGTTAATCCTCACTAACTTAGGTTAAACTAGAGTTACATAACCCAACCAAGTCCAAACACAACTAGGGTTAGCTTCTAGGTTAGCCTACCAAGGTCATTGCTAGTCAAAGTCAACCTGGTCAACCCTCGTTCAAACAATTTCAAAATAAATTCTAAAAATTCCCATAAATTCAAATAAATTATAATAAATCCAAATAATCCTAAAAATGTCAAAAATACCCTAATCACATGGCTAGGCTCTAGGGTAGGCAGTCTCTATTGTTCACTAGCAAAATACCAAAAAAAATCACAAGTCATGAATTTAAATAGTTAAAAAAATAATTATAAATCACTAAAAATTATAATATAAAATAAATACCATTAAATAATAATTATAATTATAAAATTTCAAAATTACCCTCTTTTGGAAAATTGGGTGTTACAGAAGGGGCTGGGTTGTGTCTTGCAGCAGCATGGAAGGTGATTGCCTATGCTTCCAGGCAATTACGTCCCCATGAGAAGAACTACCCTACCCACGACCTGGAGCTGGCAGCGATGATATTTGCTTTGAAGTTGTGGAAGCATTATCTGTATGGGGAGAGGGTGAAGATTTTCACAGATCACAAGAGCTTAAAGTATGTGTTCACTCAGAAGGAGTTGAACATGAGGCAGCGTAGATGGCTAGAGTTGATGAAGGACTTTGACATCCTACTTCAGTATCACCCAGGGAAGGCCAACGTGGTTGCCGATGCCATGAGTAGGTATCCGACAGCCATGTGTTTGACTATGGATCGGCACTTGCTTGCAGATTTGGAGAGCCTTGGGATTGAGGTGATCGTGCCCGGAGTGCAGATGCAGTTATGGGGCCTACAGATTCAGTCAGACTTGGTAGAGAGGATCAAGTCTGCACAGTTTGAGGACGTTGCTCTGCGGTGTCTCCGAGAGCATATTCGAGCAGGATTGCTGGATGGCGAGTTTTCTCTTGCGGAGGATGGTGCCTTGCGGTACGGTTCCAGGTTATGTGTGCCCAGCGGAGATCTCAGGGAGCAGATTATGCAGGAGGCCCACAGATCTCAGTACTCTATACACCCTGGTGCCAACAAGATGTACCGAGATCTGAGGGAGCATGTTTGGTGGTCCGGGATAAAGCGGGAGGTAGCTCGCTTCGTAGCTAGGTGCTTGGTCTGCCAGCAGGTCAAGGCAGAAAGGCAGAAGCCCGGTGGATTATTGCAGCCACTGCCCATTCTCGAGTGGAAGTGGGAGCATATCACTATGGATTTCGTATCCGGATTGCCGCGTACCCCAGGAAGAAAAGACACGATTTGGGTCATCGTTGACAGGTTGACCAAATTGGCCCACTTCTTGCCATTGAAGGTGGGTACGTCTACAGAGAGGCTGGCAGAGATGTATATGCGACAGATAGTCAGAATTTATGGGATTCCGATCAGCATCATCTCAGATCGGGATAGTCGCTTTACTTTCCACTTCTGAAGGAGTCTGCAGACCAGCTTGGGCACTCAGCTCAAGTTTAGTACTGCATACCACCCCCAGACGGACGGACGGTCAGAGAGGACTATTCAGACACTTGAGGATATGCTGCGGACATGCGTCTTGGACTTTGGAGGTTCCTGGGAGGATCATCTTCATTTGGTGGAGTTTGCTTACAACAACAGTTTTTAGGCCAGCATCGAGATGTCACCTTTCGAGGCTCTGTACGGGCGTAGGTGCCGTACACCCTTATCTTGGGATGATGTTGGAGAGCAAGCTTTACTGGGGCTAGAGATGGTTGTTGACGCAGCCGAGATGGTGAAGCTCATCAGGGACAAACTTCGCATGGCGCAGGACAGACATCGGCACTGGGCCGATAGCCACCGGAGGCCCTTGGAGTTTGAGGTACAGATTAGAGTAGGATTAGATTTAGGTTTAATTATTGTATTTATTGATCATGTTTGTTTATCATAGTTAATTTGAGACCTTGCTTGTGTTTAGGTCGGAGACATAGTTTTTCTACGGATATCTCCAACTCGTGGTACTATACGTTTTGGTGGAGGTGGGAAGCTTAGCCCGCGCTTCATCGGCCCTTTCGTTATCAGCGGAAGAGTCGACGACGTGGCTTACAGGCTAGACTTGCCACCTGCACTAGTGGGTGTCCACAACGTATTCCACGTATCACAGTTGAGACGGTACGTGGCTGACCCTAGCCATGTGCTTGATCATTCGGAGATTGAGGTTGGACCTACTCTCAATTATCTAGAGCAGCCTGTGGAGATTCTGGATCGCCGGGAGAAGGTACTGAGGAACCAGGTGATACATTTGGTTCGCATCGCATGGAGGCATCATTCTCCAGGAGAGTCTACCTAGGAGCGGGAGGATGAGATGCGCGAGCGATACCCTTATCTTTTTGGACCGTGAGGTATACTTTCTATCCTTCTCATCAGTTGCATTTTGCGTTTCAATTTCGAGGACAAAATTTTTTTAAGGAGGGTAGATTTGTCACTACCACATTTCTAGTTTTAGGGTATTTTTGCCATTTTTGAATTATTTGAATTTAATATATTTTATTAGGAATTTAAAATAATTTATTTGAATGGTATGATTTAAATACTAGTTTATTTATTTCCATGTGATTTTGGTTAGCCTAACCTAGATTGGACCTAACCTTGATTAGTCATAACTAATTTAGTTAGCCACTTTGAGTTTTAGATAGTATTGATTTCATAGGGTTAAGTCAAGTTTAGTTAAGTTGAGTGATTTGCTAAGAAACTAGGAAAGAGCCCTAGATTCTAGGCCACTCCTTACCCTTGATTCATTCCTAGCCCTAGGATGAAACCTAAAAACCCTAACCCTAACTAAAGTGGCCAGCCAAGACCCCCCTTGCCTATATAATGTCTTCTTAGGAATTTGTGCCTCTTTTTAATAGTGCATCATTATTCCTAAGAACTAGGTGAGCTTTTATTCATTTTTCTTCATAGCTTGATCAATAGGGCTCCATTTTCATTAGGATTTCTTCCATAGTGTTCTAATCCCTGTTCTTCTGCTGTTTGTGGAGTCACATCATAGGTTTGGGATAATTTGAAGGATATGGGTGGCCTTTGGAGATCCCCTTTTGAAGAAGTTTTGTGTTGAAGAAATTAGGTATATTCCTATCCACCCATTAAAATTAGGTTTTATTTGCATAAATACCTAGCCCTAGGTGTCCTGGTCCTATAGGAATAGAGTTTGTGGAATTTCGTGTCTTGTACATGTCCGTATCGGACACGTATCAGTATCGTGCGCAGGTGTTCGACGAAATGCCACAAAGGGCATTTCGATCGAGTTTTCGAGAAGTGGTTGAATAGGAAGTAGTGTTTTGGTGTCGCTTACATGTTTTTGGTAGACTGAGGTGATTTCTTGTCGGTTTTGTGTCGTGTCGAGCCCTTGGACACGGCCACGCACGCGTGTACAGGAATGCCCTGCTACTCGCATGCTCGTACGAGCTATCCAGGGCACGTGGGCACGTGTCCTTTGACACGGAGCTCGGGGCAGTGTCTGACACTCCCCAAGTCTCGTGTCACTTTGTTTCGTGTCGAATCAGTTAGGACTCGTGCACTGGACACAGACACACTGTCGACTGACCAGATCTGTGTATTGGGTTTTGCGTGTGTGTGGACACGTTCGTGTCATATGGTTGGACACGATACTACAAGGATGACACGTGCACATATCAGTTATTATTTACCAACCAATTATCTAGCCTTTTACTACTATTTCAATGTTTAAATAGGAAAGTCCATTTCGACTGATACATTAGTGTATCAGTGAAACACTGTTCTTCTTTTCCCTGTATCTTAATGATTATAAATGTTGTTAGCCAGAGTAAATTTCTAATTTATATCCTAAGCATGGTTGCTAATCTCTGTTAAGTTGATTTTTCATGCTAGGATAGGTTTTCAATCATTAAATAAAATTGTGCATTGAGTTGGGTTGTATTGTTCAACTGTTAAGTTAAATAGTATAGCTAACTGTCGATTTCCCCTGAGATGATTCATTTCCTGTCAAAAATTACAATATCTGAGACACACAAGAGCACTGTTATTCACTGTCAATTGTTCCCAAATTTTTCCTATGACTGAACACACACACAGAGTTGTTCACTGTTTAATAAAACTGAAATGTGAAGACCTGGAGATCATTCCTGAGATGAACTCATTTTCTGAGAATTGAACCATGATTTACTGATTAATAGTAGTATCATGTAGACTTATTACATGTAATTCTTCACTGTTGTTGAATTCCTGAGACACAGTCTATGGGAATTGAACTGTGGTCAGTTGTTTCCTGAGAATATAGCATGAGATTGTGATTCCCTGACTTGAACTGAGAATTTGATTAGATGATTAACTGATTGTTTGTGCTATATTGATTCACTAGTTAGAATAAAACCTGAAACTGAAATCGAATGATGTTCACCACATGTCACTGTGTCCAGATTTTTCTAATTCCTGAGATAGATTCATCCCTATTAAACTGTAATAGATTGATTGTAAATCTCATAAAACCTGAGAACTAGCTCTTCCCTCTTAATGAACTGTCATATAGTTTTCTTTTCTATAACCTGAGAGTTTGATAGATGTCAACTGATTTCTATGCCATATTTGATTTCACTGATTAGATTCCAGTCAATGTTAGCATGCACACAGTTCACATTATACACTGCTTGTATTTTCCTGTCACACATATATTTTCCTGTGAACCCTTAACACACACCCACACATGTCCACACCTATATATCCATACACATACATATATGTATCCTATATATGTGTATATATATATATAGATTATTCCTAACCTATGTTTATGTGCAATTATATATATATATATATATATATATATATATATATATATATATATATATATATATATATATATATATATATATATATTATATTATATATATATATATATATATATATATATATATATTTTATATATATATATATTTTAATATATATATTTTAATATTTTAATATATATATATATTCAAATATATATTTTAATATATTTTAATATATATATTTTAAAATATATATATATATTTTTTTATATATAAAATATATATATATATATATATAAATATATATATATATATATATATATATATATATATATATATATATATATATATATATATATATATATATATATATATGAGTAAATAGTTATAATAGCTTTTGGGAATATGCGTGATGGTAGAGTAGCATTATGGGATTTCTATGTGTGATAGCCAATGTGCTAGGCACATTTCTATTGTATATGTGGATATACATATACATTCATATGTGAATAGTAATACATATTCTATATATGGTATTGGGCCTATGTTGTGTCTGTTAGACTAGTGAGAGACTAGTTAGACTTGTTTAGTCTTGATTAGGCCTAGAATAGACTATTTAGACTTATTAGACCTAGTTGACCATAGTTGACCTAGGTTTGACTTCTTAGTTGACCAGGGTTGACCAAGTGTTGACTTTGGCCTAGATTGACCTAGATTCATGTAGAATGCATTGTAGTGTTTCATTTTACCATTCTGGACTTGTTGTGACTTGTGTTGTTCTGATTATGAGCCAAACACCTCTCCTCGGACAGTACATTTCAGTTGGACACTCAGATAGCAGGCGAGTACATTCTCTGATCATTTCATATCTTGTTTAGGATTATATTTCCTGCTTTAGATTATCTTACTTGATGCTGACACGTTGCTAACACGGATTAGTACTATATGGATCCCTTCATGAGATGTTATCCCTCTCGGGAGCATCAGATACTTTTGTCCAGTTTGTTTCACTTACATCACGTATCTTATGCTTCTATTAGCATGAATCTTCGGGAATTAGCTAGTGACTCATGTACTCTCATAATCACCGAGCCTTCACGAATCAATTCATGAATCACCCTATACGGGTTAGTAGTTTAGTCACGAATCTTAACGTAACTTGACTGGATCCTTGTGTATTGATTGGGGTACGGGAGAGTATGAATGGTCATGTGAATAAATATCCAAAGTAGTATAGTCATGAATCACTCTTAGTGTAGTCATGAATCAGTCCTAAGCCTTTCACATGTTCGTCTTGTACTCTAAATCACTAGTACTGTCTCTTTTATATATCATAGATATTTACTTACTGTCTCTCTCTTACATTATAATGTTCTTTATTTTTTTGTATTTTATTCTCTTGCATGATTACATTTTCTTTCCTGTTATGACTTGTTGAGATGTATTGTGCTCGCTCCTGTCCTGACTGGACCTGTTGAAATATTACAGAGGATGAGGACGAGGCGGGATGTCCTACTTATTATGGGGCTACTCTAGATGATAGTACAGACTTGGACCAGCAGCAGGAGCCTTTAGCTATGGAAGATACTCCTCTAGACTAGGATGTCTTCTTTCATATTCATTCTGGATGATTGTATATATTTGGTACTTGGGATATGTATTATCTTAGACACTTAGACTCTCTGTTTGTACTTGTAGATTTCATTTCTTTTCAGCAGCATCTATCTATCTATCTTCCATCTTATCCTCCTGCCTTAGTTGTGATTGAGTTTACTTTCTGCTATGTCACCCCCATTAGGGGAGTATAAACTGTTCAGTATTATATTGTTAGATGTTGTGACCTAGGATAGCGTTCTACCGCCGACACTGCGGCGTAGGCTGGACGTACCCACGTCTCGTGCCCTTACTCTAGGGTGCGGGTCGTGACACGGTGCATGCTCAACCAATCCATCTCGAATAAAATATCGTTGTCCGGTAATGGCATTACGAGCAGACTCACATCCAGTTCTCAGCCTCCCAAAACTACTCTCCGATCCTTACAAATATTACGGACGAGGATAATACCACCTCTAGTCGTGATCTTGCAAGTCCTAGGCAACGATTCAGAAGAAAGATGGTGTCTAATAGCAAACGATACAGACACAAAGCTATGGGAAGCCCCTGAATCAAACAAAGCAAATGCAGGAAAAGAGTCGAGAAGAACAGAATCTGTGATCAGATCTTCTACTGCCTCTGCATCCTCGGCTGACATGGCGAAAGCTCACCCCTGCTGACCTCCTCGGGCCTGCTGCTGGTGCTGAATAAACTTCTGCTGCTGAGTCTGTAATGGTCCCTTCTGCTGTCCTGTCGGAGCCTTGGCTTCTGCTCCCTGAGCTGTACGTCTCGAAGACAAGGGACAGTCCCTCAGCTGGTGTTCCGCTGATCCGCAAAGTAGGCACTTGCCTAGCATCTTTCTACAGTCGTTTCACTCATGCCCAGGCTTCTTACAGAAGGTGCAACTGATGGCTTGTTGCTGTCTAGGTGCCTGATGTATCTGCCTCTGCTGAAAAGGCGTACGACCATGACTCTAGAACTGCTGCTGGTGGAACGGCTTCTGCTGATACTGCTGCTGAAAATGGGGCCTCTTGGCCAGGCCTCCACTGTCACCGGCTCCATGGGTAGCACAACCTCTCTTCAACTTCAGTTCAAGGTCGTTCTCTACTGCCATAGCTCCCGACAGAATCTCCTCAAAGGTAACATCTCTGGCACTCTTGGTCAAGGACTTGACTTCTTTGACCAAGCCCTTCCTGAACCTCCTAGCCTTTGCCGTCTCGCTTAGGCCCTCAAGGAATCTGCCCAGGCGGCAGAACTCTCCAGCATACTCCTCTACTGTCTGGTTCCCCTGAACTAGATTCTCGAACTGCGTCTCCAAGGCGCCAAGTGCTGTATCGAGGAAGAACTTCTTCTTGAAGAGCTTCTTTAAAGCTCCATATGTCTGCCCCTCTGTACCAACTCTAGGGTCGATCTGGTACCATGTACGGGCAAGGTCCTGTATCTGGGTGCCCGCTGCCTCTATCTGAATCCCAGCTGGTATCTACGCGAGACGAAAGATCTCCTCTATATGCTCGATCCATTCGTCGACATATAGGATACCCTCAGTACCCTTGAAGTTTCGCGGCCGCATCTTCTGAAAGTCCTGAATGCTCGGGGTCTTCGGCTGGTACTGCTGTATTTGCCCTCCTTACGGCTGGACAGTCACCTTCTCCACTGCTACCAAGGCCAGCTGATGGGCATTGTCAATGCCCTGCCTCGTATCTTCCGAATGGCGTCGCTGAGCCTCCATCATCTGCTGAAAGAAGGCAAAGAACTATGCCATGTCAACTGTCCCCTGAGGCAGGTGGCGGTAGTATCTCCTGAATCCCTGGGGTTGTCCTCGGAACAAGTGGAGGAACACCCCAAAAAGCTGCAGACACTCCCACATGAGCAGGAACAAGAGGTGTTGTGGTCCCTGTTGGCCTATTCCACAGTCACACCCAATTTTAATAATCGACATAAACTTTTAAGTCAATACACAAAATATACAAACTGCTGCTAATCATTTCAGGTCTTGTGAAATCAATATCAACAAGCGTACTACTGCATCATCAAGCACATAAATTATCAGTCTGAAGCTTACTTTCATTGGAATCTAGTCCGAGTCATTTTTACAATTTATTATGTATTTTATCTTTATTGAGTCTAGGATATAAATTGTAAGATCGACTGGGTAATACTTACTTAGGTTAATCATAGTCCACTTTTCTATACAGCCTATCTATCCATATTCCATCTACAAAAAAGTTCTATTCCTTTCTGCAACAATATTTGACAAATGTTTAACATTTTTACCTAGACAGAACTCAAGCCCAGTTCGGCCCGAGTTCGGTTCGAACTCTGACCGAGCTCGGTCAGTTTAAATTTAAATATTTGTTGCCTCCAAATCTGCATACAACGTTCATATGCAAAATCTTTACATCAGAACTCTGTCAGAACTCTGCCCGAGTTCGGTCCCAGAAAACACATATAAATAGAAGAGAATTTCTCATTCCAAATCACTCAATCAATTTCATCTTCTCTTCTCTATTCAATAAGTGTTTTCATCTGATCAAAATCTTTCATATCACACCTACACTCCTCTTAGCCAAAAGCCAGTAATATCTATTTCGACCTAGAGTCTTTTGGTTCTCAAGAGTTGTAAAAAGGTTGTTAAAAGTACAGAAATTATCTCTGTTGTGGAGCCGGTCGTGCGCTCGCCACCAAGCACGATGTTGTGAAGTTGGTCATGCACTTGTCACCAAGCACGGTGTTGTAAGAGACTGCAAGATCTCAATTAGCTTGTACCTTAATGGATTAACATCGAACAAGAGTACTCGAGACTGGATTAGTCCTCTCAGAGGGATACCAGTATACATCGCTATGTCACTGAGTTTAATCTCTCTATCTCTTGCTATATTTATTTACTGTCTGTTATTTACTGCCATAGTTATCTGTTTATAATTTTAGAATTGGTGATTATTTTCTGCTGCACTCGCACTCACTCTATTCACCCCCCCTCCCCTCTAGAGGTGCTCAACGGTCCTACAGTCCCAATATCTGCCTGGACCGGACGAGAAGTGGCAGACCTCTCAGTGGTGTCTGCTGCTGCGAAGCGATGAGATCGTGTCTACACCATCCTGGAGACAGATCAAACAAGAATCAATTACTGAAAAAGAAGAGATATAATCAAAGGAGGACAGTTTATTTCAAAGGAAGGCAATTAGCAGCAAGAATTAGATAAGAGTTTTTTCTAATGTGATTGAGTACCTTAAACTTATATCCTATATCCTACTACAGGCTGTAGTGATACTCTAGTTCGAGTACCACTACGAAATCGTACTAGTTGTGACTCTCTCGACCTGTATGAGCCACCACTAAAAACGTGTCACGACCCTCACCCAATATAAGGGCACGAGAAGTGGGTACGTCCAGCCTACGCCGCAGAGTCGACGGTAGAACGCTGTCCTAGGTCACAACATCTAACAATATATAATTGTACCTGTACAATGATATACTCTTCAAACGGAGGACAACATAGAAGGTACAACTCAATCACAGAACCTAAGATGGAAATAAAGGGATAAAAAGATGGATAATAATCTCAACAGAGAACTACAACTGAAAGTTAATAAGTTTGGATGTTTAAACAACATCAAAATCTAAATAACTGAAGTACATCTCAAAGATAAAACATCTAAATAAAGATAACTAGTCTAGCAGTCTAATCTAGACAATGGGCAAGTCCTCAGCAACTGTTGGATCCTCCTGAGAGCCCAAGTCACCGGTGTCATCTAAGCCAGCTCCATAGTAAGAAGGGCAGAACTCCTTCTCATCCTTGTAATATTTTCAATGGGTCCAATCAGGACAGGGACGAATACATATCTCTCACACAGTTCATATCATAACAGGAAATATAAAGCATGCTATAGAATAAAGTACATAAAAACTGTAAGAACAAACATGAAGAAGAAGAAGAGAGAATTTGATAACAGAAAATATCTATAAGTGACTAGTGATTTAGAGTACAAGATAGACATGTGAACGGCTTAATTTGTACATGATTACACTACAGAGTTTGCACATGGTTACACTACTTTGGAATTGTTCACATGACTACTTCTACTCCCCCGTACCCCAATCAATACACAAGGATCTAGACAAGTTATGCTAATGTACATGAAAGTTTATACATAAAACTCTTGAGATCATGCGAGTACATGAGAGCACATGAGTGTACAAGAATAATAAGAGTCCATGAAATACATGATATTCGTAAAAAGTACATGACATGATGTATCTAATACACCCGAGGGGGATAACATCTCATGGACAGATCCATATAGTACTAATCCGTGATAACATCCGTGTAAGCATCATGTAAATTAGTCTATAACAAGAATATAATTCCTAACAAGTATGAAACGGTCAAAGAATGTACTCGCATGATATCTCGAATGTCTGATGAGAATATAAGTCCGAACCGGAGTATATGAGTCCTATTTAGAGCAACCACAGGTTACAAAGTGTCCAACATGAATTTAGAGAAATTTACAATGCATTCTAAATAATTTTAGGTTATTCTGGGTCAAAGTCAACCATTGGTCAACTCTGGTCAACTAGGTCAACACTAAGTCAACTAGTCCATTATTCTAAGTTTAGGTCAAACTTGAGTTATCTAGTCATTTTAAGTCAATTTGGGTCAAGTTTAGATCAAGTTTGACCTAAAGTTGACTTTTGTCAACTTGGTCAACTTGTTAGTCAACTATGCCAAGTTAGGTGTCAGCCCCAGAACCAGAATACCGGAGAGCGGGGAAATGACTCAGCCAGCTACGTATTACGGGTAGATGAATACCGTATAATACGATCAATGATGTCTAAAAGACGAGGAGGTGCATACTACATGAAAGTTTTACTAGGGTTACTCAACATCTATTATCTCAATCATTCCAACAAGAAACAGAAATAGAGAACATGTAAGATAAAACAGTAAGGCGTCCCAAACTGCTCAGTCAAAATGTTCTTGATATCTGGCTTTATGAAATACAGCCAGATGATGTAGCAAGGTATACACAATTGTTTATCAGCGGCAGCCTGACTTAGTTACAATTATGTAAAAGTAAGTACGAGACAATCCGACTAACATGTCGGTGCCGAACGGCAAAGTATAAAGTAATTCACAAAACGAACGGGGAAGTAAGGAACCCACTCGAGTCCTCCTGCGATCATCCCTCAAGTATGGACCATCTTGGAGGTAGAAGTAAGCTGAGTCCTCGGGGACCAGCTCTAAATCTGGCCATACAAAACCAGAGAGGTTAGACCTCTAATAGCAAGTACCGCAAGGAAGCACAATATGAGGAATTAGAACCAGTAATAAGAAAATATGATAAATAGAATCTCTGCTTGCTCCTGGAATTCTCATGACATTACGATACTTCGAACCAACTCCCCAACCAAACAAGGACAAAAATTGGCCCATCATGTCCTGACATTCTGATCATCTCAGTTAGTGAACAGAGTAAGTACAATACACAAACAAGTCAACTTAAACGGCCATGCAACTACTACGGCTTGCTAATGTGAGTTCCAAGTTATCCTGGAATTATACAATAAGGATTCCTCAGTTCTTACTATGTGCAAGCAAGGCTAGTTTACCCAGTCGATCAATTGCGCCAATCATGCATTAGACGAGCCCCAACGGAATGCCCGTCATAAATATACAATAAATAATAAAAGCAGATACCGCTCCATGCCCGTGTGGCAGATTTGTAGTATCTGTGGGGACCAGCCGGCCTGTCGGACACTAATAGTCCCAAAGAGGGCTGCCATGTAAGAACTCGAAAATCCATCCTCTCCATGCAATCATTATTTTATTTAACTTAGTAGCCTCTATGTTAAGTGAAATTCTATGTCGTAGGATCATAGTTATTCAGAAATGAGTACTTTCGTACAAAGTACGATATGCCCAACTCTATAATGATTACCCGTGCGGTTAGGTTGTAGGTCTTACATATCATAATACAACAATCAAAACTAACCACGAAATAATCATGCATTGACCATAAAGTACACATGCTGCTTTGTAAAAATAAATAAATTGAAGCATGTATGTGTCTATATGCCACTATTCGGGATCAGCCAGTCGATTGCAATAGTTCATAGTTCCTATGAACGTGTCTTATTCAATTCCAATAAGACGACTAGCCAGTCTCTTAGTTCCAACTAGGAACGCATGGTCAATCATTTAGTCAAGGTAACAATCAATGCCAATTCGTACAAAGGCATGAAAGTCAAACTAGTATTAAGCATGGTCGAGTCTATAACTTGCATAAATTAGTTGGTAACATATTCTTGAAGCCAGAAAAAAGATCTACAACTTTCATGTTGGGAGTTGGAAAAAATTCTAGTCACAATTCAGTCAATTAGGACATATAACAGTCAGAAACAGCCAAAATAGGCATTATGCGGCCTATTCTGCGACAACATATGCGGCTCAACTGCGACATGCGGCCTATACGGCCTAATCGCGACACCATATACGGATCAACTGCGGCATACGACTCATGCGGCCCAACCGCGACATCTATACGACTCAACTGCGACATGTGGCTCATGCGGCCCAACTGCGACACCATATGCGGCCTACTGCGACATGCAGCCTATGCGGCCCAACCGCGACATCATATGCGGCTCAACTGCGGCATGCGACTCATGCGGCCCAACCGCGACATCTATGCGGCTCAACTGCGACATACGGCTCATGCGGCCCAATTGCGACACCATATGCGGCCTACTACGACATGCAGCTTATGCAGCCCAATTGCGACACCATATGCGGCTCAACTGCGACATGCAGCTCATCCGGCCCAACCGCGACATCTATGTGGCTCAACTGCGACATGCGGCTATGCGGCCCAACTGCGACACCATATGCGGCCTACTGTGACATGCAGCTTATGCGGCCCAACTGCGACACCATATGTGGCTCAACTGCGACATGCAGCTCATGCTGCTCATTCGCGACACCATATACGGCCTACTGCGACATGCAGACAGATGAACATAGAAATGACCAAAAATACTTTTGGCCATAAATTTCTCAAAATAAGTCAAAATCTTACTTTTCAAAAGCCAAACTTTGGTAGAATTGAATTCTCTACAACATGGAACCACTTATTTTCGAAAACAACAAAGTTTGATAGATCAAAACCACAAAATCCATATAAAAACCCAAAACTTAAAACTTAGATCTACATCCAACCATCCATGAAAATCAAGAACTTCAAGACCTAAACTTGTAGAGGAAGAGAAAATAAACAACATGGATTAAAAATAAATGGGGATGCATAAAATTCCTCATGGTGTGCAAGATGTACTTGCCTCTCCAAATGGGTGGGTGGGAGAGTAATGTAGGATGAAGAAGGAGAAGTAATTGTGAGTAATGAAGAGAGAGAAAAGTAAAAAGGGGCATAAATATCAAGCCAAGTCAATCTCTACCACCCATTCCTTCCTACAAGATCTAGGCCATCCACTCATATTCATGATGAACCAAGCTAAACCAAATTGGTTTAATGAACAGACTAAGCCAAGGGCTAAAGCAAAAGCAGAAAATAAAATACAGGAAAATTAATAAGCGCAAAATTGAAGAATTTAAATACAGAACAAATGCATGATAAATATTAAATACATTCAAGCAGTACACATATAAAATACGTATTCTGGGAACGGGGAGTGACATCTCTACCCTCCTTAGAAAAATTTTGTCCTCGGAATTTCAGATCCAAGCAGGACAGAAATGTCAGAGCTAGACTAATCTAAGTACAAGTAATTTGAACAAGCAGCTATTCTACAATGTCAAATAGCAAGTAATATATCCATATTTATCAATCTACGATATCAAGTAATTTCTACTCATAGGGTGATAAGCATGAGGAATCAAGACAATCAAGGTACACGGAAAGAAATATACCTTGTGAGTCAAATAGGTACGGGTACCGTGATCGAATATCATCCTCACATTCCCACGTTGACTCTCCTAAGGAGTGATGTCCCCAAGCAACACGGACAAGGCTAATTGTTCAATTTTTGAGTACCTTCTCCCTTCGGTCCAAAATGGACACAGGCTGTTCCTTGTAAGACAGGTTGGTACCAACAACCAGTTCAGAATGATCGAGGATATGGCATGGGTCTGATACATACCTACGCAATTGAGATACATGAAACACATCATGCACCTCTCGTAACGAAGGTGGAAGGGATAAACGATAAGCAATATCGCCTACCCTATCAAGGATAACAAATGGGCCCACGTATCGCGGACTCAACTTCCCGTGAACGCCAAATCTAATGACCCCACGAGTAGGTGAGATCCGCAAGAACACGTGGTCTCCAACAGAAAATTCTAGCAGCCTACGATGCTGGTCCGCCCAATGACGATGTCGATCTTGCGCAACTCGAAGTCGCTCTCTAATTCTTTTAACCACTTCAACTGTCTGGACAATCATTTCTGGGCCTAGTATCTTCCTTTTCCCGATATCATCCCATGTTAGTGGCGACCTACACTTATTACCATATAGTGCTTCAAATGGCACCATCTGGATAGTGGCTTGATAACTGTTGTTGTATGAAAACTCGACTAAGTGCAGGTGGCTCTCCCAAGATCCTCCAAAATCTAGGGTGCAAGCTCACAATATATCTTCTAGGGTCTGAATTGTTCTTTCTGATTGTCCGTCCGTCTGCGGATGGTAAGTTGTGCTAAATCTCAGCTTGGTTCCCAGATTATGATGTAAACTCTTCCTGAAATGTGATATAAACCAGGTATCTCTGTCTGACACAATACTGACAGGGACTCCATGCTGCCTGACTATCTGTTGTATATACAACTCTGCCAACTTTTCTGTAGATTGCCCTACTCTGAAAGGGAGAAAATGTGACACCTTTGTAAGCCGATCTACTATTACCCAAATAGTATCTTTACCACTTGGCAATCTCGGTAAACCGGTCACAAAGTCCATTGTGATGTGTTCCCACTTCCAATCCGGGATAGGAAGCAGTTGTAATAATCCAGCTGACCTCTGCTGTTCTGCCTTCACTTGCTGACATACCAAGCAACGGGAAACGAATCTAGCTATCTCCCTCTTCATCCCGTTCCACCAGAAGTGCTGCTTGATATTTTGGTACATCTTGGTCCCTCCAGGGTGTATAGAGTACTGAGAACTGTGAGCTTCTGTCATAACCTCATGTCTGATATCTCCACTAGGCACACATAGGCATGATCCAAACCTAAGTGTACCATCTTCGTGAATTTTCATCTCCTTTCTGAGTCCTGACTCACATTCTGTCCTAAGCTTCTGGATCCTTGGGTCCTGTGCCTGAGATGCCTTGATCCTGTCTACCAAGTCGGATTGAACCCGTAGACTTGCCAGAATTCCTATATCACTAGGAAGTATAACCTCGATCCCCATCTCCTCAAGATCTTCTAAAATATGCTTTTGTGATGTCAATATAAATGCGCCGCCTCTCCTGCTAAGAGCATCTGCTACCACGTTAGCCTTGCCTGGGTGATACTGAAGCTCCACGTCGTAATCCTTGATCAACTTTAACCATCTTCTCTACCTTATATTCAGTTCCTTCTGAGTAAAGATATACTTCAGACTTTTATGGTCTGTGTACATGTCCACGCGATCACCGTACAAGTAATGCCTCCAAAGCTTCAAAGCAAATACTACTGCCGCCAACTCCAAGTCATAAGTTGGATAATTCTTCTCATGGTCCCAAAGTTGCCTAGATGCATTCGCTATTACCTTCCCATGCTGCATGAGGACGCACCCAAGTCCCTTTCCTGACGCGTCACAATAAACGGTAAAACCTCCTGGTCCAACTGGCAATATAAGAATAGGTACTGATATCAACTTCTGCTTCATATTCTTAAATGATGCCTGGCATTCTGCCGACCAGACAAATGGTATGTCCTTCCGTGTCAAGCGGGTCATGGGTGCTGAAAGTCTTGCAAAGTCTGACACGAACCTTCTGTAATATCCTGCCAACCCCAAGAAACTTCGTACATCAGCTACGGTCTTGGGTACTGGCCAACTCTCTACTTCTTCTACCTTCTTGGGATCCACTGCTACTCCAGCCCCTGATATGATGTGTCCCAAGAATGAAATTTGATCCATCCAAAACTCACACTTGCTGAGCTTGGCGTACAACTGGTTCTCTCTCAAAACCTGTAACACTTTCCTGAGGTGGTCTTCATGCTCCTCTTCACTGGCAGAGTATACGAGGATGTCGTCGAGGAACACAACGACAAAATGATCTAAGTATGGCATAAAGATACGGTTCATCAAATCCATAAATATGGCTGGAGCATTGGTCAAACCAAATGGCATAACTAGGAATTCGTAATGCCCGTACTTCGACCTGAATGTTGTTTTGGGAATATCCTTTTCTCGAACTCTAACTTGATGATACCCTGAACGAAGATCTATCTTGGAGAAAACTCTGGCTCTGCTCAACTGATCAAACAAGTCGTCGATCCTGGATAACGGGTACTTGTTCTTTATGGTTGCTGCGTTAAGCTTCCTGTAATCGATGCACAATCTGGATGACCCATCCTTCTTTTCTACAAGTATTACTGTTGCTGCCCATGGTGATATGCTAGCTTGAATGAACCTCTTCTTCTTCAGTTCTTCTATGTGCTGATGTATCTTGACCTGCTCTAAATCTGCCATTCTGTAAACTCGATCTGATATCGGTTTAGTTCCAGGTGCCAATTCTATACTGAACTCAATATCTCTAACCGGTGGTAGACCTGGAAGTTCTTCAGGAAATACGTCTAAAAACTCTTCAACTATCTTCGGAACTGGAACTTCTTCCACTGCTGTTACTACTCCCTGCTCTTGTTGAGTTGCCACTGATTTGACTAAGGTGAACCGCTTCATGCCTGGAATATCAAAAGATACACTCCCTCTACGATAATCTATTGTCGTATGACTGTCTTTCAGCCAGTCCATGCCTAAGATAACATCGAAATTTCCAACAGGAAATTCTATCAACTGGGCGGGTAAGGAATGCCCGCAAACTACAACGCTACACGCTAGAATGACTCTAATAACCCCTACGAGCCCATTACCAGTGAGTATATTCAACCTCTCTGGCAATGCCTCGAACTCCATTCCTAGCCGTGTCACAAATTGTGCAGATATAAATGAGTGTGATACTCCTGAATCAAACAATGCTACTGCGGGATATGAGGCAACGAGAATGTTACCTGCCACAACATCTCTCGATGCTAATGCCTCTTCTAAGAACAGAGTGAATGCCTGCCCTCGACCTCCTTATTGGTTTCCATGTTACGGCCTAGCGTAGTGCTGCTGCTGGCCCCTGCCTTGGTGATGTTGGGGTGGTCTATGCTGTTGTTGCTGCATCGGCGGTCCCTGCTGCCGAAACATCTGAGCCTGCGACATGAACGGGCGCTGTGCCAATGGCCTCACTGCTACCGTTGGTCCTCGATATTGGCCTGCCCCTGGTGCTGGCAGAGCAGGAAATTGTTGCATTGGTCCTCCTGACCTTGAATTCATGGGACAGGTGGTAACCCGAAGATCTGGATTTCCATATATCAAACACTGCCCGTTCAATGTCCGACACACATCTCTAGTGTTCCCTACCTTCCCACAATAAGTGCAGCCCGTTGGGGGTTGATGATTCTTTCTCTGTTGTTGTTGCTACTGCTATCTTGTTGGCGGTGCTGGCCCCCGTATTGCCATATTATGAATGCGAATGCCAAGGGACGGTGATGTTGTTCAGGGAGCTACTCCTCCTCCTCCTTTAATCTGACTGTGTGATCTCTTCTGACCTCCAGTCCTTGTCGTGATCCTCTGAATGGTGATCTCATGCCTTCGGGTTGCTGTCAATACTTCGTCAAAAGTCTGATAATTGTGCCCCTCTATCAATTGTAAGAGTTTAAGATGAAAACCTTGCTGGAACCTCATAGCCCTCTGGCTCTCCGTTGTTACCATCTCTGGGACGAACCTACTCAATCTGCAGAACTCCGCTGCATAAGCATCTACCGTCTTGCCGGCCTGCTTGAGGTTGATAAACTTCTGTTATAGCTCAAACTGTGCCACAACCCCATAGTACTTCATCTTGAATCTTGCTGTAAAATCGTCCCAAGCAACAGGACGTCTAATGCCTACTTCTTCTAATTCCCACAAATCACGTACGAGATCCTGAAGTAACAATTTCACTAGATCCACACGTTCTTCCGCCGGCACCTTAGCTGCTGTCAAAATAGCCTCAATATCCTTAAGCCATGCATCTGCTGAGATGGCATCCACCATGCCCTCGAAACGATAGGGGTTGTACTTGCAAAACCTGGCTGACGCTCCTGAATCTTTCTTTGCCCCTCTTTCTAAAGCCGTCTGCAATCCTTGGTTGAGTAGTACATTCTGCTCTTACAACTGAGCGTGCATGCGCTGCTGGGCTAACATCTGATGTTGCTAAGTAGCCATCATTCCTCTCATGATCTCCAGAAGGGCTGGTGTGTCCACTTCCACAGGGGTGGGTGGAACTATTGGTGGTGTTAGAACCTCCGGATACTGCGGTCCAGCTGCTGGTTCCACCATCACTTCTTCTTGGATAGTCTCTTGAGGTAGTACCGGCCCTTGTTGCTGATCAACATGGTCAGGTTGTCCGTGTTGTCCTTGTTGTTGTTGTCCAGTACTAGCAGATGCGGACGAAGTGCTCCTAAGAAAAAGGATAAGGGAACAATCAAACGATCGGACAGAAAAGATCAATAAAGTCAAAGGATACCGGAATGTCAAGCTAGAGTCGAGAGTAACGAATCATGAGATCAAGGAGAAACATGTGTGATTGAGACATCCTATAAATTAAAATATCCTACAAGTCTGAAATCAGACCGGCATGGACCACCACTAAAACCTTATCACGCCCCAGAACCAGAATACCGGAGAATGAGGGAATGACTCAGCCAGCTACGTATTACGGGCAGATGAATACCGTATAATACGATCAATGCTGTCTAAAAGACGAAGGGGTGCATACTACATGAAAGTCTTACTAGGGTTACTCAACATCTATTGTCTCAATCATTCCAACAAGAAACAGAAATAGAGAACATGTAAGATAAAGCAGTAAGACATCCCAAACGCTCAGTCAAAATGTTCTTGATATCTGGCTTTACAAAATACAGCCAGATGATATAGCAAGGTATACACAATTGTTTATCAGCTACAGCCTGACTTAGTTACAATTATGTAAAAGTAAGTACGAGATAATCCGACTAACATGTCGGTGCCGAACGGCAAAGTATAAAGTAATTCACAAAACGAGCGGGGAAGTAAGGAACCCACTCGAGTCCTCCTGCGATCATCCCTCTAGTATTGACCATCTTGGAGGTAGAAGTAAGCTGAGTCCTCGGGGACCAGCTCTAAATCTGGCCATGCAAAACCAGATAGGTTAGACCTCTAATAGCAAGTACCGCAAGGAAGCACAATATGAGGAATTATAACCAGTAATAAGAAAATATGATAAATAGAATCTCTGCTTGCTCCTGGGATTCTCATAACATTACGACACTTCGAACCAACTCCCCAGCCAAATAAGGACAGAAATTGGCCCATCATGTCCTGACATTCTGATCATCTCAGTTAGTGAATAGAGTAAGTACAATACACAAACAAGTCAACTTAAACGGCCATGCAACTACTACGGCTTGCTACTGTGAGTTCCAAGTTATCCTGGAATTATATAATAAGGATTTCTCAGTTCTTACTATGTGCAAGCAAGGCTAGTTTACCCAGTCGATCAATTGCGCCAATCATAAATTAGACTAGTCCCAGCGGAACGCCCGTCATCAATATACAATAAATAATAAAAGCAGATACCGCTCCATGTCCGTGTGGCAGATTTGTAGTATCTGTGGGGACCAGCCGGCCTGTCGGGCACTAATAGTCCTAAAGAGGGCTGCCATGTAAGAACTCGGGAATCCATCCTCTCCATGCAATCATTATTTTATTTAACTTAGTAGCCTCTATGTTAAGTAAAATCCCATGCCGTGGGTCATGGTTATTCAGAAATGAGTACTTTTATACAAAGTACGATATGCCCAACTCTACAACGATTACCCATGCGGTTAGGTTGTAGGTCTTACATATCGTAATACAACAATCAAAACTAACCACGAAATAATCACGCCTTGACCATAAAGTATACATGCTGCTTTGTAAAAATAAATAAATTGAAGCCTGCATGTGTCTGTATGCCACTATTCGGGATCAGCCAGTCGATTGCAATAGTTCATAGTCCCTATGAACGTGTCTCATTCAATTCCAATAAGACGACTAGCCAGTCTCTTAGTTCCAACTAGGAATGCATAGTCAATCATTTAGTCAAGATAACAATCAATGTCAATTCGTACAAAGGCATGAAAGTCAAACTAGTATTAAGCATGGTCGAGTCTATAACTTGCATAAAATAGTTGGTAACATATTCTTGAAGCCAAGGAAAAGATCTACAACTTTCATGTTGGAAGTTGGAAGAAATTCTAGCCACAATTCAGTCAATTAGGACATATAACAGTCAGAAACAGCCAAAATAGGCATTATGCGGCCTATTCTGCGACACCATATGCGGCTCAACCATATGTATCTCAACTGCGACATGCGGCCTATGCGGCCCAACCACGACACCATATGCGGCTCAACTGCGGTATGCGACTCATGCGGCCCAACCGTGACATCTATGCAGCTCAACTTCGACATGCGGCTTATGCGGCCCAACTGCGATACCATATGCGGCCTACGGCGACATGCAGCCTATGAGGCCCAACCGCGACACCATATGTGGCTCAACTGCGGCATGCGACTCATGCGGCCCAACCGCGACATCTATGTGGCTCATGCGACCCAACTGCGACACCATATGCGACCTACTGCGACATGCAGCTTATGCGGCCCAGCTGCGACACCATATACGGCTCAACTGCGATATGCAGCTCATGCGGCCCAACCGCGACATCTATGCAGCTCAACTACGGCATGCGGCTCATGCGGCCCAACTGCGACACCATATGCGGCCTACTGCGACATGTAGCTTATGCGGCCCAACTGCGACACCATATGCGGCTCAACTGCGACATGCAGCTCATGCGGCTCATTCGCGACACCATATGCGACCTACTGCGACATGCAGACAGATGAACGTAGAAATGACCAAAAATGCTTTTGGCCATAACTTACTCAAAATAAGTCGAAATCTAACTTTTTAAAAGCCAAACTTTGGTAGACTTAAATTCTCTACAACATGGAACCACTTATTTTTTGAAAACAACAAAGTTTGATAGATCAAAACCACAAAATCCATATAAAAAACCAAAACTTAAAACTTAGATCTACACCCAACCATCCATGGAAATCAAGAACTTCAAGACCTAAACTTGTAGAGGAAGAGAAGATAAACAACATGGATTAAAAATAAATGGGGATGCATGAAATCCCTCATGGTGTGCAAGATGTACTTGTCTCTCCAAATGGGTGGGTGGGAGAGTAATGGAGGATGAAGAAGGAGAAGTAATTGTGAGTAATGAAGAGAGAGAAAAGTAAAAAGGGGCATAAATATCAAGCCAAGTCAATCTCCACCACCCATTCCTTCCTACAAGATCTAGGCCATCCACTCCTATTCATGATAAACCAAGCTAAACCAAATTGGTTTAATGAACAGACTAAGCCAAGGGCTAACGCAAAAGAAGAAAATAAAATACAGAAAAATTAATAAGCGCGAAATTGAAGAATTTAAATACAAAACAAATACATGATAAATATTAAATACATTCAAGCAGTACACGTATAAAATACGTATTCTAGGAACGGGGAGTGACATTAGGCCTATTGGGTCAATTCTAAACTAACTCACCAACCATAGGCTAATATCCTATATCAAAATCAAATATATTCATTCAATTCAATATATATATATATACACACACATACAAATATACTAATATACATATATGTATATATATCAAAGGAGTGAAAGCAAGTGTGTGTGTGTGTGTGTGTGTGTGTGTGTATGTGTGTGTGTGTGTGTGTGCGTGTGTGTTTGTGTGTGTGCGTGCGTGTGTGTGTGTGTGTGTGTGTGTGTGTGTGTGTGTGTGTGTGTGTGCTGTATTGTGTAAGGGGATAGACTAAATCTCAGAAACTGAGATTGAACTCAAGTTCAATCTCAAAACAAAACCAAAAACCAAGTCTCAACTTATCAACCTACACTAACATTCAATAGTACATACATATATACATATACCAATAGCCTACAACACTCAATACATGTCATATCCATATATAGGTATTCCAACTCTTATACATATATAGACATATACAATTGAAATCTCCTAATGCATATCAGAAAACTGAGAACACAACCCATATTGCTAACCTATATACTATACCTTATAATTCCCAACCCTCACATGTATGTATATCAACCCACATACCCTTAAAAGAAACTGAAGTCAATAAGTATCTCAGAAATCTAATTTAAAACTAAATATCAGTGTCAAACTCAGAAATCTGAGTTGGACAAAAAATTAATTCACAAATATCAAAACCAATTCAATATCAAAATCCATATACTACACAAACCCAACTCAAAACCTAAAATCCGAAATACACAACTAAAACTCATGAAACTTGACAAACACAAAGGTGTACACGTGTGTGTCATGCTCGTGTCCTCACAGAGTCGAACCCATGTCCGTATTGTGTCCAAACAGTGCGTATCGTACAGGCACGTACACGTGTATAGGAAAATCCTCGTGGGCACGTGCCGTGCTCGATAGAACACCACACGCAACACGAGGATCTTCATGTTCGTGCACTTAGCTAGGTGGGGTCTAGGTCTAGGTGTACGCCACCCTGATGCGTCCACACGATGTCCACACGTCACACAAACAGCGCGTCGGGAAGGGATGTGCGCGCGTATGCGGTGTCAGCCGAATCAGTGCAGGCGCGATAACTTCGCGCACACTCAACAAAATATCCTAAAATTTCACGAGCACGTGGAAAGAGGTTGCCCCCACGTGTCCATAAAATTTCATGCCAAACCGAGTCGTATCCACACTCAGAATGCATGACAGTGCATGGGCTGTGCACGGGATCTCGTGCTACGTCCCTTTGTCCAATTTGGATACCAAAAATGTGTCAAATCAGGATCCGTCTTCACTGGACTTGTTTCAAATATAAACAGCAACAAATTTATGAAAACAGAATCAAAAAATAAGAACTTTTGATTCTAAGAGGCATTTCATCGAACACGTGTTCCAATACACCGACACGCGTCCGATACGCCTACCAAACGGATACAAAACCTACCAAACTACATCTACTGGTCCGAGACACCTAGATGGATTCATCAATAAAGAAAAATCAGAATTTATAGGGGTTTAGAGGGGTTTACCTATTAAGAGTCAATATCTTAATGAAACGAACCTCCAAACGTCTCGACGCCAATTTCCTCCGGTTCAAAGCCTCTGATTCCTTACTAGCAAGTCTCCAGCAAGTTCCTCTCCTCCCAAGGATTGCAACGTACTTTGTTTGGTCTAATTTGGATGAGAATTGAGGAAAAGAGGCTATTGGAAGGGAATGGAAATTTCTAGGGTTTTGAAAAAGCTTGACTGCTACTATACTATAACACATATAGGGGGGCTGCTGTTGTGGCCGGCCAGGGGTGCTACTGGGGTTAGGTTAGGGTTTAGGATAGGCCAAAATACAACTAAAGTCCAAAAGGAGCCCATTAGCAAAAAGGCCAAAAAGCTATATATTAAATAGCCTAAAAATAACTTAAATTGTTTCCTAATTAGGACTAAGCTCTAACTTAAATTCTAATTAGCTAATTAAGTCTCTAATCACATGGTTAGTCTTCTAATCAAGGTTAACAAAGGTTAAACCATCTGCTAATACCAAGAGCACCAATCAAAAACTACAACACCAATCAAATTAATAATAAAATAATCAAAAATTCAAAATATCACACAATTACTAAAATATCCCATATCTAGAAAAGTGGTAGTGACACTGCACTTTCGGCCCACCATTCCTTAACTATATGAAGGTTGTTGGCGTATCCGCGCCAGAATGGAACTCTACCTTGTTTCTCTCCTCAAATAGGGTAATCTGACGTCCTCCCCGTACGGGTTGCTAGCCTCCAAGTATCCGAAGGACGCCGAACTTACCATTAATTGTGGTTTATCACATCATTAGCAGATTGTAATTCATACCCAAAAGCAGGGATCGACATTGGGCCGGGCCGAGCCGCCCAGGCCCATAAAGTACAAGCTCGGGTCGGGTATGCATCGGGCTTTATTGGCCCTAGAGAAATTTCGGACCGGCCCAAGTTGGGCTTAATTATTATCAATGAAGCCCAAACCCGCCCACAAAAGTCGGACTTTTCGGGCCAAGTCGGGTCGAATCGGGATAGCCCTATAAAAAAAGCTCGAGTGTATGTATGTTTGGGGTTGGATAAACATGCAGAGCTCTTATTCACATTCACAATAATAACTTCTCAGCACTATACGGACTACAAGGAAAGTAGAACTAATTTATGACACTAATTATTTGCAGTGCAAATGATTCTGTTTACTTGTTCACTAATTAATATATGTTCAATTCAATTTAATTTGGAATGCTCTGAGGAGTTAAAAATGCACTAGTGATGGAATGAGTTTTGGAGCATAATATATACATCTGCCACAAGGGTACCTGTTGTATGTTGCTATTGCTAATAGGGAAATCAGATACAGTACGTGGCAGCCAACAACAACCATTCACTCGGGCTTACAAATAAAAAATGTACTGTATGCCTATTCTTGTTCAATTCAGTTTTATACAACACATGATAGCAGATAATAGTGAAATAATAATTAGAAATAAAAAAATACCATACCACTCCTCAGAGCATTCCATTGAACAATCATTCCACATAATTGTCTACAATCCTTAAGAGGAAGATGCATATTCTATAATAAGTTTTAACATTTTTCAAAATTGAATTGAAATATGTATCCTATAATTAGCAATGTATCAAATTTTTTGGGTCGGACTTAGTCGGGCTTTTAGGATTGGGCTCGGGCGGGCTTCGGACCGGGCTCGGGCGGGCGGATGCTTAGCCCAAGCCCTACCCTATAACAATATGGATCGGGTCGGGCTACCATAATGAACGGATTGTATCGGGCTTTGACCCATCGGGCCGGGCGGGCTTTTCGGGCGCCCATGGGCCTCGGGCCGAATGATGATCCCTACCCAAAAGATGTGCACCAACAACATTTAACATCCCTTCTAGGCCGAACAATCCCGGTGCCCCGGCCAATAACTTGTTCGAGGGAATCATCACACACCCGTGCACGGACAATATCTCAAGTCCATTCAACCATGCAACAGTTTTACTCAAACAACCAAATATAGTCTTAAGTCTGAAACTCAGACTTCACATTAAATCGCATTTCACTTTCTTTTAATGTTCTCACTCTTTTTTCTCTTTCTATGCTCTCACATTCTTTGTAGGATTTCATTCTTCATTTCAATGTTGTATGGCACCATACCCCAATTTAATGTTCGTCAAACGAATGACTCGAAGGTCCCGAACATTCCGAGGCACCAAGCCACATTTGACAGTTTTGTCACATTTATGCCACAACTGTTCTCTTCGCAATGAAGACATCTTTTATGATTCTCATGCACGTACGCACGCTTTGACACAATTGTTCTCTATTCTTCGAGTCGTGTATGCGATGCACGCCTCGATACAGTATTCCATATTATATGCCTTAGTGTTCAATATTCATGGATGATGCACTAGGACACTCGTCTCAATAGTCTTTCAATGTGCTAGTCTTCTAACTCGTTGTAAGTCCATGGACCCGTTTTAATTTTTTTATTTGTTGTATATATACATTTTTTGTTGTTGTTGTTGTATATATACATATATAGTCTTTCTAATGTCAAAATGTATAAGAACTATTATTAGGTCATTTAGGGGGGGAAATGGACCCATGTAAAACCCAAACCCAAAAGGGGGTTTTGTGTAAGCTTCCTAATTCAAATTTAAACCCAGTGGCCGACCCTCCCTTGAGAGCCACCTCTGTATCCAATCTCTGTTCGAATACGAGTTCTTCTCAAATCCTGAGAGGATAAACCCAAATCTGAATTCTGAACCTAACCTCTCTATCTCTTCCTATAAGAGCAAACAATATATATAGAAAGAAGGACAACCGACTTCTGTTTCCCATCTACGAACCCTAAGGATTTGGCTTCTTCCCTGTCGCAAGTGAAAGCAAGGAGGAATCGAGGAGGATCGAGGAATCGTCCGAGCACATGCATGTTTTACTTAACAAAAAGCCTTTACAACTTCAAGAAAAGAAAACGAGAAAAAGTACAAAAGTACAAATTTGATTCTGGGAATGTATTGCTATGGAAGTCTGATTCACAAATGATCACTTTGTTCCTTGGACCACACAACGATATTGAAGAAACTTGCTGTCTTGAGGAAGAAGGAAGAACAACTGAAGAACGGAGACCTTAGAAAGGTATCGACAAAGTTGGCACTGATGGCACAAGTCGAATGCTTTCCTGCTCTACTTCACTTTGTTCTTGAGAAGAAGAAGTAAAAGAGAACACTCGGGAATTATAACAATTCTTTTGATTCTCTCCGTCCGATCCTCTCCGTCTTTTGTGCCATTAAATGTCAGAGAAAAGAATAATGGCTGTCAGATCCCATATCTCTGCATTAAATGTAGAGATGACAGCCTGTCCCTACTGCGTAGAAAGAATAGGACAGGTGGCATCTGCGTACAACCCCTGAGCAACCATTGCGCGCGTAGAGTAAAATAGGACAGCTGGCTTCTGCGTACAACCCCTGAGAAACCAGTGCGCGCGTACAAACCGATTTAGCTTTATAAACTATGTTGACTCAGTTTGACCTGCGTACAACATATTTTGGCTTGGCTTTTGCGTAGAAATAGCTAATTTATTTTTAGCTTCTACAAGACCCCCTTCAAAGTTTTCAAATATGTTAAAATATTTGAAATACTTTGAAATAGAAGCGTAAAACCAGGGATTTTAACAACTCTTGCGTACAATTCGGGATACCAACAATCCTTGACCAATTGTGTATAGTTCGGGATAGTAACCGTCACTTTTGCAAGATTTTCAAAACTTTCTTCTATAAATAGAACTCCATTTCAAAAAGAACTTTCGCTTATTATCTGAAATTTCAAGAGTGCATCCTCTTTTCTCAAAAGTTTTGTTCTTCTTCTCCCTAAAAAATCACTCCATCAATGGCTCCAAAAAGCAAGACTGTCGCCGGTAAAGGAAAGAAGAAGGCAACTGCAGCACCGCCGACTGATCACGTCGAGACGACCACTCTGCAATCGGAAGAAACTCCAGAGATTCTCCCAATTGTGGCTCATCCTATAAGAGGTAGGAATCTCTTCGACTCTTGATCATCATTGGGGACGAATCTTTGATCAGAGTGTAATCAATGAGGATGACGAGGATAACAATGGACAAATTAAGAACTTAACCATCATAAACCCTGAAACTCTCGCCCACGCTGTGCGTGTTAGCGTAGAGATTTGGGAAAATAATGATGCCCACGTGTATACGTGTCAGCATACAAAAATATCAACACAATACGCCTACGTGTATACGTGTCAGCGTAAAGTGTTTATTCATCAAATACGCACACATAAAAATGTGTAAGCGTATAGCCTTTATGCGCAGATATAAAGACTATTTAATGTGAATTAATTCAGTAATTTGCATAAAGCAAAAAATGAAAACTTGAATCTTTATGCACAAACTTGCGTATGACCATCTGTATAGATATCTGCGTAAGAATAATCTGCATAAAGTTGTATGCGTAGACACTGCGTAGAGTCATCTGCGTAAGGCTGTCTGCGTAGACATTGTGTAAAGTCATCTGCGTAGAGTAGTCCATTTAACCATCTGCGTAAGAGATTTTGGCTATTTGACTAACTTTATCATCTCTTTCATTGCAGTAAATTTACAAATTCATCCATTGGCAGAAATATTTGGTTCTCCTTGTGGAATTATGGGCTCCAATTATCTAGAAGATTTATCACATGTTAACTTCCCACAGACCAATCCAATTTATCCTGAAGAAAGGAGTAATTTGATCATATCACAAGGGGAGAGAATGTTGTTATCTTTGATGAATGGGGAAATATTGATGTCTTTAACTTTAAAGCAATATTTAAAGCCCTCATTTTTATTTGGAGATGCAATTGATAATGAATCCCAAACAAACCCAAAGAAGGAGTCGTGGGTATTCAAATTTGAAAATACGGCAATGTACCTCCCCGAAATGAATAGGGATTATCCGATTGCTGCCTTTTTTCATGCTACACATCCTAGAAGGATGGCATGGAATCTGACTCCTTATACAAACGGAAAACCTGGCAAGATAGTATTCAGAAGAGAACAGGCTAACTGTATGGGATACTTCACCAGTACTAGTTATGGAGGTGTGGTCCCGTTCCAAGGGTTAATGCCTGGAGAAAATCCCAGTGAAGACTCTTCCTTGATCCAACCGGTCCAAATAAAAATGAACATAAACCGGTTTATGAACAAAGGAGTATTATATCCTTCAGGGAATCCTAGACTCCAAGGATGGATGAATCCTCAGAATAAAAATTGGATCATGTTGACAGCCTGGGTGTTGAAGTATTTTAAATCAGAGCTGCAGACCATTGGACTATATAATGCAGTTACTGCTACTAGTCAAGGAATCCATATAAATCATAATTTATTCCTGGCTCTGATAGAACTGTACATCAATTCCACTGGTACCATTTCAACTCCAATTGGTGAGATGGGGTTTGCACTCCATGAAATGGAATATATTTCAAGATTACCAATGGGAGAACTCCCTTATGAAGAGTATACCCCTACCAACCAAGAATTGGCAGAGATTCAGAAGCAGAATCCTCAGTTGGTTGAAGTATATCAAGAATTAATGTGTCACTATCTGACTTGTACTACCATGTATGAAAGTCCTTCAAATTTGGCCTACGTCAATAAATGGACAACATATTTATTCTATCACAAGAATAGACTTCTCAAAGAAGACGGAGAAAGGTTCCAAGAGAACAAGTCTCAAATTGTCAATCTCATGACCACAATGCCTGGGGATGTAATAGTTGCTTTGATGAATCAACACAAGATCCCGGACAGATATCTGTCATCAAAAACTGGTGACTTTCCAGCAGGGATAGAAACCCTCAGTTATCTTCGTCATAGCAGAAAGCACATCTCGAAAGAGGCCCTACTAGCTGGCTACTTATCCTTGTGGCTACGCAAATGGATTGTTCCTGGATCTACTTCTATAGATAGAATCCATCGAGACATATTATGGCCGGCAGTACGTCTAGTTTTCAGGGCTAAATTGAGTCTGCTTCCAGCCATGGTGTGTCGGCTTCAATCTGGTTTAAGGAGTTTCAGTGATGAATTAGTTCTAGGAGCTAAAGCTCGTAGCGAATTTCCCAGAGTGGAGCTACCCTTCCTGTTTTTGATGGGTTGGTTATTACTTCATAATAACCGCTTGATGTCTCCAGGCCCGGAAGATCCATCAGGGTTATTTCTTCTGAAATATAACAAAGCTTCATGGAAGATGACCTCTGTTGCTGACACTCGAGCATCGTTAAATTACTCCCATGGTTGGAGTTTTTTCTGCACCCCACCCTCAGTTCCATCAAACCTTCTGGGTATACGTCTTGAAGATGGAGGTCAAGATAGAACATCACTCCCTCGACCGGCATTTAAATGGCTTTTATACATCAGACCATCTCATTTGATGTACAGGAATGGTGAACGCTGTATATTCGAACCTTATCTGCCAAGTAGATTTGCAAGGCAGTTTGGATATGACCAGCTTCATGTTGGAAATGCTTCAACAGTCTTCAATAGTTACGGGAAGTTAGTTGATGGTGCCAGGGTTTGGCGATATTTTAGTACTGGATGTACAGGAGCCCAATTCTATATACCAACTACTTCCATTACTACTGAATTGAAAATACTACGATCGTACACAATCTTCTATTCTTCTATCCGTTCTTTTTCCCACGGATATGATTTAAGAAGAAGTCTCCGAATCAGAAAAGAAGGAGATCCAGAAGAAGTTGTTCGAGTACCAGAAGATGCCCCAATAAATGACACTGTTCCAGATGAATTTCTGGAAGTTATTGTCACAGATAAAGAAGAAGCTCCCGTACTTACTGCTAAAGGTGGGAAGAAACGGGGATTATCTTTGACAATCAGTTCCCCAAAGAAAAAGAGGAGAGCAATAAAAAGACCGCTTCTCCTGGATGAGCCAGAATTTGAAGAGGAAGTTTCTAATGTCAATCTTCCATCAACCATAGATCCTGAGGTAGGATCTTCATCTGCAGTTGCACCACAAGTTCAATATCTGGGATCCACCACTGATACTCATGCACAAATTGCAAGTGAACCAGCTATTCCTCCACAGATAACTGTTTCTCAGCCGATAACTGTTACTACCACAGTTTCAGAGATTACTCCAAATATAGAGTCTTCTACAGCTCTTCTTGAAGAAAATGTAGAGTCTTCCACAGCTCCTTTTGAAGAAGGTTCTTCTGTAGCTCCAAGGACCATTGCTGAAGTCATTGAGTGGGATACTCCCACTGAGAATGAACCCATTCCCTCTGATGAACCAGCTTTAGATTTGGGTGAGGATGATTGGGAGGATATGGACTCTGATGATGACTTTTTATCAGGTCCAAATCTTTCCTTTATATAAAATAGATTTTATTCATATGATCAGATATTATAACTATTTTATTTATTATTTTCTTTACAGGGACAAGTTCTATACTCAAGAAAATCATTTCTCCTGTCAAGAAAGCCCCTCTTCAGAAGATTACTCCTCCTGTTAAACCACATGTAAAAGAAGTGGATGATTCAGATGAGGAAGATTCTGAAACTGAAAAATCAATTGAAAAATCTTCTGAAGAAGTTCCTGCGGAACCATCTTCTATTGTTCTTAAGAAAGACTCGGCTGTCGTTATGAACCTAACAGAACAATCAGTTACAGATGTTTCAGCTCTGAATGTCATAAACGAAATGGAGGATACTCCAGTTAATATTGAAGAATCAGCAACTGAAGATGTCGTAGTTACAGCTGCTGAAATTGAAGCCACAACAGGAACACTTTCTACTGATATAACATCAGTTCCTGTAGAAATAGTGTCTGAACTAGCTCCTGTCATTGAAGTGAGCCTCCCTCTTGCTTTAATTCAAACATCAGCTCCAGAGATAGCCGTAGAAGTTACAAACATAGCTACTACAAATCTGATGATTGAAACTTCTATCTCAGCAACTACAACTCAGACTGCTCCAATAATACAAGCTTTTACTGCAGAAGCTACTATAGTAGCAACTTCGAGCTTTCTTTGCCAATGACAACAAGTGTAGCTACTCCAAGCTCAATCAATGATATGAATTTTCTAGCCCAAGTTCATACTGATACCTTCTACACCACCTTGATAACTTTGACAAAAATGATTTTGAGGGGGAGCTATCAGTATAAAGATTTGAAGGCCACAATCACCCCGGTTATTGGAAATGTTGCCATATTCCATAGTACCGAGAAAGCCACAACGTTGCAGGCTATAGTTGAAGGTCTTGAGCAACCTTTACAAGAATATGAAGAAATTTATCATGGCACTATAGAGAGTTTTATTCAAACCGAATATGACACTCTAACTGCTGAATACACAGCTCGAGAATTATCATTTCAAGAAGCTCTCCAGGAGTATAATGCCAAAGTTGCACAAGAAACAGCTTTTCTTTATGGAAGCAAACCTCTGTTAGAACAGCACCGAATCACTTATGAAAAATCACATGTACGGCTTGTGGAGCAGGAAGACAAAATTCGTGAGGCTGAAGCTGTATTGGCTCGTTTGAAAGAGGAACGAGAACAAATAATTACTGAACGAAATAAATCTTTGGCCCAAGGTTCTGTCTTGGAAGAACAGATTTGTGGTTCGGAAAGTACCCTCAAAATTCTGAACGATGCAAAAGAAGGGTTAGTTATGAGTTTTACGGAGCTTTCTCGTAAATATTCTGAAGAATCAAAGCGCCAAATTGCTTCTCAAAATGCACCCATCATTCGAGAAAGAAGAATAGCAGAACTGAGAAAAATGATCGAGGACATGATCACTCCTCCTTTGTAAAATTTTGTAAAAGAATTTCTTTCTTTCTAAACTTTTCTTCCATGCTGATGTAATATGTCAATCATATGAATAACATATTTTGGATTTTTTTTTTTTGTAACTCTATCAAAATAATAGAGGTAGGACAATTATCAGAGGTATTATGGACGTGATAAGCCTTCACAAATAAATTGTATCCATCCAAAGATAGCTAATCTTACTCCTTGTAGGGTATACAATACTGTCAGAGGTAAATATGGACGTAACAGATTGGATTAACCCGTAATAGGTAGATAAGTATCTATGGACGTGATGGATAGCAAATTTAACATCAGCTGGTGAGAGAAAAGAATTTAAAAATAAAAAAAACTCTTCTAAACAAAATTTCTTTCAAAACTTTTAAGTCAACCTGCCATAAATAGTTTTTTAGAGAAAAAGGCCTAGCATTTATTTGGGCAGCTTATTTTCTAATAAATGGATGAACCTGTAATCAATGGATGAACCCGATGAATTTGTAATTAATGGATGAACTTGTCGGTTTTGAGAAGACAGATTGTTTCAAATTCCAAAACCATCCATTTAACATTCATCCATAAATAACTCTTTACTATAAATAGTTTAGAGTTTTCTTATAAAGCATCATTCTCTCTTTCTTTCTTTCTTTATTCAAAGAAACAAAAATGTCTTCCAAGGACGTGCCACAGAAAACTGAAGCCTCTGAGAAAGCAATTGAGAAGGCGGTTGAGACAACCCCCATGGAGCCGCCTCCGCACAAAAAGAAAAAGATGGGCGAAGGATCTTCTGCATTAGAGCCGGGCGAAGGATCCTCTGCATCAGAGCCACCTAAGGACATCTTTGACTTCTTGATGGGACCTGGGAAAACGCCTGAGGAGGAGGCTAAGAGGATAGCTGCCTGTAAACTCCTGCTAAGTTCAAGCACAGATGACTTCAACTCCTTTGCTGACTACGTCTGTTGGAAGGAAGGACTTGGCCCTCGTCCTAAGCTTGATAGGGATGACAGTGATCTCCCTTAGTATCATGTAATATCGTCTTTGATGAATAAAAAGGAATTTTATTTATAAACTGTCTGTCCATTCCCCAATAAATCTCTGTACATCTATACATAGTACTTCTTGAGAAATTTGCCATTAATAGGCAACATGAGTAAATCACCATTAGGCTTCGACAATCGATAAGCGCCATTAGAAAACACAGTCTCGATTACATAAGGACCTTCCCATTTAGCTTGGAATTTCCCTTTACTTTTATGAGTCATAACCATAGGTCTTCGGACAGCTAGAACCAACTCGCCAACTTTAAATATTCTTTCTTTGACTTTACGATTAAAAGCCCGAGAAATGCGTGCTTGATATAATTCAATATATTGTTGCGCCTGAAGACGCTTTTCATCCAAACCTTCAAGTTCTTGAAGCCGCAATCGGTCATTGTTCTCTGAAGTTAGCTCATTGGCAATAGCTATTCTAAGAGATGGGATCTAAATTTCCAAGGGAAGAACAGCTTTACATCCATAAACCAACGAGAATGGCGTAAAACCAGTCGGATTTCGGACCGTTGTACGATATGCCCACAAACATTCTCCAAGTTTCTCATTCCAATCACGTTTATTGGAAGAAACAAACTTTTTGAGAAGTTTGATAATCGTTTTATTAAAAGCCTCAGCTAAACCATTAGCAGCTGGGTTATAAGCTGTAGAAGCCAGATTCTGAATTCGATTCTTTTCACAGAATTTATAAAATGAATGGCTAGCAAATTGTGGCCCATTATCATGGATTATCCTTCGGGGAATCCCAAAACGATAAATCACATGATGTTTAATAAAACTAATAACATTGGAAGTCTTCACCTCAATCAAAGGAATTGCTTCCGCCCATTTAGAAAAGTAATCAGTTATAGCAAGAATGAACCGATGTCCTTTAACAGAAGGGGGGTTGATAGGGCCAATTATATCCATGCCCCAAGCTTCAAATGGCCATGAGGCTGCCGTGGGATGAAGAAATTCAGAAGGTTGATGTATAAAGTCTGCATGAATTTGACAGGCTTTACACCTCTTTGCATAATCTATAGCATCTGCTATCATTGTAGGCCAGTAATACCCCATTCTACGAATGCGGTCCTGTAATTTTGGACCAGGTTGATGTGCACCACATACTCCATCATGAGCTTCACGGAGTGTTTGTTTAGCTTCATTTTCGGAAAGACATCGTAACAAAAGCCCGTCATAAGAACGACGATATAGCATATTCATAGAAGTGTCATAATAGAATCGGAATGATCGTCGCTTGACTGATGCCGCTTCTTTAGGATCTTCAGGTAGAATTCCATAGACAGCATAGTCTATGAATGGACTTCTCCAATCTCTTTGTTGAGGAGTTAATTCTGAAGCATAACTATGTTCGATATGTAAGTTATTTTTAATACAGAATAAATCCCGATCTAACAAAATTATTGAATTTTGTCTTCTGATTGGAACTGCTAGATCTGCTGCTAAACTAGCAAGGGCATCAGCTTCTAAATTTTGAGAGCGTGGCACGAATTCTATGAAGAATCCTTTGAACAATAGAGCTAGTTCAATCACTGCCTGATGGTAAGGAATTAAGTCAGGATTCCTGACTTCATAAGTTCCTCTGACCTGATTGATGATTAGCTGAGAATCTCCATAAGCTTCTAAGAACTCAATGTCTAGTTCTTTTGCTACTTGAAGACCAATTAACAAAGCATTGTACTCAGCTACATTATTTGAACAAGGCTCATTGAGTGAATAGGCACGGTATATAACTAGTTTATCAGGAGAAACCAAGACTACTCCCACTCCAGAGACAATATTGCCCTTGGGTCCGACTCGTGAGGCTCCATCAAAATACAGTTGCCAAATATCATCTCCCATAGCCATATTGCAATCTGCAACCTCATCAGGAATGTCTTCATATAACTTGGAAGTTTCAGGGATAGGGTGAGCAGCCAAGAAATCTGCTAACGCTTGACCCTTTACTGACTTCTGTGATACATAAACCATATCATATGGTGTAAGCAACATCGCCCAAGTAGCTAATCGAGAATTAAGAATACTTGGTTTCTTCATTAACACTCGAATAGGATTTATCCTAGAAATAACATGAATAGTTTGTCCTGTTACATAATGTCGTGTCTTTTGAATGGAAAAGACCAATGCCAGACATTCCTTTTCTACTGGAGTATACCTATGTTCAGCTCCGATCATCATTCGACTAAGATAATAAATTGCCTGTTCATGACCCATATCACTTTTTTGTGCAAGAAGAGCACCAAGAGAGTGATCCATTGCCCGAACATAAAGCAAGAATGGCTTTCCCATTATTGGAGGGACCAGAACAGGTGGATTTGTGAGATACTGCTTAATGTCATTGAATGCTTTTTGACAAGCTTCATCCCAAACAAATGATACACCTTTCTTCATTAAACGGGAAAAAGGTTGACATCTTCCAGAAAGATTTGAAATAAATCTTCTGATGTAAGCAATACGACCCTGAAAGCCACGGAGTTCTTTCAGATTTCGTGGAGGACGCATTTCAAGAATTGCCTTGATTTTATCTGGATCCACATGGATGCCTTCAGAAGTGATCACAAACCCCAGAAACTTGCCACTAGAAACCCCTAAGAAAGACTTAGTAGGGTTCATTTTCAACTGATGTTGACGCATCAAGTCAAACACTGTCTTCAAGTCTTGAATATGATCATCTTTTGATCGACTTTTAACAGCAATGTCGTCTACATAACATTCTACTGTCTTCCGTAGATGTTTCTGAAAAATGTTGCTCATAGCTCGTTGATATGTAGCTCCGGCATTCTTCAAACCAAAGGGCATAACTGTATAACAATATACCCCTAAAGGAGTACGAAAAGCAGTATGTCTTTCATCTTCAGGATGCATCTTGATTTGATTATATCCTGAAAATCCATCCATGAAAGACATGCGTTCAAAACCACAAGTATTATCCACCATGACATCTGTGATCGGAAGAGGAAATTCATCTTTTGGACAAGCTGTATTAAGATCTCGAAAATCTATACAAACTCTGACTTTACCGTTCTTTTTCATGACTGGTACTATGTTAGCTACCCAATCAGGATGTTGTTCTTCACGAACAAAGCCGCAAGTAATCAGCTTTTTTACTTCTGCTTCAATCGCATCCATCATGTCTGGTCGAAAACGCCTTTGCTGTTGCTTTATCGGCTTAGCATTAGGAAATATATTGAGTTTATGAGTAGCTACTTTGGGATCCAGACCCGGCATATCCTCATAGCTCCAGGCAAATATATCAATATATTCTTTTATCAATGTTATTAATGACTCTCTTTCATCTTTAGAAAGATTCTTGCTAATGAATATTGGCTTAGAAATATTTTCATCACCTACATCTATTTGAATAACTTCGTCGTCCGTAGGAGGTTGTCGTTGTTCAAACCGCAATTCCCATTGATTATCCATCTGCTGAACCCAAGGATCATTTTCAAATGACTCAGACTCATTATCAGTTTGAACCATATTAACAGAGAAGATTTGTTCAGCTTCATCATACTGATTCTCTTCTGAATCAGAGGATTGTGACGTACTGGAGGAATATTCCTCTTCATCTTCATTATTCACTTTATGTGCATCATATCCTAAACCGCATCGGGTTTTCTGATAAAATGGATCTCCATGTAATGGCATCCGTCTACCTTTTCCCATATTGAGGCCCGGCATAATTTTCAAATCATATCCCATTTTCTGAATAATCTTTTGAGATTGTTGGCTATATCTGTTAATTCTGATATTTCCTTTATCCTTCTCATCAAGATCATTAGTTTGTGTTATGGGAATATTTCTTGCTAAACCGAATACAATCTGTCGTTTGTAAGTTTTGGTAGAAGGAATCAAGAAATATGATTCTTCCTGCTGTTTATAGGCTACACAAGCTTGAGATGATGATGTAACAGGTAAGAGATAGGGTTCACATTTCAGGAATTTCTGAGCATATGGTCCTACATCAATGTGTGGAGGAAAAGAGTTTTCCTTATGATCAACATATAAAGGTTCCTCTGAAAAAGAAGTTAAAAAAACTTTGACATCCATATACTCCAAAAGAAAATCTTCATTAGATTGAATAAATACATGCCCAGTATTTACATCATTTACGGACTTCTTTACATTAGACGCTGAGGGACTAACATCTTTCTTAGGCGTAGACTTGCCAAGGTTGATAACCAATGGCTCAGGATCAGTAGGACGGGATGTACGTCCTTTAACTTTGATGATCAAAGGCTGGTCATTTATGTCAGTTCGGATTTGATTTTTGACAGGGATCTTCAAAGGCTCTTCAAATGCGATTTGAATTTTACCTTTAACCTTTATTACCAAAGGCTGATCATCAACCGTTTGAGACTGAGTTCGTCCCTTGACTTTGATTTTCAAAGGTTGGTCTTCTACTGGTACCGAACTTCCAGCAGATGATTGATCTTCCAAGGAAGGTTTGTCTTCAGCAATCTCAGAGATCTCCTTCATATATTCCTCTTTATAGAGTCGTGCATCCATGAAGTAAGCTTCAAGGTTTTTGAAAGGTTCAGAATCAGCAAACTCAGTCCTTACGTTCCCCTGTGAGTCTACATACTTGAAGCATTGATGAAGAGTAGAGGGTACTATATTATTCTCATGTATCCAAGGTCTTCCCAACAGGATATTGTAGGATACATCGGAGTTAATAACATAGCATGTCACTATCGTCCGGAGATCTCCGATCTGGATCTTCAAACGAGTCTTCCCCAAAGGTTTGCTCCTGCCAGCATTAAAACCAACAATAGTTGTGTTAGTATAAGTTAAATCACTGGTAGAGATTCTCAATGGTCTCAGCATGCTTTGAAGAATAATGCTGATAGAAGATCCCGTATCTATGAGGATTCTGTCCACCTCAGTCATTCCAATATACCCTGTATAATACAAGGGTCTGTCATGACGATTGTGGCCAAGTAACATGTCATCTTGTGTGAAGGTGATGTTTGGAAGAGTTTCCATCACACTATGACATTGAGAACAAGATGGAGGCGTACTATCAGGAGCTTTAAGTTGGGCCAAACAAGAATCTGCTTGGAGCAAAGCCTCGCTCAAAGCTTCCCTACTATCCTTTGAGAGACGAAGTAATTCAAAGATAGAAAGTCTTGCCGGCGTGTTAGCCAGTTGAGCTAGAATGTCAAATTTGTAGGGTTTCATCATCCCCTGACTTTGGTTTGACTTCAGAGGTACATCAAAGCGTACTGCTCGTTGTTTCCCCTTCTCATTTGCTGACGGTTTAGAAGACTTCTGATTAATAGGTATTTGAGAAGAGGTAGGTTGATTTGGAGGTTCAACCGTATCTTCCATTTCCTTAGAAGTTTCTTCATAGTCTTTAAGATATTCTTTTCCGGACCTTGTTCCGGTGAGAACTTCTTCTGCAGACTCAGGAGATACTACTACCATATTGCAGGTTGTAGTTTTCTTTCCCTTTGGTCTTTTCTTATGAGACTTTTTATGCTGGATAGGGATCTCACATCCTAATCCAGTAGTGCTCTTTTGAGATTGCATTTGTAAAGGAAGTCGTATCCCTTTGCCATAATTTAATCCTTCGGCTTTCTGGAAATCATAACCCATCAACTTCATGAGGCGCACTGATTGTTGGCTATAGATATGCATGGGAATAGAACTTTCAGAAGATGCTTCAGTAATATTTGGAGTATCAAAAACAACAATTTGTGACTCCGGCAGTGGTGAAACTTCATCAAGTAGAAGAGCATCAGAAGTGCTTTGAGTCTCAGCAACATGAGTCTTCAACTCAGGAGGTGGCAGAATTCCAAAGGGTGCCTTTTCATATGCAGCAAAGATTTGCTGAGCTCTATATAAAGGCACACTGCACATAGCTGTTTGTTGCTGATGAGTGAGTTTCAATTTGATAGGAGGGGCTAGGCTCGGAGGACATATGTTAAGACCTCTTAATCTCTCCTCCAAAGGGATACCACCCCATAGATGATCAAGATCATCATAGTCTTCAGATATAACATGCGAGATCATGTTACAAGTAAAAACATTTTTATTTTTCTTGGATTTAGAAGTTTTACTTTCTTTCTCCAAATCAGGTATTAAATCGGGATGTACCCACATGATTTCCCCATTTTTCAAAGTAAGAGGGACTAATCCCTCAACTTGATCTCTGGCTGGTGGAAGATTTACGATCTCCAAAGTAGCTTTAGGGATTGGAATTACTCCATCAGGAATTTGTTGTGGAGGGAAATCTCCAAATTGTATAGAAGTCATGTTTGTTGTGACAGTGTGATCATCATTAGTCAATGAAATAACTTTAGCATTGATCAATTCTTGAATTTTCTTCTTCAAGACATAACATGCTCGAGTGGGATGGTTAATGTATCTATGATAGATACAATACTTGGGATTATCAGTCAAATTGACCTCATCAGGTCTTTTAGGATCTGGGAGCTGGAGTTTGCCACTCTTCATCAGACATTCAAATATACTTGGAATATCGCTTTCATCGAAAGAATATTCTTCTTTTGGTTTCGATGGCTCAACATTAGCTGGTGCAGGTTTGTTTTTGGAAAGGTTTACCACCAGTGTCTCCTTTCCTTTATCTCCTTTTCCACCACCCTTATTGTTATGATTTGGGCCAGCAGATGGCTTCTTTCCTTTATCTTCGGAGGTAAACATAATTCCATTTTCTCGTGCCAATCTGCCGTTATCTTCGGCTGAAGCAGCAGCCATAATAAAAGAAGGCCAATCAGTGAATTGAGTGGGTCCAATAAAGACAGCAATGGTGGGATGCAGGTTCATCTTACATGTATCAATCAACGCTGCATCTGGCATCCCAGGGGGCAATTTTAGAGTCGCTTGTCGAAATCGATCAATAAATGCCCGAGCTTCTTCTTTATCTCTTTGTTTAATTGCTATCAAGGAGGACATGTTCATGTCCATTCCTACTTCGTAAAAGCGAGACAAAAACATTGCTTTGAATTCTTCAAATGATGATATGCAATTATCAGGTAAACTACGATACCAATCATAAGCAATGCCTGTCAGATAACCAATAAAAGCTCTAGTGAGGAGGGCGTCATTTTTTTCTAAATGAATAGTCATCATTTCAAAATGGTTTATGAATTGATTCGGGGAAGTTTTCCCATCAAACAAAACCATGGATGGTGGTTTATATTTAGAAGGAAAGGGAACGTCATTCCAGTGGGGAGGATATGGCTGTTTAATCCCCAATTTTTGGAGATGAGTTTTATGCTTCATACTCTCCAATTCTGCTTTTAATTCTCTTACTTCTTGCAATATACCATTGGATTGGAGAGTAACAGGGAGGATTGGAACTCCCATCTGAGGAAGTGGAGCACTTTCTGGATGAAGAGGTTCAGGAGATGCTGAATCCTGATTAGCAATGGGTTCAGGATTGTTTAGGGGTGTGTCTACCCCCTGTCCATCCTGGTTTGGTGTGACTACTTGAACCGGAGGTGGAACTGTATGCTGAGCTGTTAGAGTCTGCTGCATGTTTTGCATCATAGCCATCAGCTCCTTCATGGTTTGCTCGACTGTAATTAGTCTTTGTTCTGTGTTACCGGAAGATTCCGGTTCATCACCTGCAACATAAATTTCTGCCTCTTTTGAACTTACAGATGGACTAGTGTAGAGATTAGAGTCCACACTATCAGTTTCAGAATCAAAATTCTGAGTACCTCCAGCCTCAGAATCTGAAGAGGGCATAATAGATTGACGACTCCTTGATCGAGTATTCTGATAAACACCTTCAAAATTGTCAACGATCCTGTTAAATCTCTGTTGACTTGGAGTCTGAGACGAATTACGTCTCGTTCCTCTTCGTTTAGGTATGTGAGAAGCCATATTAACAGAAGCATATGACAACTCAAAATTACGTTCATCATGTTGTTGAGACACATCATAATTTAATCGGTCAAAAACAGACCGCTTTGTATTAGAGCAGCAACATTTTATTACAATTTGATGACTTTCGCAGTGATGATCATCATTAGGGAGAGTCATAGGAACATTTCTATCACTACGCTTTTGATTTAACATTTGGCGTAAGTCAACAGTAGGAGAAGGCAGCATCTTCTTCTTCTGATTTGGTGCAGCAAATCTTTGAGCCCCATGAGTATAAAGTGAGTTGCTGATCTCATTGGCGTAAGTGGCTGGATTTTTCTTGGCCTGAAGCTGCGTACGCAAGTCAGAAGTTGGCTTTTGTGCACAACGTTTACCATCAACATTGCGTGTAATCCTGAGATTAGGAATTCTGCGTGGTGTTTTGTTTGGAATTTGTGGGTTAAAAACCGAAGTTTTGCCCACAAAACGAAAGGAATTGTCTACGCTGTTTTCAACAGGAGACTGTTTGTTACGCTGTGCGCGTAGAGATGAGTCTACCTTGCCACATGCAGGAGACTTTCCCTTACGCACAAGACGTAAAGTATTGATGTCTGCCACGTCAATGACGGGAGACGTACCCTTACGCGAGACAGGAGTATCTGCCACATCGAAGACGGGAGATTTTCCTTTATGCGCAGGGTGAGTTGCCACAGTGTCTACCACGCCCAAGGCGGGAGACTGACCTCTGCGAACAGAGTTAGATCCTGTCATTGGGACTGTCACGCCACTGGCGGGAGTCTCAGCAACAGGAGTGGGAAGAATCCCATCAGACTGTGAAGAAGGTACGTCAGATTTAGGCATCCAGACCTTTCGTACCTTACGCGACTTCAACACTTTGGAGTGGCGATTGCCACCCCCAGCATGAAGCATCTCCTCATAGGCAGTCTGGTCGAAAGAAACGACCAGAGTCTTCTTTGTCGATCCGATCGACGCATCGTCGTGTTGAGCAATTACTTTCTCATCAGAGGAGAAAGTCGTCCCCAGCAGAGTCGCCATTTTGTTTTACTTAACAAAAAGCCTTTACAACTTCAAGAAAAGAAAACGAGAAAAAGTACAAAAGTACAAATTTGATTCTGGGAATGTATTGCTATGGAAGTCTGATTCACAAATGATCACTTTGTTCCTTGGACCACACAACGATATTGAAGAAACTTGCTGTCTTGAGGAAGAAGGAAGAACAACTGAAGAACGGAGACCTTAGAAAGGTATCGACAAAGTTGGCACTGATGGCACAAGTCGAATGCTTTCCTGCTCTACTTCACTTTGTTCTTGAGAAGAAGAAGTAAAAGAGAACACTCGGGAATTATAACAATTCTTTTGATTCTCTCCGTCCGATCCTCTCCGTCTTTTGTGCCATTAAATGTCAGAGAAAAGAATAATGGCTGTCAGATCCCATATCTCTGCATTAAATGTAGAGATGACAGCCTGTCCCTACTGCGTAGAAAGAATAGGACAGGTGGCATCTGCGTACAACCCCTGAGCAACCATTGCGCGCGTAGAGTAAAATAGGACAGCTGGCTTCTGCGTACAACCCCTGAGAAACCAGTGCGCGCGTACAAACCGATTTAGCTTTATAAACTATGTTGACTCAGTTTGACCTGCGTACAACATATTTTGGCTTGGCTTTTGCGTAGAAATAGCTAATTTATTTTTAGCTTCTACAATGCAACCCACCTAGTAAGTACAAATCTGATTTCAACTTTCAGTTTCCTATTACATACAGTAGGTACTCGAACCTATGCCTAGGAAGGGTTTAATAGGAAAGGGAATCCCCGTTACTTCGTTGTGCATATTTATGCACAACATCAACAGGGGTACCAACTAACCCCTAAACCATTGCTTTGTGATTAAGTCCACTCTTTCTTTGAAATTCATGAACCCGGTCTAGTATATGAATTGAGGGGTGTTCACAGGGTTGAACGAACGGCAGGCCAATAGGTTTGACTATAATCAGTCTGAGATCGGATATCAATTCCTATAAAGTGGTACAGGTGCACATGTCGGTGAGGATGAGTATACTAACATCAGGATTTGGTAGTTCCAACAAGAAGGTAAGTTATCGATGAAAGATTGATGATAGAAGTAATAGAGTTGGGCTTGAAACACACAAGGTTGTGACTAGTAGGTGGTGTTGTACTGATACTAGGCATTAGTATCAAAGATGCGTGTGCATGTGTGGTTGCAATATGAACTCTGCAACAGCATATTATAGTTGAGGAATTTAGAGGGTTATATCTTTAGTATGCTTGTAATGAATAAGACAGGGTAGAACTGTGTATGTGTCATATATGCCATCTTAAACTGTAGCTACAATATAGGTCATCTGTATGTATTTATACAAATAATGGTCAGATACTAGACATATTTTATATGTACATCCTATAGTTAACCTTGAGGGTCAAACTAAGGGTGCATATTATTACCTGCATAACTGTGGAGTATAGAAAAACAGAGGCTGATCAAGGGTCGTACTAACATATTAGTTGTATGTCAGGTAACCGTTGCACATGATGTATCATATGTATACTCATATGGTAGCTGAACGTCTTGTATCAGCTCACACCTGTTGTATCACTTAGTACATGTTTTAGGAAGCAGCAGTAGCAAGAACAGGGATAGGAAGTAAAGGTAAGTCTCGTATTGTACAATAGGCATATGGGGTACTCATGTACCAGTGGGATTTGGGTCTCTAAGCAGGGATTAGTATAGGGGCTTACATTGGTTATTAGCATGTATGGCCTGTGTGACAAATTATTAGTGATGAGGATTCACAACAACTGCATATGAGCATGTATAAAGGTATAGGGTGTCAGTTACATATAAGGAAACAGTCTACATATCATGTATCAGTAAGGAACAAGGGTTATAATAAAGGAGAGTGTTGTATCAGTACATTCTGATATGTTAGTGGCACATCATGTGCCAGGTCGCATATGTGGTGTCATTTAGCACTAAATTAGGAACAGTAATCTGGGGAGTAACTGACCCATAAGCAGCATTCATAGAAACTGTGAGTAGAATAGGGTAATATCCTAATGTGTTCAGGGATATCCAAACTGGTAGGAATGTCTTAGTGTAAGTAATAGAGAGAAAGAGTATACTGGGATGGATATAGGCATGTATAGGTCTTAGAGCTCAAAGTAGGAATATAACAAGGACGTATGCACCGGTATACATCTGTAGGTGCATCCTACAGTGAACTCTTACTAGTAAAAACACAAGGTAAGGGGAGGGTAACAGTGATTAAGGCTTACTTTGGGTGTACCATTACTATTAACAACAATTGTATAAGTACAAGAGGGTAGTAGAGTATCACAATAAGGATTAAGTGGAATGGTAGATCTAAACCATGGGGGATAAAGAACATGTGTACCCTATTTTAAAATAAACCCAAATTAGTTAGGAATTGACCTAAAAGACCAAATATTTAGATTATTCTTGTTTTCAATCTACTTATTAACATTATATCTTCGTAAAATAGGTTACTTGAACCTCGATACGGATTTTGACCCGTACTAGCATCTCAGGAAACCAAGCGAGTACATTTATTATTTGTTTTCAATATTGTTAATTACTATAGTTCATTGTTAGTTATTTAATATTTAATTTTTTGACACGCTCGTCACACGGATACCACATCATATATTTCCTTCATATCTTGTCATGCTTCTTACCTATCGTGTCGGAAAGGGGAAGTACCAAGTAGATGTGTGATCAGAACAATAGACCGTAATTATTTTATCTTGCTATTTAGACCGTGTTTATTGCTATTTAGACAGCGGGGATACAAATTCTATATAGATCGTACGATGTAGTGTCCCAGCCAATCGCACATCGAATGGAGTACTTCAACACACTTAGATAACTATGTTTCCTTGTTTCACTCTTTTATATGTTTCCATATATTTTTCTATCTCTTGTTCACTGCATTACCATGTTATAGTTGATTCCCTCATCATGTATTTTTTGGCTAAGCTCTGTTTTATAATTGCTATCATATATTTGGAACTGCACTCAATGAATTATATTCGTTCTATCCTGACTGGGTAAACATTTTAGGTGATTGTGATGAGGACGGGTGCCCCGACCAGTATGGTCCGTACATAGGAGATATAGCTGAGGCCGACCAGTATGGTTCGTACATGGGAGATATAGCTGAGGCCTACCAAGTGGAGTATATTCATACTGTGTGGTTGTTTATCATATATTGAGTATAATGTTCTACCGCTAACACTGTGGCATAGGCTGGACGTATGCACGATTCATGCCCAAATTCTGGGTGCGGGTCGTGACACATTTTTATGGTGGCCCATGTAGGTCCTTTTCGTAAAAATTGTGAACTCGTGGTAGTACTTAGGTTAGTCGTACTACTGCATGCCTGCGAATAGTTATAGATTTAAGGACTGTCTCCATATGTTTTACACGTTATTGATCTCCATATTTGACCTCAATTATACCTCGATTTGCATCATGTTTGAATATTTTCCTGTCTAACGATTTTTCTTATTGTAGTCAATGGATTCTCAAGGCAGGAACACCGCTCCCATGAACACCCCACCAACTGCAGGTAGATTTTCCACAGATGGGACCCCACCGACACAGGGAGGCCAACTTACTCATCTGGACCACCCGTCATAGCCGCAGACCTCGAGATTCTGTAGAGACGACATTCCACCACCCCTACAGTTTCTCCGTAGACTCTACCTCCAGCACCTATACGGCATCCAGCACCCGTTCTGTCTCCAGCACCTGTACTGCATCCAGTACCCGTTCTGCATCCAATACCCGTTTTAACACCAACACCTGCACTGGACAATGCTCTGCTTCTTGAGATTTTTTTAGCAACTTATCACTTCCCGGACGGAGTAGGCGAATATCTTTTGCGACACCTTGAGGAAGGCTCTTCAGACTAGAGATGCTCCCCGACTGTGCCCAGGAACTTCCAAGGACTTCATGTACCTCGGGCCCAAGAAATTCTATGGGAAGAAGGGAATTCTCTACGCTGATGAGTGGTTAGAGAACGTGGAGCAATTTCTGCGGATGGCCCGAGTTCCTGAAGACCTGAAGATCGAGTCAGCCAGCATATAGCTTTTTGATATCGCCCAAACATGGTATAGAGATGAGCCCTGACTTTTCGTACTAGACGTGACTTGGGAAGAGTTCAAGCAGTTGTTCAAGAGAAAATTTTATTCGGACGTAGCTCGAGAGGCGTTGGTGAGTCAAATCGAGAGCCAGGAGCAGTGAAACCTCACCGTTGATGAGTACACCTCAAAGTTTTCTTGTCTCAGTCACTTCACAGCGAGCATAGTTAATACCCCAGAGAGCAAGGCTCGAAGATTTAAGAAGGGATTATCTCACAAGATTCGCCTAGCCGTCACCACCAGTCGAGCCACTACTTACGAGGAGATCCTAATGGTTGCACAAGCAGTAGATGAAGATCTAGGTTACAGGCCAAAGAGGAATCGAGATGCATTCGGAGGAGGCAACAACGAAGCATCCCTAATTCCAGCGAAGCATCCCCAATTCCAGCCGAGGACCTTTCAGCACCAGCAGCAGTTCCAGTCCGTTGGTTGTCACGACCAACTCCCGGATAACCGAGTACGAGTTCGTGTCCAAGCCCTGCCTACGTCGCAGTATCGGCAGTAGAACGTTGTCTAGTATACACAATAACATCCTCCACATATACAATAGAACACAAATACAAACATACTCAGCAATGACACAAACCAAGGAAATAAGAGTATGATAGATAATGAAATAATAATATCCAAATCTAATGACAAAGAGCTTAAAATCCAGAACAATAAAATATGGTCCATCCAGGAACAAATTCTGTCCATCTAAGAAAATAAACTAAAGCATGCATAAAGGTAAATCTAGATCCCTCCAGAGATCGATCATGGCTCTTAAGTCTCGGTACCAACAACGTCAGCACTACCCACTGCTAGTCCATAACGGAAAGTGCTAGATATACTCGTCCTCACCTATAACAACAATCCAGTCAGAAAAGGAGCAGAGTACAACCATATTGCAATTAATGTTGATAGTCCAAAATAAGTTAGAACAACGAGAAAAAATGATGGCAAAGGGTATATAAAAAACTAGCAAGAAATGAGCTAAAAAGATATGAACTAGCAGGATGTGAAGTAGCAAGATATGAACTAGTAAGATATGTACTAGAAAGATGTAACTAGCAAAGTATGAACTAATAAGATATGAACTGGTAAAATTTAAACTAGCAAGATGTGAACTAACAAGATATGAACTAGATAAAGAAAAAATAGGAACAACTATGTGTGTGTGAAATACCTTTTAATACGTGAAAGGCTGGGATATACGGCACATCATACGATGGCTATCTACAATAATAGGGTACAGCTAACTCATACATGGGGTGTATGACTTAGCTATCCACAATCAAAATATTTGGGTTTGTTCACGTACTTACCGAGTATTTCTCCTTCCGACTCTCTGACAATCAATAACGATCAATGATACACTAAGAAGGATACAATAACTACGGTGTCATAATCATATCTCAATGGAATATCAAGCAATATCTCAATGGGATATCAAACAAGGAAATGATAGAGAAAATATTATAATGAACCAAAACATAAATGCAATATTAAACTTGCCTGAATCCCTGCACAAACCGAAGTCACAAGTCGAGGATGAGGGGATTGCCAATCTAGAAGCTGTCAACCTATAATATACATCATACCACGAACCATGTATGAAAACCACAAGTCAATTCTAATATTCTAGTTCTAAATTTATGGAATCAGTGGCTAATTGTGTTACTAATCTTTTAATAGTTAATTCCGGAATAAATTACTAAAAAATATAATTTAACCTAATAATAATCTGAATACAATCTAAACATGCAATTTTGGCCATCAAAAGTCATATTTTTAATTTTGGAAACCATGGCACGCAAATCGAGGTGTGCCATTGACTATCTAGTCAAACGTCGTGAACTCTATATTTTGAAAGTGCACCTTGGTAGATTTCATCACCATGAGTGTGCTGGAATCAACTGGGCCACAAATTCACATTTTCGTCAAAAGATATCACCGTTATGGCTAATCGTGACCAAAACGGTGATTCACCGATCAATTCTGAGTTCAACAGAATAACTAAAATACTAGATGAATGAATTAATTTCTGGGAAAAATATATGTCGTTGAGCTCTGTGTTAGCTTTTCGAAACTTTAAACGGTTCATGATTTCAATTTTCGGTCCTCCCGGAATCTCGAAAAGACCAAAACTTGTCAAGTTTCGGACAACCGACACTCTACGAATTCTCCAGAAATTTAGGAATAATCTATACAAAAATAAATTACATATTCAGAAAGCTTACCTTGATACGAATCTAATAAAAAAAAAGCGCACGAATCCGAGGTCGGGGCTGACGGCAATCTCCTCGGGAAGTCGGAGATCTCCTTGGAATCAACACTTCAAAGTCGGCCAAAATATAACTAGGGTTTCTGGAATGAATACGATATATATATATATATATATATATATATATATATATATATATATATATATATATATATATATATATATATATATATATATAGAGAGAGAGAGAGAGAGAGAGAGAGAGGGAGCAGCCACCAAAGAGGCGGCTCGAGCCGCGGCTAGGTGCCACGTGGCATAATCCTGTCGGCCCCGCTCTTAAGCGGACGGCCAGATGGCGACGCGGTTTGGCCAGCCGGCTAAGGGAGCCAGCTAAGGAGCTGCACAGTCATCAGCTTGAGCTGCTGACAACTGGGCCCGCCCCCGTTCGACCAGAGCGGCTGACAGGTGGGCCCGGTCTGCTGACTAGGCCAATGACTGGGTAATTATTGATTACAGAATTAGTTTAAAAACATTATTAGGGCCAAAGAAATCAGAATAAATATAAAAAATCCAAAAAAATCCTAGAAAATTGAGAAAAATATTTCTAACCTGTTAGAGCCTAAGAAAAATACTGGGTCTCAAAATATCTCAAATGGCCTCAAAATAAATATTGGAAGTATTAAAAATATATAAAATTTAATGAAATAAATATTTAAACATTATCTAAAATGTCTAAAAAATTATAATAAAATATAATATAGTTATAAAATGCTTATATACCCTATCTAGAGGTCATGTGACCACAAGATGGTCCTAAATCACCTATGGGCTTAGTCACAACTCCTATGATCATAGAAAATTAAATATAAACTAATCAAATAGAATGAAAAAAAGAAAAAAAAATTAACGCTAAATTATAATCAGGGTGGCAGATGCCATAATGGTAAAGCCCAGCACATCAAAAAAACTGTGCTACGGCTAGAGCTCAGACACTGCAGCCGCAGAGGCAGTTACAGCAGGCTCCGTATTGTACTCACTGTGGAAGGACCGGACATGTCTGGGATGACTGCAGAAAGAGGCTCGGAGCATTTTTATATTGCAGATCGCCTTCACACCAGTTGAGAAAGTGCACACTAGTTCCTATCTGGCTAGGATGCGAGGCAGCACCAGAATATAGAGGACCAGCTAGACCACCACCAGCCCCATAGCCGCGAGGCCCACCACTCCCTACTCAGCAGCAGCAGGTCGCCCAACACCAGCAGAGAGGAGCACCTCAGCAGGGCAGAGCCTTTACCATGGCCGTCGAGGAACCCAAGCCTACCCCTGATGTGATAGTAGGTTCCATACTACTCGAATCTTTTCCAGCTATAGCTTTATTTGATTTGGTGTATCCCACAATTTTATTTCTGCAGCTTTTGTGTTCAAACATAGCATAGTATCTGAACTCTTAGATGATAGTTGCAAAATTATGACCAACGGAGGCGTTATCCTAGTCAAGGATATTTGCATCGGGCATCGCATTACCTTGGGATGTAGAGAATTGCGTGCCAACGTACTCGTAATGCCACTACCAAGTTTTGATATCATTCTCGAAATAGATTGGTTGAGTAGGAATCCTACCAGTATAGACTGTCATCGAGGATGTGTTGTATTCAGTCCTCCAAGGGAGTCTGTATTTGAATTCGTTAGAGGAGCAGTAGAGTAGCATAGCGAGACTATTTGTGGAGCTATGATTGAAGAGACGGAGATACCGTATCCTATTATCACGGAATTCTTTAACATTTTTCCTGAGGAATTGCCAGGATTGTCGCCTGATAGAGAGGTCGAATTTGCTATTGATCTGGTGCCAGATGCAGAACCAACAACACAGCAGGTGTACCGGATCAACAACAAGAAGGCAGGAGAGTTGAAGAAGAAGCTCGATGAATTGCTAGAGAAAGGATTCATCAGGTCGAGTTCGTCGCCAGGAGGAGCCCCGGTTCTATTTGTTGCGAAGAATGTTGGGACGGTGCGAACGTGCATCGACTATCGGGCCTTGAATAATTTCACATTCAAGAACAAGTACCGGTTGTCGAGGATTGATAATATCTTCGATCAGTTGAGCGGTGCACGAGTATTCTTGAAGATTGACTTGAGGTTGGGCTACCATCAGTTGAAAGTAGAGAAGGAGGATATTCTGAAGACAGCCTTTCGAACCAAGTATGGTCAGTACGAGTTCATGTTTATGCCGTTCGGGTTAACTAATGCCCCGACAGCCTTCATGAACTTGATGAACAAGGTATTCCATCCATACCTTGACAAATTCGTGGTGGTGTTTTTTGATGACATACTCATTTATTCAAAAACATCGGAGGAGCACGAGGAGCATTTGAGGATCGTGCTGGAGACCCTCAAGAAGGAGTAGCTCTACGGAAAACTCTCAAAATATGAGTTTTTCTTGGATAAGGTAGAATTTCTTGGACATGTGGTGACAGGAGACGGTATATCCGTTGATCCTAAGAATATTGCTGTTGTGGAATCTTGGACTACTCCAACTACTGTGGCAGAGATACGAAGCTTCCTAGGATTGGCAAGGTACTACAAGAAGTTCATACAGGACTTCGCTCGGATTACGGAGCCGATGATTAGGCTCACTCGAAAGAACGTGGAGTTCGTATGGACAGAGGACTATCAGGCTTTATTCGACGAAATGAAAAAATGGTTGACGACAGCTCATATATTGACGTTGCCATCGGGATCAGGTGGTTTCGCCATTTACAGTGATGCCTCAGAAAAAGGGCTGGAAAGTGTTCTATAGCAGAACAAGAGAGTGATAGCCTATGCGTCCTGACAGTTGCGTCCGCATGAGAAGAACTATCCCACTCACGTCCTAGAGTTGGCAAACGTGATCTTCGTCTTGAAATTGTGGAGATATTACTTGTACGGAGAGCGAGTGGAAATCTTTACTGACCACAAAAGCTTGAAGTACATCTTCACACAAAAAGAGTTGAACATGAGATAGCGCAGATGGCTAGAGCTGATGAGTGATTTTGATATTGCTCTACAGTATCATCCGGGAAAAGCCAATGTAGTTACAGACGCCTTGAGCAGGTATCCAATAGCTATGTGGTTGACTCGAGATCGTCACTTATTAGCAGATTTGGAGAGTTTGGGCATTGAGATCGTCATTCCGGGAGTTGAGATGTAGATGATGGCTATGCAGATTCAGTCTGGATTGATGGACAGGATTCAAAAGGCACAGCACTAGGACGAGGATCAAAGGAGTATCATAGCGCAGGCACGGATCGGCTTGTTAGAATTCACCATTGTGGAGGATGGTTCGTTGAGGCACGGGACAAGATTATGGGTACCTAGTAGAGAGCTTCGAAAGAAGGTCATGCAGGAGGTACACCGTTCTCAGTATTCTTTACATCCAGGAGCCACCAAGATGTGCAAAGATCTGAGAGCCCACGTATGGTGGTATGGTATGAAGCGAGAGGTGGCACGCTTCATTTATAGATGCCTTGTATATCAGTAGGTCAAAGCCGAGAGGCAGAGACCAGGAGGAGTCGTAAACGAATTTCAAAGAAAATAGTCATTTAGATAAAAATTAATCAACGGTCATAGTTTAGCAAATGATTACGTGCATGACAGTCCAATAGTGTCTCGATCAATACGAACCATAAATCTTAGAAATGTGCAGCCTCATAATAGGTAATAGCTTCTTAAATCTTTTTTTTATTTCCAAATTCAAATTCTCCTTTGACCCTCTCAGAATCAACTTCATCTATTTTATTATTTCTCTTAAAAAAATTAATCCATAATTCCTATTTTTCTTTCTTTGCTTTCAATTTGATAATTATCCTCGAAATTTACTCACAAAGATTTGAGCTCCAACTATATTCATATATCTAAATCCAATATCTCAACGATAGAGATTCAATAAGTCCAAAAGTCTAATTTCAATAATTTCTAAGCTACTTCTCCCAACATATCCATACATACGTAAATATTTTTCTTATACCAAATTTCGTCTTTCATAATTTTCTAAAATAATTCAGTCGCCCTTTAATCAATTTAGTCGAACATCAATTCAAAGTTACTTCGATATGAGCTATATCCAAAATCTTAAAATTCGTCCAAACTTCCTAATTCAACTAATCTCTAATACTCTTCTTCCCACATATTTTCTGTCAAGCTAATTTTCTCATGCAAAAATTTTTTTTAAGAATTTACATCAAAATTTCTCCACTCAATTTAGTCAAGAGTAAATTCAGTCTCACTTAATATGACCTTTATATTAAAAATCATCACATGGTTAAATTCTTGATTATTAAGGGTTTACAAGTTTACACTTCCTCTTGAATTCTTCAAATACTCTATTTATCATCTCATAAAATTTTCTTAACAATAGATTGCCAAGAGAACCAATTTGTCCATCCAGAATCTACTCTCATTTGATCATAAAACATAATCCACCTAATAAGGTTTACCGCAAGATTTCACTTACGCATATTCAACCATTTTATTCGATTATACCACTACTTTCTTCTAGGGAATTTCTAATCTCTTTCCATGCAAAGGAAGTCATGATCCATTTCATCTTAAAACGAGGAAATCATAAAATGAACAAAGTTGCATGAACCACAGAGGAATCATAGTAAAATATGGGTGAAGCAATTTAATCGAAAAGAAGAAAGTAACGGTTGTTAATGTTGCATAGAGAGTAAAAGATGGTATGGGTCTAAGTAAATCAAGGTAAGGCATGAAATAAAAGGACAAGGGTGAAGCAATCAAGATAAAACACAAATTAAGCATTCAGAAATTTAAGTAGATCACAATCATATATAGGGTCGAAAGAATTGAGTCAAGATTCGGTCTCTAACTGAAGTCGGAAGGCAATGGTATCATGGTAGGGTTTATAGCTAGCCATTTTGGCTCGAAAGTCGCATCATAAAAATAGAGTACAAGGGAACGTGTTTTAGTGGGACCTGATATACCTACATGAAGGTGGGCTCGGTTAGGTCTTGCCACTACAACAAAAAAACCCTTTTAATGACGGCTAAAAAGCGTTATTAATGACGAACCATGACGCTTTTTTTTCCACAGCAACCGTCATGAAAACGGGTGTTATAAATATTTTTTAAAAGCGTCATAAAATAACCGTCATGAATAGTTTCTATAAAAGCGTTATGAATAGTTAATATATAGTGCACAATTCAGAACAATTTTAAAACGTTATGAATAGATAATATGTATAGGCTCAATGCAGCACATTTATAACACTTTATACTATTCAAATTAGCACATTTATAATGCTCTATACTGCACAGTATATATTACATTCCAAAAACTTAACATTATATATCACCATCTTTATTACATTTCTCAAAATATAGTATATATCAACATCTTCATTATATTCTCAAAATAGAATATCCAAATACATATGTATATTTACAACTACCAAAATTGTCCACATCAAAACTTGGCCACATAACCAATAATCATGAAAGATCAACGATAGCTGGAACACCAGTGAAATCCTGAGAAAAAGAGAAAACAACCAAATCAGTCCATATAATTGTTAGGCCTAAAAATCAAATCTAATCATGAAATATCAAAAGAAAGGAGTAAAACAACATATATGAATATATTAATGTGATATGATTAACAACCATAGCTTTGCTTCTATACTGGAAATTGTTTGGAGGACCAACTTGGATGAATGGACAGTGAGCATGTCAAGAGCAAGCTAAGCACAAATGTTGAACTGGACATAAGCTGTTAATAAATGGCTTTACATAAGAATTTGTGGAGTTACTATAAATACAAGCTGGCCCCACAATTGGAGCTTGCCCAGTGTCTTTCGGGACCTCCAATTTTTGTTTCTACTAGCAGTAGATATTATCACCTCACTTGCTATCAGTGATGTTGGTTTCAAGAACCTTCCAACTCCCCAACATAAATCATAAGACTGGCGATTTCGATATCAAGATAAAGTTGTGTCCTAATTATATTAACAAGTATAAATAGGAAAAACAGTTATGAAAGAGTATTTAATGTATCAATAATACACAGCCTTGGCGAATCAGTAAGTTCACATGCATATGGGGTATGACATGTGCAGCTTCATAATGCGAACAAGTACAAGTTTGATGGAACTAATGGTTAAATGATATTGGAAAGTGTGAAAGATATCCTATTCTTACAAACCAATACATGCATTCTTCATTCTCCATCGAGTAAAAGGGGCTCATATTTCTTTGTTATCCAGACAATCAAAAGAAAACATTTAATGGAAAGATTGTATGCCGCTTTAAATATAATTATTACCTCTTTGTTATACAAGCAATACAAAGAGGGAGACAGTAATTTTGGATTGCTTATAAGGTCTCTCTCTCTCTCTCTCATAATGAAATTCAAGGCTCTTGTGCAATTTCATATTACTTGAAGCTCAAGGAAAGAAACCCACTTCCAAAGTTGCAAAGTAAGGACCAACACATAAAGCATCTATATCAGAGTCCGATCCATAAACCTGAAGATAAAAGGGAAGAAGTTTAGTTTGGAATCCATAAATCACAACTTCTATATCAGTAATAGCAAATCATACTAAGAACTAAAGTAGCAAACAGACAAAGTTGCAATTGTAGAAAAGTATAATTTAATACAAGAAACTGATGTAAAATATATCGTAGTTGACTAGTTGGGAAGCATCACAACTGCATCATAAACTAAAAGTTTGTTCTGGGTTCATATTGTAAATTTAATATACAAGCTAGGACTGATAATCTAAGAACAAATTTCAGGTTCATAATGAAGTTTGGTCTAGTTCCAACTGCTTACTCCAAGACCATATGAACCGTAAGCCAAAATTGTCACAGTTATGCTTGAAATCTGTTCCTTCGGAAGATGGCGTTGTCAAGCAACCTTTCTTACCCATTCCAAGATGATCTGCAAGAAAATAATACATTTATTATAAGACCACGTTTCCTAGCATAATAGGGCAGTACATAACCCAGAGTTACCATTTCAAGTTACCATAACCCAGAGTTACCATTTCAAGTTACCATCACTGTTAGTTAAGGCTCTCCTTATCATAACCCAGAGTTACCATTTCAAGTAACATGCATATCATTTTCCGTTTTGGAACCCAGAAAAGTGGAACACTTAACATTCAGGAACAATAAATCTAATGATCCTACCACTCCAGGGAAAGAAAAGAAGAAATACTAAGTCCTAAGCTAAACTCCAAACATGTATAGTTGTAATCTGAATTAAATGATACTTGCATAAAAATGCAAAACTGGACTCTCCAAAATTTAGTACAAAAAAGCAACTTTTCCAACACCAACTATCAGAAAAGCAACAGAAGCATAATACCATCACCTTCATAACAGCATCATCATCTAGGTCTTCGAGGTCGTTAGGGGTCTTGTGGTCGATCCATTCCTTGGAGTTAGGGCGGAGGTCGGGGTCATCCAAAGGGACGAAGGCCGAGGGATTGAAGGCGACGAGTTGATCGAGTCCCCACCTTCTCGGTTCACACGACACCTGACATGGCCGAACTTTTGGGGGAATAGTAGCAAAAACCCTAAAAATTGGAATAAAGAGAGAGAGAGAGAGAGTTTACCAAGCGGTGCGACTCATCGTCGAGCCAGAGAGGAGCCACAGAGCTCGAGATGAGAGAGAGGGGAGGGGAAATGGTTTGCGAAATGAAAAAATTAGTGGTGCAGCGACCGGAAGGAGTCGAAGTAGTGGTGCAGCGACCGGAAGGTCGGCAGGATGGTTGCTCCCGGCTCGTCGGCGTCGAGGAGGAGGCGTTTGTTGAGCAGGTCATGGTGCGAACCCTAATTCTGAGCATGGAAGCGGAGGAAGAGGAAGAGGAGGAGGAGAGGGGAAATGGAAGGAAAAGAACTCTTAACATTAATAAGTTTGTAAAATATTACAAGTTTGCCACCGCTCTAAAATATTAATAACGCTTTGTTTTATAAACGTTATAAAAAGCCCAGAATTAGCCCAAACCGTCATAGAAAAAAGGTATTTTTCAACTTAATAACGCTTATGTATCAGCCGTCATTAAAACTCCTTGTCGAGCGTCATTAAAAGGGTTTTTTTGTTGTAGTGTGCATATGAAATTCGTTGGAAGGTAACAGCTAGTATTACACTTCGAATGTCAAAGTCACGGTAAGGGACGCCAAAAGATTTAAAATATGAAGTGGGAGTTCATTATGTGACAATTAATGCACAAAAATAAAGAAGATCAAGTTGAAGCATGAAATAACATTAATTAAGGAATCCAGTCAAATAATTTAGGGACACCATTTCTAGAGAGAAGATAGTCCCCTAGATTGATTCCGTCAAGGAACGATCAAATCATTTTCAAATTGCAACGGTTAGTAGGTCAAGAGGGAAGGTCGAGTGAGTCAATGTTGAGATACAGTCACATAGTTTGGTAGATGACTAATCAACACTTGAGTATATACTACTATCATGGTCATGAGTGATATGTCATTTAATATGGCATACTTCTGTCTATTTTGGTTGTCTATCAATATAGATTCTAATTCTATGAATTTGAGTTCCTCCGAAGTTTCCTCAATACAGCTCTCAAGATAATCTACCAAAATGTCAAACATGATCATAACTTTTAAAATTTAAATCCCTTTAATCAATTTCAATTAACCTTTATCATATCGAATGCATCACAACTAAACTTTCATAACCAACCATCACTTTAAAATTTCTAATTCTCAAATTTACCTCGAGATAAACTCTTAGCCTATTACACTCAATTTAAGCTCAAGATTTTTAAATAATTTCATTAATCGTAATTCATGCGACTCAAAAAAATTACCACAATTTTTGATTTCCAATATCGAAACCTTAAACTCAAAACCTAAATAAATTTATAAATCATAAATCATATGGCACAATTTAAAATTTTAAAAAAAATTCTTCAAAGTCGGTTTTCATATTTTTCAAAATATTTTAAACCAAAATTTTACTATCATCTCTTCAAACTCAAAATCTAATAAACTTATAAATCGTACGACTCAGTTCAAAACCTTAAGCCTTTTTCTTCCTCAACTAAACTTCCACCTTCTCTAGTCGTCTATGAAATCATAACTTATGATTTAAAACTCTTTAATAAAACTCGAGATAAACTTTAGCATATTACAATCCAAACTTAAACTTAACCATAATCATGCGTCACAATTTAAAATTTTAAGATATTTCTCAAATTGATTTCATATCCCAATAAATCATAACTATTTAACAATCTCAAAAAAATCGTAAATCAAAATTTGTTTTCTCAATCCTTTATAGAATCTATCAATCCTCTAGTAGTATCAAAAATGAAATTTATCTCCATCTCTCCTACCCAACTTAGAATTAACTAATCCTTAAGTTTACTAATGCCTTTATGACTCAATTAAGACCTCAATGCATACTAACTGTCAACATAATCCATATGTTTGACCTATGAGCATATACTAGTGTAGTCATCTTTCTAGCTGTCACTAAGCACGAAAAATAAGAATTTACGGTAGAAAGAGTTCAAGCAGGATGCAAATCAAAGATGGTAATGAGAGTTCAAAACTTGAAGCAAGGAAGGAGGTCAAGCTTGTGGATGAGATCCTAAACTCTAATCCTATGTGCAGGTTCACATCGGTACAGTCACGTAACCGAAGTGATAACTGGACCTGCATGGGCCACCACAAAAACATGTAACGCCCAAGTCCCAAAATACTTAGGACTAGATACGTAGACATGCCAGCTGCATACATACGAGTATATGAAATGCTCGTATGTATACATAAGCTGTAAAATGTAGAAAGCCATGACAAACTAAATCTCATCCACTTATATGAAGGAATAATGATATAGTCAACTTTAATTGTTATTTGTACAAGACGTTAGGCGGAGACATATCCACTACCAACAAATTTAAATAAGAGAAATATACAAAGGAAGAATTGGTCGAGCGGAGCAAGTGATAAGTCCAAGAGTAGCCATCATAAAGGAAGGAAGTAAACCATGGCCTTGGCTAGAGCACCTGCGAAAATCACAAAACACACCTGGAGAAATCGCCAGGTCCTCAGAGGGATGTAACAAGATACAGAAAGAACGTGCCATTATAACTGCAAATGTAAGTACTATAAAACTACAAAACAACTGGGTCCCTAACCGTCTAAGTGTTATGCACTTTGAGGACAACATTCTACGCAGGGGCTGTAGGATCAACAGAGAAAATAAAGAGTAGCAGCAAGTAGTGCTCATCCGAGTCACTATCGGCCATGGGTAGTAAGTAGCGCTCATCTGAGTCGCTATCGGCCCCGGGGCAGTAAGTAGCGCTCATCCGAGTCGCTATCGGCCCAAAATATGTGTAAAAGTAAATGTAGCCCCTACGCTAATAGCTGTCCTCTCCCCCCAATGATACTATACATGCATCGTAACCACGATACACCAACACGTGTCACTTCCACAACACTGTTCCATACCTAATAACTGTCAAGTCTTCTAATATGCATCTACTGACAGTTATTCCTACGCATGTGCACGGGGGTTCAGCCAACACGCAAGTGACCTCTATATGTTACTCACAACTCACACACAACTCGTGATACAATAGTGACAAAGTTAATGAGATGCACTACATGGACGGTAGTCCCTTAACTCTAGGCCCATATACAAGAAGGAAAATAAATAACTAAAATAAAAGTACATAATTTATATAATAATTGAATAATAAGATGCAACTAACTATAAGCAGTAAAGATGGCAAGGTATCTTTCCTGGTGTGGTGTGATGGTTTGTCATATACCGATTTGTCCAAAAGCCATATTCCATGTTTAGGGGTCCGGAGTCACGAGAAAATATGACGCACGATTAGTCATGTTTAATGGTGATAATCGATGGAAATATATATAGATATGCGTACAACTACCTTTAGAAATTATTTATAATATTTCAAACCTATATATTTTTATTTAGAAAATATTTGTAACTTATTTAGATAATAGGAAACTATATCAAAATATTTGTAGGTAAATTCTAGAAACTATTTTAGGTTAAAATTTTTAATTAGATAGAAAATATTGAAATAATATTTTTAGTTCAAAAAATTGTAATCAAAATACTATATTTTAGTACTTCTAATCAAATTTGAAAATTTATGTAGGGTCAGGTCCCAAAACTTAAGGTTTTTGTTACATAATAACTTGGAAAATATTATATGAATATTTTTGTAATAACTATAATAATATCAACAATCTAATAATAATAATAATAAAATAATAATAAAAACTATTTCTAATTGTTTTCTTACACAAAATAAGAAAAAAAAATGAAAATAGTAATAATAATAACAGTAATAATTATAACCATCCGCTTCTCTTCTCTTCGAGAGAAACCCCATTTAGTAAAAACTTATGAAGAAGGAGAAGACCAAGGAGGAGGGAGTGAGATGGAAGGAGGGTTACCGAAGGTTCCGCGTCGGGGTTGAACACCGGCTGAGAGGAGGAGGTGGCGGTCGGGACTCCGGCGGCGATCGGAAGCGGGCGAAGGAGGCTGCGGTGGCACAGAATTTTTTGGCGGAGGCGGGAAGAGACGCTCGCATAGCGGAGCGCTGGGAGGCTCGCCGGGCGCGACGGAGGTCGGCTCGAGTTGGCGATCGCCCTGGCGGTACGGGATTTTTGATGACGGCTAAAACTGGTGGCACTGCGGACTGGCAAGGCTAGTCTGGAAAGGGGGACGGCGCTCCGGACGAAGTAGGCGCCAGATCTGGCGGTGCGGCCACGGAGGAGGAAGATTGGGGCGGCTCACGGCGGTCCCGGCTATACTGCGGAGCGGCGGTCGGGTGCGACTCCGGCGCCGGTACGGGGATGGTCGGAGCAGGTGAGTGAGTTCCTACATATATTTTCCTTTCTTTTCTGGTATGGTGATCGGGTCGGCCGGGGTGGCCAGGGGTGATGGGTGAAGGTGGTGGTCCTGGTTTGGGCTTGGTTGGGGGTGATGATGACGAAGATGGTGGTGTTGGCTGTGTCCATTGGTGGCGGCGACGGAAATGGATGGGAGTGGTGAAGGTTGTTGTATGATATGTCGAAAAAAATCAAATTTCCTCCTAAGCTTATTTTTACTCAATTCATTGGCTACTTAACTAGTCATTATATTCATGTTAAATGACTATTATTTGTTGTTGAATATGACTAGATTTATTAGCCTATTAAATCCTATTAACCCTTACCCTCTTTAGTTTTTTGTAACGGCTAATTTATTAGCCTATTCAATAATTTTAAATGGTTTTTATTAGTTGGCTTTGGGTATGGTTTCCTCTAGATGTATATATATCTATCATGGTTGCTCTCTAGAAGACATAGACATATAGAAAAATGACTAACAAAGTTCTTCATTTTTTCATCCTCCTACCTCTTTTCATTTCTATTCCAATTGTTTCTACTCTGGGCAAGAGCTAAGTCAGGGTTATTCTCCCGGAGTTGTGTGCAACAATGGGAAGCCGGTAGCAAGGGGGTTTTACCACTAGGAGGATTCGAGAGGAAGTCTGCACATAGACCTCGAATATTCTCTTAGGGCAATGCTTCGTGCATGACTTCCCCGTAGACCGGTAACTCTAATCTTTTGTTATATTGTTTACATGAATCAAGGTATTTTTTTTATCTAACAATCTAAGAGAATAATCGTGTGGTTATTTTATATGACTTGTTTAATATTATTTTATGTCTTGTTTAACGTTAAAATAACTATTGAAATGATACATGTTATATTTTTAATTTAATCATACCGATGTTGGATACTTTCATCTTGTTGTGGACGTTTCTTATTACATGCAATTTTACATACTGTCATCCATAAATATTTGGTTAAGGTACTTGTATAGTTATTTTATTAGACTACTGGATTCCATCTGCAAGAAATTTTTTTTCTTTTGAAACTTCTGGACAACAGTTTAAGCCTGCTCCTGGATATAAATCGTCTATGGACGGATTACTTCATTAGTAAAAAGTTTGTAAATACAAAAGTTGTAGTCATGCTTGGGTGATTTATGATAAATTAGTAATGCTACATACAAACCTATAAGCATTCATGAAGAATATGCACATTTGATTATAGCGTCAATTGGAAATGAAATTTGAAGTATTCTGCAATCATCTTTGGTTTCTTGAAACTCGGTATGTGTTTTCTTTTTCTTTTTTCCAACATACTCTTTTCTCTAGTTTGATTCAGTGTTATCATGCATGTCATTAAACATCAATGACTACATATGCACTTAGAATTATATGCATAAGAAAACACTTTATTATTAGAAAATAAAACAAATATCGTTTTATTTTCCACTGGTGCCTTAGATCCCCTGAAATACATATAAAATTATGTCCATGCAAATTTCTAGTTCATGAATTTGTCTCATAATTCAGTATCCATATGTCCTTAAAATTGGTTTTAGTTTTTTCATAATGATTACATCTAAATTTGTAGCAGATCTAACACTTATAGATGCCCACGTAACGGAGAATAAATTTGTACATGACTATAATTTGTCTTTTTAGCACACACAGGCTTATTTCATGAGCTATGACTATAAAAATCATAAAAGTACAGAACAGAGAAAGAAAGAATTAAAAGAAAGCATTTGCTACATGTGTTGTTTATTTCTTCTTTGGTTTCATAACTTGTCACCTTTTTGTTTGGCTTGACATGCTCTTTGTGTTATTGTTTACATCAAATTGCTAGTATATACGTTTGTCAGCAAAATTTGATAGCACAATCTTGAACAAACATATTTTCTTAAGTATATAACATATTGACATGTTCTCTGATACATAAGATGTCTAATTTATCATAATTATTGATAATTATGCTTTTATCATTGGTGTTATTCAGTCATATGCAATGACTTCTTTAATCAATGATAATTTTTTAACAGTCTTATAGAATATAATATCGTTAGAAAGCTCCAATAATATGATTATTGGCTTACAATTGTAAATTATGCTCGTTATTTATTTATTTATTTATTTATTTTTATTCATGCATATGCACAACCTGAAAATTTCAAACGATACATGTTGTCATCCATGTTGTGGATGTTATTTTTTTTTGTCCATATTTTTTCCTTTTGGATGAAACACATGCATCATTCTGATTTCTTCAAACAAGACACAAATCATGGTGGCATTAAATTAATTTTAAATATGTATCGAAGCTACATCGTTATGAATATGAAAAAAAAGCTATTCTATTCTTTACAATAGAAATATTATTAGTTGGCTGTGTCCATAAGTTATTGTTACACTTTCTTTTTTGGTTTTCAATGTGTTGAAAATGTTGTGTAAATTACTAGTCTACATTTTATACATTTTAGCATTTGAACTTGTTTTTGCTTTCGGTTCGGCTTGTATAAAGATCATAAGTTTTAGAAAGTTTGAACAAAGGAGAATGCACGGCCATAAATTGTGTTTGATGTTAAAATAAAATTGGCTGCGTCTCATATATATCATTAATGACAATCTTGATTAATTGAATTGCATTTCTCTCTGTCTAACTTGATTCCTTTTTTCTCCTTTCTAATTACATGGTAAAAGACTTGGTCTAGACATGTTCTAAATAAAACGAGTGGTGCTCTGGGTCTAATATTTGAGATAGACTACATGTTCCCAAATGGATGTTAGACTGCCACTTTAGGCTGTTGTCACTTGCGGATATAAATAATATTTTATTCCTAATTGGACTAGAACATAGTTTCCTTAAGTGAAATTGTTTTAGGATATCAACTCTAAATCATATTTTGGTTGATTCTTTATATATATATATTTTGTTAAAAAAAAAAAAAAAAAAAAAAATTATATTTTGTTGAATGGAAAAAATAAAATAAAAATTGTCTTGACTATTATAACAAATTTTTTCTTCCATGAAATATTTATCATATTTTCGTTTAGTAACTTTATAATAATATTTTGTTAAATATTTGTGCCAGAATTTGAATATTATTATGTTAAACATATGTTTAAAAATATTTGATTCATTAGAAAATATTTAATTTTCTTGTTAAATGTTGTTGAATTACTTTAATGTTAAAATTCATAAACAACATAAATTGGTGTGCCTGAATAAACAAGTTATGCATCGTTTGAAATTATATTTATTATTAATATGCAAACTAACATTTTTTTTTACCAAAATATTAGAGATTTTAATTTTTCAGAAAGAACATATTTGTCCGCAACGAAGCATTAGAGATTGTGACATGTTAAAAAAAAAATCTTTGCTCTATTATTCTGAACTTGAAAGATCAGTATAATTATTCATATGCTCGTGATGCCAGTATCTAGCTGGTGTGCCAAGTGCATCGCCAGAACATGATTATATACCTAGTATATGTCTTTTATGCTTTCCAATAAGAAAGTTTGTTGCAAAAATTTATTTAAGTGAAAACTCCATATCTACTATTGTTCCAACTATATTGCAATCATTTGATGTCCTTGTTGTCCATATCATCCTAGAAGGATGCTTTACTATTTTTTTTTTTGTTGCATCCATCAAACTTTTGGTTAAAGACAATGATCATTTGATCTAACTTCTTGATAAATTTATAACCATGTGTATGTTTAGAAAGAAACATTTTGTACTCTAGAATGACAAAATTATGAGACATACCTAATATCGACATTCGTGTTCCGATCTTTTTGGTAGGTAATATTCATATTTACCTACATATTTTATTCATTTTGATTTGTCGAGCGTGTGAGCCAACTTTCTTGGTTTATGTATATAGATTATGAAGATGTTGAATGATATTGTTTTTCTTGATTGGTGTGAATATTTAAACCTTAAATGGTTATATTATCACAATATTAGAATTTCTAGTTCAAAAGAAATCACAATATTGTTCAGTCACAGTATTTAGACAAACTTTGTTTTGTTTATATTTCATGACACTATAATTCTTTGATTCATTCAGACAATTAGTCACTAGAAAATAGTTAGTGAAATTGCAAATTCCTTTGAATCTAAGTTTTTAAAAGTTGAAATTAATTTGGGTACAAGCCGAAAGGGTCCTTTTGTCAACCGGGCGTAAATAGCCCTAAGCGACACGGTATTTAATCGTCCCCCTGTGGACCTCCGCTAGCTGGGAATCGGCCCCTACAGCTAACCCAAGTTGATCAAAACTTGATAAAATAAAGATTTGATAAGGTCAATTAGCAAAATCACTTAAACTATTATTCCATCACTTTAGACTGTCATTTTGTAAAAATGACTTGTAAAGGTAAATCTTTGGAGCCAATGCTGAAAGTTATTGTATCTTATTTTAAGTCATGATAGAGTGTGCAACAATGGGAAGCCCCTACATATAGAAAAATGACTAACAAAGTTCTTCATTTTTTCATCCTCCTACCTCCTTTCATTTCTATTCCAATTGTTTCTACTCTGGGCAAGAGCTAAGTCAGGGTCATTCTCCCGGAGTTGTGTGCAACAATGGGAAGCCGGTAGCAAGGAGATTTTACTACTAGGAGGATTCGAGAGGAAGTCTGCACATAGACCTCGAATATTCTCTTAGGACAATGCTTCGTGCATGACTTTCCCGTAGACCGGTAACTCTAATCTTTTGTTATATTGTTTACATGAATCAAGGTATTTTTTTTATCTAACAAAGGTGACAGCGGTGGTGGTGGTGTGGATGAGGATGGTTTGGTGGGAGTCGGAGAGTTGCGAGGGTACTGGTGGTTCGGCCAGAGGGGGTTAGCCAGAGAGCGGGAGGCGGTTGTGGCGGTGGTGAGGTGTGGCCATGGTGATGAGGTGGGGGTGGTGATGCTCGGGTGACGGGGAGTCGGAGAACGGCAGCGGGCGTAGGGTTAGATTTCATGTCGTCGTGTCGCGGGCTGTCCGACACGACGCGAATAATTATACTTCTGGAATAAGATTTATGTGGACACAGACACGATGCACGAGGCTTGGGTTGTGGTGGTGATTTCTATGGAATTGATAGAAAATAATATGGAGCCTCTCCTTATATAGGGGGTGGGAGTTCCTATTGCATAAGGAATAGGATTGTTTAAATCCCCATTAGATAAATCACCCTTTTAATTTGTAGCTCCCCTTCCCGAAAATTTGAAAATATTTTATTATTTTATTTGAATAGTGAATTATAGATTTTGTAAATAATTATTTAGTGAATTATTACGGTAGAATGACTTAAGTCCTTGTGGAGTTAGGGAGCACGCATACGTGAATAGTCACTTGATAAAGACAAAAAGGTCCCTTGGATCTGCTCTGAAGATTGTTTGTTTGGTCATCTGATGGTGATATTAATATCTTCTAAACATTTGATTTAATGTTTATTAAGCATTGGTTGATTTGCTAAATATAATGTAAAGACTTGGGTGCATTTCGATTTATAGATAAGACAATATTTTGGGTAATGGTGATTTGTGAGAAAGATATTTCATGATCTTGATTTATGAGAAAGTTATTTCATGGTATTACCAGTCAGCAAATAGGATGCATATTCGAAGTCTTAAAATTCCCTAAAAACGTGGATTTGATGAGTTGACTTTTCAAGTATATAGTGCTAACTTTCGAACTGCAGCTTGTCGAAAGTTCTAAGACGGGTGTATGGTGGTCCTGCTCGGGACTACAGGAAGTATGATATTATATTACTTATTGGGCTTGGAACCATAGCGACACCCTTTGTTAGCATACTGAAGGAATTGCTGAATAATTATCAAAAAAAAATTTAAAAAAAATACAAGGGGAGCAGCCCACCCGTAGCAGAACTAAGCAGCTGCAACTCCCCACAGCCCACCCAAACTAGCCGAGCAGAAGCCAGCCCATCCCAGGTTTCCCCACAAGCAGCAGAACGATATAACCCCCGCGCGAGTTCGAGAAATCAAACGAAGGAACGAACAGCAGCGGCAGCAAACCCAAATCTTATATTTGATAGTTCGATAATTATTTGAAGCTTATCATACTTGCCTTTAAATCTTATATTGATAAGATTTCTTCTAAACTAATCTTTATCTCTAAGTATACTATATATACAGGCCTGTTCATCTCTATAATTTTTCTCTACCCAAATCCTCCTCTCCCGATCGACACACCACTCCCGACCCGCCGAGATCAATCCCCACACCCATGATCGTCCCCGTCATCATCATCAGCATAGTCCAGCCTCCGATATCCATCTTCCGAACCCACCGCCATCAACGTCGGCCTGTCCCAACAGCCCCGCTCTCCCTCCATCACCACCATAACGCAACCATCAGAGCCACACAAATCTCGTATCCAGGTGTTTGTGTCCACCACAGAAATCATCGTGTCCGGACCCGTGCGTCCGTGTCATTAATTCCTTTATCCAGTTCATTACACAGTTCTCGTATTCAACAGTCGGACTCATCGGCACCATCCACAAAGAAAACCAAAAGAAGCCCTAGACCTAACCTGCGGCCGGCGCAAACCGTCCGATGTAGACCTGGCCTTCCACCACTGCAGGCATCCCTGGACCGTGCCTCCATAGCCGAGCTCGCCCCACCGGCCTGCCATGGATCCGCCACTCCACGGTGCCATCAGAATGGAGCAGCGCTACCAGCCACGCTCTCCTTGACGACCGACCAGCGGTCGGGATCTGACGTTGACCTCGTGTACGGAGGCGTAGCCACCATCGGATCCCCGCCTTGGATCTGGACCACCCACGTCACGCCACCAGCAGCCGCGGGAGCACAGCCGGCGCCCGCCTCCAAGCACGTGCACCCTCCGGCCAGACGCTCGGGGATGGCCCTTTCCGCCTCTCTCCTTTTCGACCGTGAAGACGGGGTTCCAGGTGATGTCGAGCGCCACGACGGGGCGCGAGTAGGCCCAGTCGGCCCGCCTCTCCTCGAGCTGCAGCACGGCCGTCTCGCGGACCAGCGCCGACGCTCCACCGCGTCCGAGCCCTCGTCCGACGCCACTCCTTGGTGAGCAACCCCCTCCGTCATTCCCCTTTTTGTTCATGTTCCCTTTCTTTATAGAGTACCATGGGTATAGTTAGAGCATCCACAGTAGCAACACTCCAAATCATACTCCAAATCACTTCAAACTATACTCCAATAATTAATTTTGGAGTATTCCCTTCATGTTGGTACACAATGGTATAGTCTAAATAAGCACTCCAAATTGACAAGTGGCAACACTCCATTTGTTTTCCTCCTTACTTTTCTTTCATAATTGACAAGTGGCAACACTCCAAAAAAAAGAATGAAAGAGAAAAGTAAATATGGTGGGCCCGCAAGTAATATAGCTCAACTAGTGGACTCTCCAAATTTGGAGAGTCTCTTAGCTTTCTACCATTTTTCAAGTGTGGACAAGAGTCCATTGGAGCCATCAAGTGCTATAAAATTTGGCTAAAGACCAAATATAGCACTTGAAACTAGTCCCACTGTGGATGCTCTTAAGAGTTTATTTAAACACTCTCTATGGTCTCTTTTCCTTTAAGTCTAAGTTTTGATCTGTTGTGGTGGGTGCAGTACTGGTTCCAGTAGAGAGACTACTACTACTACTATTATTATTATTATTATTATTATTATTATTATTATTATTAACTGATTAGTTGGGCTGGCCCAATATGAGAATTGGGCCTGTGGGCCAGAGTTTTACCTTAAGCCTACTATATATTATAAATTATTCAGAATGTTTACGTGATATTTTGGGCCTTAGGCTTTGGCCCTAACACTACAAATATATTTTAGACATATAAATAGGCTTTGAATTGAAATATACACTATTTTCTTATTGGACTTTGGCTTATTTAATAAGCCTACAATTATATATTTATAATAGGCCTATACATGTTGAATTTACATATATACTCTATTTTCCTATGAACATTCAGAACTTAATTTATTAGCTTTTGGGTTATATGTTTTGGGCTAGGACTTTAAGCCCAATAATGATTTTGAATAGAACTTTATTTATTTAAGCCATTGAAAGAACTTTTGGAATTAATTAGTTTTGGATGTGGATATAAATTGTATAAATATATATATATATATATATATATATATATATATATATATATATATATATATATATATATATATATATATATATATATATATATATATTCTTGGGCTTGTAAATTACCTTGGGCTTTTTAATATTTCCAAAATTCTATACGTGTTATTAGTGATTTTCAAAGTATGTATCCTATTTTATTTGAACCCGTAAAATATAGTTCCCAACTATTATAAATATTTTCCATAAGTTATTAGATAATTATTTATATAATTCCTTCAAAAATCAATCCTTAGACCGTGACTAGTCATACGCGAATCCTGATCGTCTTCATCTCGGCCCTAGGCTAACAGGCCATTCTGGACTCAACGGGCGATTTTGTGCACGGTCCGCCGGAATCCAACTCTGGACATACGGTTGGGTTCGTATCGGAAAACTGGATCCGTTGACATGTAGTTTGACGACTTTAGAGACCGTTGACTCTGGCACGCTTTTCGGTACAAAATGGGTCCAACGGCGGACATCGTTTTTGCCCGAAATTACCGTTTTGCCCCTGTGTCCAGAATTGGCCTTAAGGACTGTAGTGCCCCGTCCCTACATCGTGCCTCGTACTCTGTCCACGGGGTGCGCGAGAAAGGAACATTGTCGCTATCGATTCGGTCGGGACCGATAGGTCGGGATCGGCCGAGTCGATCGAACGGGAACGGTTGAATTAAGACCCATTCCTCGTTATGGAATGTCTTCTTCGGAACCAAGTCCCATATTCAGCGGGCTGCGCCTCGAGGATTGACTCTGCGGCTGAGTCGGGAGAGACCTCCCGTTGCTCTGCTTTTCACGCCGCTTGCGTTGGTTTTGGCTTTGTTTTCTGAGTGCGCTTTCGCAAATATTTTCGATGGTTTTCATGGCTTGCATTTCGAACTCGCATTTCCTATCGAACTCCTTGAATAATGCAGTGTTCTAATCAGTTGCTTGTGCGATTTTAGGTAATCGCGTAGGCGACGTCTAGCGCAACCAGCAAGTTCTCTCACCGAAGTAAACTCAAGGTGAGTGGCTGACCCTTCTCTTCTCGACCCCCTTCTTAGGCAAAGTCGATAGTGTTGTTGCGAATGAAAGTATAAATGCAAAGGCACGGGCACGGTAAAATGATTGAGTTTTAAAAGAGAATGTAGGCTATGTCTTAATAACTAAAAAGATGAAAAATGGTCTTTGCACGGTCATTGGACAACTTGTCGACAAGGTAGAGTTTCCCCGCACGGCAATCCCGGGGCCACGGGACCGTTGCGGCCAAGAAGGAAACATTTTCATAAGCTGTGCTGGGCACAACGTTAGGCGAGGACTTGCAGCGGGGCTCGCTACTCGCGTTGAAAGGGCCTCGTCTAATAAAAGCAAAAAGGAGTCCACGATGGCTCTGGGAGCCAGTGACCAACACACGAAATATTGCACTTGGTATGGAAATGATAACAATTGACAGGGAAGAATATGGTAAGTTTCATAAGGCGCGGCACGGGCCGCCGTGGGTAAGTTTTAACGTAAATTTCATTATGCTTGTCATATGCTTGTCTGAAATTCATTAGGATGGTTAGAAACATTCATACTCTAAGTCATATAAACTCTTCAACCAAATGAGAGCGTGGAGCTTAAATAGCCACGCACCAGTACAAAGTGTAATATACTGATCCTCGCTCTCCACGCAGGTACCCCAGACTACGAAGGGCGTGCCACTTGAAAGCTCCAGGGGAAGTGAACCCTTTTGAAGCCTCGTCCGCGTGTAAAGGCTTGTTTTCTGGATTTCCTTTTGAAGAAGACCCGCACTCAGTCCAAAAGAAGATGACGACTCGACTCGCCTCGATAGCAGGTGGAAACGTGTAATGGGTTTTGCTTGTAAAAAGGGATGTAATGTATGGAACGACTATCTCATCGGCGTTCATTTTGTAAGTCGAATCATGTTGTAGCCCGCGCGGCAATGATTGTAAAGGAGTCCATGTAATAGTTTTATTATCATCAATGAAAAAGTCTATTTCTATTTCAAATGTGTCATTCAATTTCTCTGCGTACTCTAACTTGATGTTGTGTTTCGGATAACCTTATGACTATGTCTTGTGCGATCGCAACTTAGGTTCGTACGGCATCACGCCCGGGGGACGACTATCAATTCTACGGAATCGGGGCGTGACATAATGGTATCAGAGCACGGCTTTACATCCTTTGGCCTCGCGTCTAGAGTTTCAAACCTTGGCCTCGCATCGATGAGATAAGTTATTCCATACAATGAGTCCGTAATAATTTGTGACTGATGCGTTTGCCTTCGTATCGCAGAAGTGACGGAACCCACGGCCGAGCAAGACCAGAGCGCCTCAAGCGGCTCTAGTAGTTCGCATCGTCCGCAGGCTGGACCTTCTAACGATACAATCGAAAGGATGCTGCGCATGATGGAGGCGCAGCGAAACCAGTCCGAGAACCGGCATCAGCAGGTAGAGGAACGACAGGCCCAGTTTGAAGCTCGCTTCGAAGCTCGTTTTGATGAACATGCCAAGCTTCAGCAAAAGCAGCTAGATACCCTGCAGCAGATCGTCCAGACAATGGCGGCCAACGAGAATTCTGCGACTACGCCTACCGTCACCGTGCCGGCGATCCAACCCATTGATGTCGACACGGAGGATCCCGAGCGTCAACTAGCAGTACCGAAAAAGTACAACTTTGAAGTGTCAGAATTCAAGAAGGCGTGCCGCACTTCCTTCAGCGACACCGAGGGTCCTTCCATGGCGATCGACTGGTTGGAAGAGCTGGAAGATCACTTTGAGCTTCTTGGCATTGAAGAATCGAAGCAAGTCGCCTGCGCACAACTTCAGCTACGGTTGAACGTGCACGACTGGTGGGCTGTACGTAAGCGAGCGATCCGACCGGACAACACCACCGCACCGATCTTTTGGGCCACGTTTCGCAAAGCTTTCGAACTCCAGTACCTTCCGTCAGCCGTTCTTCAAGCGAAGGAGAATGAATTCATGCAGTTGAAGCAAGGGAGCCGGACAGTGGAACAGTACACCGCAGAATTCAACAAGTTGTCTAAGTTTGCTGGCCAGTTTCTGCCGACTGAAGAGTGCCGTGTGCGACGGTTTGAAGTGGGTCTCTGACACTCTATCAGTGCGCATATCGGGGTCCCGGAGTACAAGACCGTGGGCGAGGCTCTGAATCACGCGCTCCGCCTTGAGAACCTGCATCCTTCCGGTACTGACGACGTTGTGCGCCACTCCAATCACAAACGTCCTAGCCATACGGGAGGCAACAACTACACGTCAAAGCGGCCACACACTAGCGGCTACCAAGGCCGGAACCCGTTACCACGATGCAGAAATTGTCACCAGCTTGGGCATACTGATGACCACTGTTTCGCCAAGACAGAGTGCTACGCTTGCGGGCAGAGGGAACACCTTGCTCGAGATTGCACGAACCCCAGACTGGCTCGCAATGTACTACCACAACAGTACCGCCAAGAGAATCGAGGGCAGGCGCCTCGACCTCCTCCGCCCACTCGACCTGTACCACAAAATGGCCAAGATCGTCGCCCCAACACTCAGGGCCGTGTCTACGCCATGACTCGAGACGAAGCGATGGCGTCAGATACCGTGGTGTCAGGTATACTAAAATTCAATAATATGCCTGCTCGTGTGTTATTTGATTCAGGCGCTTCACATAGTTTTATATCGGCGGACTTTGCCGTCGAGCACAAATTTCCTGTAATATCATTAGATCTCGACCTAAGCGTAAGCACGCCTTCGGGCACACCTATTCTCACAAACTTAGCTTGCGCCGGCGGGATTATCTGTATCGACGGTCAAAAGATCGGTCTAGATGTGATAGTTCTTGATATGAAGGACTTTGACATCATTCTGGGAATGGATTGCTCGGACCGTGCAACGCAACCATAGACTGCGCTGAAAAGAGGGTCACATTCCGCATGCCTGGAGTGCCTGAATTCTGCTACTCGTGTGGTGAGGCGTCGTCGACCTGCATGGTGATCTCTGCGATATCTGCTCGACGGATGCTGCTTTCCGGGTGCGAAGGCTATCTAGCTTCCGTTCGAGATATGCGACAGGATGGTACAAACGCGGGAGAGACCGACGTTGTGGCAGAATTCCCAGACGTGTTCTCGGACGAGCTACCCGGCATGCCGTCCGATCGAGAGAACACATTCCCCGATACTCGGCCGATCTCGAAGGCTCCGTACAGAATGGCCCCTACAGAATTGAAGGAATTGAAGGCGCAACTTCAGGAATTGCTCGACAGAGGGTTTATCCGTCCGAGTGTCTCGCCGTGGGGTGCGCCCGTGCTGTTCGTGAAGAAGAAAGATGGATCAATGCGACTCTGCATCGACTATCGGGAATTGAATAAAGCTACCGTCCGAAACAAATACCTCCTGTCCCGTATCGACGACTTGTTCGACCAGCTCCAAGGTGCAACGGTGTTTTCGAAGATTGATCTACGATCGGGTTATCACCAACTCAAAGTCAAGCCAGACGACGTGCCGAAGTCTGCCTTTCGTACTCGTTATGGCCACTACGAGTTCTTGGTAATGCCGTTCGGTCTGACAAACGCCCCTGCCGTCTTCATGGATCTAATGAATCGGGTGTTCCGTCCGTTCGTTGACAAGTTCGTAGTAGTCTTCATCGACGACATTCTCGTCTACTCGAAGGATCGAGCGCAACATACAGAGCATCTGCGGACGGTACGCCAAACCCTTCGAGAGAATCAGTTGTACGCGAAGATGAGCAAGTGCGAGTTCTGGCTGAACAGCGTCTCATTCCTTGGGCACATCATCTCCGCCGCGGGCATCGCAGTCGATCCGAAGAAAGTCGAGGCAGTTGCTGATTGGAAACGGCCCGCATCAGTTAGTGAAATTCGAAGCTTCCTAGGCTTGGCGGGATACTACCGACGCTTCGTGAAGGACTTCGCGAAGATCGCATCGCCGTTGACTCGCCTCACCCAGAAAGGAGTCGCATTCAAGTGGTCAGACGACTGTGAAGCTTCCTTCCAGGAGCTCAAACAACGGCTCGTTTCGGCCCCGATACTTGCTCTTCCTGACGGGACGGAGGGATTTCAAATCTTCAGCGATGCTTCTGGCCAGGGCTTGGGTGTGTGTGCTCATGCAGCGGGATAAGGTGATATCTTTTGCTTCCCGGCAGTTGAAGCCGCACGAGAGGAACTACCCCACGCACGACCTAGAAATAGCGGCAATTGTGTTTACGTTGAAGCTGTGGCGTCACTACCTCTATGGCGTGGCGTGCAGGATTTATACGGACCACAAAAGCCTCAAGTATCTCTTCACCCAGAAAGAATTGAATTTGCGGCAGAGGCGATGGCTCGAACTAATCAAAGACTACGACTTGTCGATCGACTACACGCCGGGCAAGGGAAATGTGGTAGCAGATGCGCTTAGCCGGAAGTACTTGGCTTCATTATGTATCAACGACCGACTGCTGCGTGACTTGGAAGGAATGGGCATCGAGCTTCGAGTTCGTTTCAGAGACGTGAAACTGGCGCAACTGCGGGAGGAACCTAGCCTACTGGAGAGGATCAAGTCTGCACAGAAGGACGACCCCTACCTGGAGAAGATGCGGAAGCTGATATCGATAGGAAAAGCGTCTGACTTTGCAGAGGACGAGTCGGGAGTGTTGCGCGTGAAGGGACGGCTATGCGTACCGGACGACGTAGAACTTAGAAAGGAGATAATGACGGAGGCGCACTATGCCAAATATTCCTTGCATCCTGGCAGCACCAAGATGTATAAGGACCTCCGCGTTATCTTTTGGTGGCACGGCATGAAGAGGGACGTAGCGCTCTTTGTGTCAAAATGTATGGCCTGTCAGCAAGTCAAAGCCGAGCACCAGCGACCGGGCGAGGAGATGCAGAACCTTGCCATTCTAGAGTAAAAATGGGATCACATCACTATGGACTTCGTTGTTGGCTTGCCGAGGACGCCGCGGGGAAACGACGCCGTCTGGGTTATCGTCGATCGACTAACCAAGTCAGCGCACTTTATCGCCATCAAAGTTACTTGGAGCGTCGACCGCCTTGCACAGATATATCTTGATGAAATAGTTCGGCTGCACGGGGTCCCAGTTTCTATCGTCTCAGATCGGGATGGACGGTTCGTAGCGCACTTCTGGAGAAGTCTACATTCAGCACTGGGGACCAAGTTGAAGTTCAGCTCAGCTTATCATCCTCAGACTGACGGCCAAACAGAGCGGGTGAACCAAATTCTCGAAGACATGTTGCGACTCTGTGCGATCGACTTGAAGTCAAGTTGGGACGTCCATCTACAGCTGGCCGAGTTTGCATACAACAACAGCTATCAGTCCAGCATCCAAATGGTGCCGTATGAAGCTTTGTACGGTCGGAAGTGTAGATCGCCTATTTGCTGGGATGAAGTCGGGGAACGGCAGATACTTGGTCCGGAGCTGGTGGAGCAGACTGTGCAGAAGGTCAAGTTGATACGAGAAAGATTGAAGATAGCACAAAGCCGGCAGAAGAGCTATGCCAACACGCACCGACGCCCCCTCGAGTTCTCGGAAGGCGACCATATATTCCTGAAGGTGATGCCTATGCGTGGAGTTTCCCGGTTCGGTACGAAAGGAAAGTTGAGCCCAAGATTTGTTGGCCCATTCGAAATATTGAAGCGAGTCGTCCCGGTAGCTTACCAACTCGCCTTGCCGCCGGCATTGTCAGAGGTACATGACGTCTTCCACGTCTCGCAATTGCGGAAGTACGTGCACGATCCGGGGCATGTAGTAGAGTTGGGCAAGCTGGACCTGAAGGCGGACCTATCATATGTCGAAGAGCCGGTGCAAATCTTGGAGCGCAAGGATAAACTTCTCCGCAACCGTGCTATTCCTCTAGTCCGCGTCCTCTGGAGAAACCATTCGATCGAGGAGTCGACGTGGGAGCTTGAGTCTGAAATGAAGGAGAAGTTCCCTTCATTGTTCTCGTAGAGGTAGGTTCTATTCTTAAGTTTCGAGGACGAAACTTTTTCTTAGTTGGTTATGGTGTAGTGCCCCGTCCCTACATCGTACCCCGTACTCTGTCCACGGGGTGCGCGAAAAAGGAACACTGTCGCTATCGATTCGGTCGGGACCGATAGGTCGGGATCGGCCGAGTCGATCGAACGGGAACGGTTGAATTAAGACCCATTCCTCGTTATGGAATGTCTTCTTCGGAACCAAGTCCCATATTCAGCGGGCTGCGCCTCGAGGATTGACTCTGCGGCTGAGTCGGGAGAGACCTCCCGTTGCTCTGCTTTTCACGCCGCTTGCGTTGGTTTTGGCTTTGTTTTCTGAGTGCGCTTTCGCGAATGTTTTCGATGGTTTTCATGGCTTGCATTTCGAACTCGCATTTCCTATCTAACTCCTTGAATAATGCAGTGTTCTAATCGGTTGCTTGTGCGATTTCAGGTAATCGCGTAGGCGACGTCTAGCGCAACCAGCAAGTTCTCTCACCGAAGTAAACTCAAGGTGAGTGGCTGACCCTTCTCTTCTCGACCCCCTTCTTAGGCAAAGTCGATAGTGTTGTTGCGAATGAAAGTATAAATGCAAAGGCACGGGCACGGTAAAATGATTGAGTTTTAAAAGAGAATGTAGGCTATGTCTTAATAACTAAAAAGATGAAAAATGGTCTTTGCACGGTCATTGGACAACTTGTCGACAAGGTAGAGTTTCCCCGCACGGCAATCCCGGGGCCACAGGACCGTTGCGGCCAAAAAGGAAACATTTTCATAAGCTGTGCTGGGCACAACGTTAGGCGAGGACTTACAGCGGGGCTCGCTACTCGCGCTGAAAGGGCCTCGTCTAATAAAGCAAAAAGGAGTCCACGATGGCTCTGGGAGCCAGTGACCAACACACGAAATATTGCACTTGGTATAGAAATGATAACAATTGACAGGAAAGAATATGGTAAGTTTCATAAGGCGCGGCACGGGCCGCCGTGGGTAAGTTTCAACGTAAATTTCATTATGCTTGTCATATGCTTGTCTGAAATTCATTAGGATGGTTAGAAACATTCATACTCTAAGTCATATAAACTCTTCAACCAAATGAGAGCGTGGAGCTTAAATAGCCACGCACCAGTACAAAGTGTAATGTACTGATCCTCGCTCTCCACGCAGGTACCCCGGACTACGAAGGGCGTGCCACTTGAAAGCTCCAGGCGAAGTGAACCCTTTTGAAGCCTCGTCCGCGTGTAAAGGCTTGTTTTCTGGATTTCCTTTTGGAGAAGACCCGCACTCAGTCCAAAAGAAGATGACGACTCGACTCGCCTCGATAGCAGGTGGAAACGTGTAATGGGTTTTGCTTGTAAAAAGGGATGTAATGTATGGAACGACTATCTCATCGGCGTTCATTTTGTAAGTCGAGTCATGTTGTAGCCCGTGCGGCAATGATTGTAAAGGAGTCCATGTAATAGTTTTATTATCATCAATGAAGAAGTCGATTTCTATTTCAAATGTGTCATTCAATTTCTCTGCGTACTCTAACTTGATGTTGTGTTTCGGATAACCTTATGACTATGCCTTGTGCGATCGCAACTTAGGTTCGCACGGCATCACGCCCGGGGGACGACTATCGATTTTATGGAATCGGGGCATGACAAGGACAGGCAATCCTAGCTAATTTGACTATTCTGAGAACGTTGGTACTGTTTATTTTAGCATTCGGAGACTTCTACATGTGTTGACTGATTGTGGCTCATTGAGTGGTATAGTGTTATTGGTTTCTCCAGCTAAGGACCTCAGGCAAGTGCACTTTCTGATTGCTTTCCGATTCATAGTAGTCTTTTCATTTCATGTCTATACATATATCTTGCTGCTTGTTGACACGCTCGTCACACGGAGTAGTCGGGAGGGAAAATATCTTAGTATACATGTGGACTACCCAGAATTATCCCAGTATCTCTCGTGAATGATAGCCGCTGCACACGACACGTGCAGTGTGCCTGATTTACCCCCTAGCCGTCCACATGTCGAAACGGATATTTCACACCACCTAGATAGATGTCTTTTATTATTTTTTCCTTGTTTACTTCTCTATCGTGCTATGTTATCAGTTTTCTTACAGCTTTCATATCTCATATGCTATTTTCATGTCTTGTTAATTCTGTTATGTTTTGCATTGTCGTCGGTTTGTGTACTTGTTCCAATCCTGACTGGATAACCAACATTTTTCAGGTTTAGCCGCTATCACCCTTAACACTGGGGAAGACTTGGGTATGCTGAAGACAACTTAGAAATAGATAGCCATTATATCATTCCATTAATTGTAAAACTTTGTATTTTTCTTTAATTATAAATGTTGTAATTGTTGTAATAATTTAGAAATGTGAATGAGCAGCAAATGTTGTATTTTTTTGAGCATTTATTTCTTGCGGGCTTGACAGCGCTCTACCGCCGACTCTGCGGCGTAGGCTGGCTTGGACACGTCTCGTATCCGAAAAGCGGGTGCGGGTCGTGACATAATTTAAATAATTTTAACACATATCATTTAAGCTAGCAAATTCTCATATTTAATTCAAAACTATTTTAAAATCATCCGGTACAATCCAATATCGATTTAATTCAATTTATCAAAATTAATCCGATATTAAATCAAACGAGGTTTAAAATATATTTTCATAATTACTAAATTATGATAATAGTAAATTTCAAAATCATGATAATTATTTAAATATTTGGAAATACATTTTTATAAATAAATAAACTCGTTATGATTAATTTTCGAAAATCACATGGACATGCACACAATAATATATTTACGGGAAATAATAGTTTTCCAAATTATTACTTACATTTGTAGCATAAAAATAAGATAACCATGTTTTTATAATCACTAAAATAAATGAAGTGATGCATTTACCATTTTAAGCAATATATAATATTTATCATATATTATTTTAAAACCTTATTTCTCTATATAAGAATATGTAAAAAAAGTAATTTAATAATTTTTCAAAAAACAAATATGTACCTCGCACATATTCGTACTCGACGAACAAATACGAATCGCAAACTCGCGCGCGACGACAAATGTAAACTTGTATGTAACGTACGATCCGAAGTACAAAAATTATTACCGAATTATTTATGAAAAATAAAAATAAAAAATGTAGTAGAAATTTAGGGGGTTTACATTAGATCACTCGAAGATCGAGGTGGGACCGAGCCTTAGCTACCAGGAGCAGCCCGTTGAAATTTTGGACCATAGAGAGAAGGTGTTGCACAATCAGATGATCTCCTTGGTTCGTGTCGCATGGAGACATCACTCTCCGAGAAAATCCACATAGGAGAGAGAAGATGAGATGCGTGAAAGTTACCCTTACCTTTTCGAACCATGAGGTACATTTCTATCTTACGTCTATCTTAAATTTTGAGGACAAAATTTTCTAAGGGGGATAGATTTGTAAGTCCATGGACCCATTTTTATTTATTTTTATTTGTTTTATATATACATATACAGTCTTTCTAATATCAAAATGTATAAGAACTATTATTAGGTCATTTAAGGGGGGAAATAGACCCTTGTAAACACCCAAACCAAAAAGGGGATTTTGTGCAAGCTTTCCAATTCAAATTTAAACCCAGTGGCCGACCCTCCCTTGAGAGCCAACTCTGTATCTAGTCTCTGTTCGAATACGAGTTCTTCTTAAATCCTGAGAGGATAAACCTAAATCTGAGTTCTGAACCCAACCTCTCTATCTCTTTGTAATGCCCCAGTCCCAAAATACATAGGACCGAGTACGTGTACATGCCAGCTACACATATACGAAGAATACTCCAATATATAGAACCCTCGTATATGTACATAAGCTGTATAATAAATCATCATAGGCCAGAATAATATAATCTAATCTCATCACAGCTCAACACAGAAGATAATTAAGTCCAGATAATAAATGAGTGTATCAAAAGATAGTCGGGTGTGTTAGCCCAATGATTGTATCATATTTTTGAATATGGTTAATATGTTAAGTTTAGCATTTCATTATCACTAATCTTCATACTATCGTTATAGCATTTCTACTTATACTTATACCTTTGGTGATATGTGCCTTTGGTTTACATATTAGTGATATGAGCTTATCTATCTTAAATTTAATCGGGTTGCCAAAATCAAAACTATGTTTTTGATTGTGGTCATTCAATTAAGTTTAATCATTATGATATCACTAACATTCATGCTATCACCTTAGCACTTATACTTAAACTCAGCATTGTCCCAATATGCATTAAACTTATCATACTTGCTACTATGTATTTTGCTTTGTTCGTCTAACATGTACATGCAGAAAAGCAATAAGCAAGATCAATGTGGACATATGCAATAAAGAAATCATGGTGGGCTAAAGACGATGGATCCCACAAGATTTCTCTGAACCACCCGACGACATCTCCGGAGCCTCGCACCGGGGGTTCCGCTGCCCGGTCAGCGGACGGGGGTCGAGGGGGCAGCGCCCCCCGTCGGGGGTTCGGGGCCGAAGCCCCCGAAAGGTATTCAGTTTTTACAAACTGGATATCTTTGGACAGCTGCCGCCAAGGGAAAAAGCCAGCACCTATAAAAGGAAGAAGCCAAGCCATGCCATCATCATTTCAAGACTCTGAAGAAGCCTGCACCTGCCTTAGTTTATCTGGAGTCTGTAATGAGTCTTAGAAATTATTGTAAACACAAGAAATGGATGGCAAAATCGAAAGCTAGGGCAGAAATAAGCCCAGGATCATTTTTGGTGGAAAACGGCATACCGACGGTATACCGGTGTATACCGGCGGTATACCGGTTTTTGTTCACAGAAAGTTTCTGTTTACAAAACCGGCATACCGACGGTATACCGGATCATACCGACGGTATACCGCTTCCGAAACGTTGAAATTCCAACGGTCGGATTTCCAGCCATTAATGATCCTAACGGCTATATTTCTAGCCGTTGCAATCCCAGACCGGTATACCGCCGGTATGCCGGATCATACCGACGGTATGCCGGTTCGTGGACTGAAAAGTTGCCTTGAGCTCTTTTCAATGCTTTGGTTATAAATAGCCTTGAAACCCTTCATTCAAGGTTGATGCTTTGAGCCTAAAAATTTCTAAACCACCAAAGCCTATCCACAAACAACTCTACAAAGCTTTCATTTGCCATTCACAAATTGTGTTAGAGTTATTGAGTTGAAAAGTGAGATCTTCATCCTATTGTATAAGGAGATCAAAACCTATTGTGAAAGGTTGAAGTTGGAGAGTCTTCGTATCCAAACTCTCGGTTGAAGTTGGAGAATCTTCGTATCCAAACTCTCGGTTGAAGTCGGAGAGCCCTTCGGATTAAAGCTCTTGTGTAAGAAGTTGGCGAGTTCTTCGGATCCAAACTCGTGTGTACCTATTTGCTCAAATAGTGGATTAAAGTCGGAGAGAGTTCCGGGACTGGACTGCCTCTTAGGAGGATACCAGGATACATCGAGTGTCGGTATTGTGTTTGCTTCTTCTCTTGCACTTATATTTTTAAATTGCCAATTAGCTTGTGCTAAATGCTTGATTAGTTAGCTTGACCCTATTCACCCCCCTCTAGGGTTCCTACAGGGTGGTCATTCCCACTCCAAACAGCTATGATAAATAGTCACAATGATCGGAGTCCAACCTCTGCAAAATAGAAAGTAAAGAGATGTAAAACTGTCCACTAAAATGTCTCAAGGAAATCAATAAGCTAGAAGTCAGTGGGAGATGCCTCATTATCAATGTAGGATGGATCCAGTGCCGCTCCGTACTCCTGCAGGAAGTCGTCTAATCCTGGAGAGATAACCAGGTCCACAGAGGGACGTTACAAGATACAAAAAAATATCATGCCATATAAACTGTGATATATAATAAAGAAAAGGTGAATGCAAATCGGGTGCCTACCAGTTCTACAGTGATAATGCAGTTAAGAACATACCTTCAACGCATGGGCATCTAGCTCAGGTGTAGGTAACCCAGGTATGGTCCCATCAGGATACCAGGAACCTTAAAGCATAACATTCCTCGAATGTCAGAGGCCAGTAGGATCAGGAATAGAAAAGTGCATAAGTGGCCCATACATTAAGAAAGCTGTTCTCTCCACCGAATGCCTAGTAGGGTCACATCCATGACTCATGAAACCTCTAGTAACTGCCAAGTCTACCAGCATGCAATTCTATTGGCAGTTACTCCTATCCATCGCATGCCTCATACGTATCGGTGGCCAGCCGACTACGCGAGCACGTGTCCTACATGTGACTCACAACATGTGGTAAATCAAGTGTCAAGGTCATATGAGATATACCGATACCTCATCAACAAAGGGGTGGTCACTAAACTAAGTCAATACAAGAGTAATAAATAAAAGCGAGAAAATGGTCGATAGAGTCGCTTGCACCCAAGTGTGACTTGGACGCACAATTTTATAATATTAACAAATAAGAAATACTAAAAATAATAATTGAAAATAAGAATATATAAATCATAGAGTAAGGTGGCAAGGTATATTGCCTGGTGGTGCGAAGGTGGCAGGTCCAAGAATCACAATGCCGCAAAAGAATGTCACAATCTCCAAACAACTCCGGATGCTGAAACAAACATCAAGAACGTACTCGAAATAAGTGATATACCTAGGGAACGCCTGTCCAAAAGTCAAATTCTAGAACAGTGGCAAAATCGTAATTTCGGATCAAAATGATGTCCGTCGTTGGATCCATTTTGCACCGTGCCAGTATATATGGTCTCTAAAGTCATCAAATTATCTATCTACAAGTCCGGTTAGAGGAGATGAACTCAACGGTATGTCCAATTTTGGATTCCGATGAGCCATGCACAAAATCGCCCGTTGGATCGGATCGCGGGCCCGCCAAATAGGCGTTCCAGTCGACCTTCTCAGAATCGGACCAAACTTGGCATACAAGACCAAAAAATAATACGGTCCTGCTGGCGCAAGTTTCGTCTCGATTTGACGAACGTGCACAAAGTAATTGGAAAATTTGCAAATAGGCCGATACGGTGAATTTCGACGGATACGCATCAAATTCGTCGCGCACACGCGACCAATTTGAATTCCGCCAAAGCCCATACGTCCACGAAGTCGATACGCACCTTTTGATGCTTTCGGTTTGTAACTATGTCGCCCGATTTGGCGGGACGTACGTCGTATCGAGAAGATTTTCTAAAATTTGAAAACAAAATTGACAGTTTTTTGCATAAGTCAATCATCACTTAATTCTCTGTACAAATAACAAAATAAGATTCTAAAAAGCGCGTTCTGTTCATGGTTATGTTGTCTACAGAGGTGTTTAATTTGTTTCTCGAAAACCCTACTATTTAGTTCGAAAAGTGGCTTACAAGTTAGGGTTTTGGAGTGGTTTCCTGTTCTGTTTCTCGGCAGCGAACGTGCCACTTCGCGTCGATTTCTGCGCCGATCCAGGGCACGAGGTCAAAATCCCTTAGAAGGGTTTCGAAGAGGGTTACAAGGTCTCTCAATAGGATTTAACGGTTCGCAAAATGATGGAAAACTAAAAGAGAGATCGATGCTAGAAGTTGGGTACCTTGTGATAAAAAATCTGGACTCGCACAGTGGTGCGGTAGGCCTGGGGGTGCCTTAGAGTGAGGTTCAAGAGGGATTGTTGGGATATGAATATGTAGATGTTAGTCTAGGTTAGAGTTTTGATATCTAGCTTATTAGAGTTAGAGTTGAGTGATAGATTAGAATCATGTTAGTCTATGTTAGTGACATGATAGTGTGCATGTTTGAGTCCATGTTAGTAAGGTATTTGGATATGTTGAGGGTAAAGCACTAGTTAGAGTTCGAGTATTGATATGTTAGTTAGATATTGTATAGATAGGTTTAGTTAGAAGTTTGATTCTTGGTATCTCATGATACCAAGTTATCATGATAAGGAAATGGTGTATTTACCTTACCTTCAAGGTAAATAGATAGTTACCTTATTACCTAGGGGAGGTATCAAGATACCAAGTTTCAGTATCGAGATACGAGGATAAGTGGTTAGAGTACCCTAGCAAGGTAATAGAGTCTCATGAGGTGAGTTAAGGTAAGGGTAGGGTAAGTTAGAGGCTAAGGTAGGGATTTACCTTGGAAAGGGTAAACGGGGTAAGTTAAGATAATATCTATTTCTCAACATATGAGCTAAATACCTTAAGATATAGTTATAGTTAGGATTTTATGGTTGGTAATGGTTAGGAATTGTGGACTTAGACTAGTTTTGACCTCGATTGACCACAGTTGACTATTTTGATCAAAAGTCAACAAAAAGTCAACCGTAGCCTAGTTCTGACTAGAACTTGACCGAAGTTGACCAATTGACCCTTGCTAGCCTAAGTTTGACCAGTTGACCAAGATAGCCTTGTTGTTGACCTAGTTTGACTAGATGTTGACTTGGGTTGACCCAGAGTTGACCAAGTTTGACTCGGACCTAGTTTGACCTAGACAGTTGACCAGGTTTGACTTAGAGTTGACTTTGACCTAGATTGGCCTAGAAATCATGTAGATGTATCATAAAAATCATCTGTCTTATTTTAAACACATATAACCTGTACTGTTCTATTTAGGACATTGTGACTCCGGTGCAGACATCTGATATTATATTACTCTTTTCAGAGTAGCAGGCGAGTACATTCTCTGATAGTTCTCTCATTTACTTGTCAATTACTGTATTTCAGTTCTAGTTAGTTGTATGCGATTCTCTGTTACAATACGTGTGGATATTTCTGGATTCATGTATACGACATACTTTTATTTTCTGGCCTCTATTACTGGTATCATCTCTATTACTGGAATCACCTACTGGAATCATTTAAACTGGAATCATTTACTGGAATCATTCACTGGTATCAATAATTTTGGCTAGACTCATCTTGAATCATTGTGTCAGAATTCTGGATTCACTTGCTGGGAGGGGAAATACTAGAGTAAGACATGTAGACATACCCCAATCTGGAATCTTCCAACTGGAATCTACTGAAATAATAGCCATCTCACACCCGGCCAGGTGTGTGATGTGCCGTATTACCTACAGCCGTTTACATGTCGAACTCGATATTTTAAAACACACTGCTAGAGTATAGGCTGGACTCACCCTGGAATCATTGATCACTATAACTGGAATCGTCCCTTACTGGATTCATCTTGTATTAGATTCATCTTGTACTGGACTTACATTGGAGTTATACTGGTCCACATTGCTGTCTGAACTTTATATCATATTACCCTGGTTCAGCTAGTTCTATTTTTACAGTCTTCATTGCTATGATTCTTCTCTTGTTTAGTATTTACTTTCTTTGTACTTTATCCGTCTTTCTTACCATCACCTGAATATAAACTGCCATTTTCATCAATACAACTGTCTATAACTGCTGTATAGTTCTCTGTCATTTACTTGGTTTTCTAGATAAGATTGTGCTCGTTCCTGTCCTGACTGGACCTGTTGAAAATTTTACAGATGATTGCCCTGAGGACACTTGCCTACATATTATGGACCCGGAGACAGGATGGCTACCTTTGGCCCCGACACTCAGGAATGATCGGGATTTAGTTTAGTAGACTAGCATATATTTTTTCTATGTTAAACTTGTTGTAGTGGATTGAGACTTGTGTAGTATTTGAGATTGTTGAAAGTTGTTATTTTAGTAGTTGTCTTCTATTCTTAGTTATTATTCTGTGTTATCTTATCGTGCTTAGACTGTGATTGAGTTACGATATCTTATACTTGTTCTCCGTTCGGAGTCGATCACGATGAGTACATTATTCATTGCGTGAGTTGATGGTTAGATAGTGACCTAGAACAGCGTTCTACCGTCGACACTGCGGCGTAGGCTGGGCGTTGTTACGTGCTCGTACCCCTACGGTGGGAGCGGGTCGTGACACGTTTTTAATGGTAGCCCATGCAGGTTAAGACTCGCATTAGTGCGATATCGTGGTAGTACGGTGACTTAGTTGTACTGCTGCGAGCCTGCGTTAGGATTGAGCGATAGGGTTTAACGGAAAGGTACTCAATCACAGTTAGGACTACTTGAGAGATTCCTGGACGACCCTTGAGAATCTCATTATGAACTTCAAATTGAAAATCCTTTTCCTCTTGTTTTGATTCACCCTCACTCCTTGATGTTTAAAGGATCTTAGACTATTAACTTCCTTCATCATTATCCTTACTATATTTTGTCTATCTTATGTTGCTAATTTAGCACCAGTTTTGTAAGCTGATCTTTTCGAGCTTGATCATGACATACTTTATTGGGGGCCGGCACCCACTAACATATTGTCTAATCAGAACCGGTGCATGATGGTCTGATCAACCTATTGTACTTTGGTTCGCTCTATATTATTCTACATGGAGGACGACATAGTTAAATTTGCCCTAGAGTCTCATCCATGACAGCTTTGGCAATTCTCTTTTGAATTATTTCCATCGCCCATGAACCACGTATTGTACTTAATAGCATCGTCTTGAACTCTTTTATTTTGCCTTCACATATTTCAGATAGAAAAGGCACTGTACTTGATAGGTCAACCCAAGGTATCATGTTCAGTTTTCCTATCCATAGGAAGAAATTGTCTTATTTCTATATCCTTGCATCATCCTTTAAATTCTAATTCTTTGATCGTGACCAGTTGACCGGGTCATCCTCCTTATCAACCAGTGTTTGGGGTCATATTCAATTGAATAAATTCAATTGTGACATGGATACCAAATCTTGGATACTCGTGCTCAGACTTCAATGGCCTCGTTCTCCATCTTGTCCAAACTTCGATATATCCTGAAATTGATCAACTTAGATCGTGCCAGGACTAAATCCTCCTCTATATACTGTGTTATTGGATTTCAATGCTATTGACACTCGTGTCTTAACCCTTCGATTTTGATCATCTTTGGAAGGGTAATCCTTCATAATAAATTCCTAGTTGTCTTTACCAGTTTCATATAGGATGGTAGACTGTCCCTTTGCACCTCCTTTTGAGGGAGCTAGGCCACCTGTAGCTCAGCACCAGAGGGGTAGAGCTTTTGCGATGGCGGTCGAGGAGACCGACGCTGCAGGTGATGGGTTAGCAGGTTGTCCTTCTCATTCTTCTTTCCACTTTCCTGTGTGATTCTATTAGTACCTGCCAGGATATTATTTTGATTGCTAGATAGTGTAGCTACCCCGTGCGAGACTATGAAATCACGACCAATAGGATTGTGTTGCTTCGACTTTGATTTGCTGGGGGTTTGACCTAGTAGGGATACGATCATCTTAATTTCGAGGACGAAATTTTTCTAAGGTGGGTAGGATTGTAACACCCAGTTTTCCAGATGAGGGTAATTTTGAAATTTTGTAATTTTAATTATTGATATTTGATTCACATTATGATTTTTTAGTGATTTTTAATAATTTTTAAACTATTTAAGAATTGATTTAAGTCATGACTTGTAATTTTAATGTGCTGCTAGTGAAACCTGAGAGACTGCATGACCTAGAGCCTAACCATGTCATTAGGATGTTTAATTATCATTTTTAGCCTAGGGGTAATTTGGTTATTTTGACTTATTTGAATTATTTGGTAATTTGTTGAATTGGTGAATTCTAGTTTGACTTTGACTTGTTGAGACCTAGTGGACTAGCCTAGAAGCTAACCCAAACCATGGTGACCCTAGTCTAACTTGAGTTAACCTATTTTAGTCATTAGAGAATAGTTTTAGAATGAGGGGATTTGGTTTAGTGAATTTAAGTCATGGCTTGTGATTTCATAAAATGACTTATGACTTAATTATTTGATTGACCATGACTTAAGCCCATGGGCCATTTAGTGAACCCTAACCCTAATTATTGAACCTATGAGCAGCCACATAGAGATCCCCACCCTATTTAAACACTTGTTCATTAGGGCTTGCCTCTTTTTATTATTCCAACACTTGGAGAAAAGAAAGGTAAGTTTTCCTCTTCCAAAAATTCCCATTTTGTTCATTTGATCTCATTTTTCATCCTAGTCTTTTGCATTGAGTTCTAATTTAAGTTTATGGACTGTTGGTGGAGAGCTATTTCAGTTTGGGATCAATTTGGAGCATTTGGCCATCAAGAAGAACACCCCCCATTTGGAGCTTTTCCATGCAATTTGCACTTATAGGTAAAACCCTTTAAATTGATTTAAATTTCGGTTTTCTTTGCATGTAGGGCTAGATCTAGGAGTCCCCTAGCTGTACTCCGAATTTGGGTGGATTTCGTGTCCGTTTGGTGTCCGTATCGGGCACGTGTCATAGTGTATGTTAGGTGTTCGATAGAATGCCCCTTAGGAAATTATTTTTGATTTTCAAAAATATAATTACATGAATTGGTAGATCTTAGTATGTACATTAAATTTTGTGAAGGGTGTTAGGTGTTTTTGTGTCGTTTTGTGTCAGCTTTTGCTGTTGGACACGCGTACACGACACGAGTGCACTGTCCTGCTCACTGACACCTCGTGTGCACTGTACACGACACTTGGACACATGCCACTTGACACAGACCTAGGGGCAATGTCTGACAAGACACCCCCAAAGTCTCGTATCGAGTCGTGTCGTGTCGAGTGAGAAAACTCACTCGCACTGGTCGAGCACAGCCTGTGCACGAGTGCACAGACCTCACTGACACGACCTTGTAACTCAGACACGACATAACTTGAAGTATGTGCAGACACCTAGACACCTAGCCCTAGTCCCCATCTACCCCTATACACGACCACGATATGTCAGTCGCGTGTCACGCACACGAGACTGTGACACGCCTGCACGAGGCACTGCATCGTACCTGTGTTCTCCCCTGCCACTCGAGCCCCCTGCAGGACACGACACGGACTCTTTGGACACAAGTTTTGGTGGACACGAGGGGACATGCACTGACATTATTCCCCCAAAGTTTCGTTGGATTTCGTGGAGTGGTTAGGTAAAAATCGACCGTACACCGACATTGCACTGTCTGTGCATGGTTGAGTTTTTGTCTCTGATACGGCCTTGGACACGAGACACGATGCGACTTGGACTCGACCTAGTAGACTCAGTAGACACGTGGACACCTAGTCTACAGGTTGACACACTTACACTACCTTAGTGTTGGACACAATGTGTCCTATAGACCCCTACACACTCGCACGAGGACCTGTCTGTGCACAAATTGATACCCCTACTGACACTTGGATTTTGGACACTGTTTGGACACATGGTGGACACGTATATATAGACACACCTAGGTGGCACCTCTGTACACATGTTTCTACATAATTTCGAGATTTCTCTTGTGTTGTTATTTAGGTTTTCCTTTGAAATTTCATAGGATCAGTTATTCTCAGTTTTGTTAACAGTTCGATTGGGCCTTCTGGTCGACACACCACTTGCTGTTTGACATTTCCCTAGACTGACATGTTCACATCTTTGCCTTGACACCATGTGACACACACAAGCACTTGCCCATTTCATTACACATCATTTTACCACTGTGCAATATCAGAACCAGTAGCAGTAATGTAGGTATGCATATGTTGTAGATATGAATGAAACATGTAATGATATCTGAGTTCAAAACTATATTAACCTGAGAATTATAGTTAGGATGTGAGCTTAGGTTTCATCTCAGGATTTCTGAGATTTCAGAATATATATATATATATATATATATATATATATATATATATATATATATATATATATATATATATATATATATACACATATCTAAGTTATATTTGATTGACAATTGATTTAGGATTTAGTTGATTCCTGAGCATCAGGAGTCGGGTTTTGGGTCTTGAGAATATAGGTATGGGAGTTTGGTGCTAAGATGTTGGACTCCATTCTCAGGTTCTGAGATGGTGGGGAAGGGTATTTACATTGATGTATATGGCTAGGTTAGAGTGTAGGAGTGTGTTAGTTGAGTAGGTTGATACCTAAGTGAGAATGGGGTTTGGGTTTTAGAATGAGGGATTAGCCATGTATGTGTGTGTGTGTGGATGTGTTTAGAGGAGAGAGAAGGTTTTGTGTTGTGAGAGTAAGTGAATGAATGAGGTAGAGTGGATGAGTTGAATGGATGATGAGTAGAAGAGAGTAGGAGAAGGAGAGACCACAGCAGGCAGCAGCTTGGGGGCTGCTGTGCAGCCCCATGTTGGCCCCACATTTGACCCCCATTATCCACTATATATACCCATATATATATGGTTATATGTGTGTGTGTGGGTGCCTTAGAGTGAGGTTCAAGAGGGAATGTTAGGATATGAATATGTAGATGTTAGTCTAGGTTAGAGTTTTGATATCTAGCTTATTAGAGTTAGAGTTGAGTGATAGATTAGAATCATGTTAGTCTATGTTAGTGACATGATAGTGTGCATGTTTGAGTCCATGTTAGTAAGGTATTTGGATATGTTGAGGGTAAAGCACTAGTTAGAGTTCGAGTATTGATATGTTAGTTAGATATTGTATAGATAGGTTTAGTTAGAAGTTTGATTCTTGGTATCTCATGATACCAAGTTATCATGATAAGGAAATGGTGTATTTACCTTACGTTCAAGGTAAATAGATAGTTACCTTATTACCTAGGGAGGTATCAAGATACCAAGTTTCAGTATCGAGATACGAGGATAAGTGGTTAGAGTACCCTAGCAAGGTACTAGAGTCTCATGAGGTGAGTTAAGGTAAGGGTAGGGTAAGTTAGAGGCTAAGGTAGGGATTTACCTTGGAAAGGGTAAACGGGGTAAGTTAAGATAATATCTATTTCTCAACATATGAGCTAAATACCTTAAGATATAGTTATAGTTAGGATTTTATGGTTGGTAATGGTTAGGAATAGTAGACTTAGACTAGTTTTGACCTCGGTTGACCACAGTTGACTATTTTGATCAAAAGTCAACAAAAAGTCAACCGTAGCCTAGTTCTGACTAGAACTTGACCGAAGTTGACCAATTGACCCTTGCTAGCCTAAGTTTGACCAGTTGACCAAGATAGCCTTGTTGTTGACCTAGTTTGACTAGATGTTGACTTGGGTTGACCCAGAGTTGACCAAGTTTGACTCGGACCTAGTTTGACCTAGACAGTTGACCAGGTTTGACTTAGAGTTGACTTGACCTAGATTGGCCTAGAAATCGTGTAGATGCATCATAAAAATTATCTGTCTTATTTTAAACACATTATAACCTGTACTGTTCTATTTAGGACATTGTGACTCCGGTACAGACATCTGATATTATACTACTCTTTTCAGAGTAGCAGGCGAGTACATTCTCTGATAGTTCTCTCATTTACTTATCAATTACTGTACTTCAGTTCTAGTTAGTTGTATGTGATTCTCTGTTACAACACGTGTGGATATTTCTGGATTCATGTATACGACACACTTTTATTTTCTGGCCTCTATTACTGGTATCATCTCTATTACTGGAATCACCTACTGGAATCATTTAAATTGGAATCATTCACTAGTATCATTATATTTTGGCTGGACTCATCTTGAATCATTGTGTCGGAATTCTGGATTCACTTGCTGGGAGGAGAAATATTAGAGTAAGACATGTAGACATACCCCAATCTGGAATCTCCCAACTGAAATCTACTGGAATGTTAGCCATCTCACACCCGGCCAGGTGTGTGATGTACCGTATTACCTACAGCCGTTTACATATCGAACTCGGTATTTTAAAACACACTGCTAGAGTATAGGCTGGACTCACCCTGGAATCATTGATCACTATAACTAGAATCGTCCCTTACTGGATTCATCTTGTATTAGATTCATCTTGTACTAGAGTTACACTGGTCTACATTGCTGTCTGGACTTTATATCATATTACCCTGGTTCAGCTAGTTCTATTTTTACAGTCTTCATTGCTATGATTCTTCTCTTGTTTAGTATTTACTTTCCTTGCACTTTATCCGTCTTTCTTACCATCACCTGAATATAAACTGCCATTTTCATCAATACAACTGTCTATAACTGCTGTATAGTTCTCTGTCATTTACTTGGGTTTTCTAGATGAGATTGTGCTCGTTCCTGTCCTGACTGGACCTGTTGAAAATTTTACAGATGATTGTCCTGAGGACACTTGCCTACATATTATGGACCCAGAGACAGGATGGCTACCTTTGGCTCCGACACTCAGGAGTGATCGGAATTTAGTTTAGTAGACTAGCATATATTTTTTTTTCTATGTTAAACTTGTTGTAGTGGATTGAGACTTGTGTAGTATTTGAGATTGTTGAGAGTTGTTATTTTAGTAGTTGTCTTCTATTCTTAGTTATTCTTCTGTGTTATCTTATCGTGCTTAGACTGTGATTGAGTTACGATATCTTATACTTGTCCTCCGTTCGGAGTCGATTATGATGCGTACATTATTCATTGCGTGAGTTGATGGTTAGATAGTGACCTACTACCGCCGACACGGCGGCGTATGCTGGGCGTTGTTACGCGCTCGTACCCCTACGGTGGGAGTGGGTCGTGACAAGAAATATGCCGCTACGTTGTCGTTGTTAAGGTATCTCAACAATGACTTATAGAGGTAATTCAACATTGTCTTATTGAGGCTCCGAATTTACTTCTTGATCATGATAGGTATAAAATCCTGCACATCGTCAAAAGTGATAGTAGGAGTCGTAATTGATTCCTTCTCAAAGACAATGATCCTGACTTTATTTCTCCCCCAAACTCAACATTCTCAAAAGCTATTACACTTCTCGTCTCAAAATTTTCTTTTGTGTGGGATCGTATAATTATTAACCCCTTGATTTGTCAGCATAGCCAATAAAGTAGCTGCTTACAATTGAACTTTGGTCTGTATTTCCTTTACACATTAATATAGACATTAAAGTCTATAAAGTCAATAAAATTCAAATCTCATCAGACACAAGTCGTTCAACTATATTTCTAGAGATGTGACCTAATCGCTTATGTCTTAATGAGGCTAAAAACATTTATTGTTAATTTTGCGTTTAGTACCACATGACTCCACTTGTAAGGTTTCATTGTAAGATGCAATAGTTTCAAGTGAATATAGGTTATCATAAACCTTAAGGAAACCGTTACCAATAATATTTGAATTTAAAGATAGACTAAACTTATTATTTTCAAATGAACAATGGTAACCAGATTTGTCCATTACGAAAACTGAAACTAAATTTCGTCTAAAAGACGGTACAATAAAAGTGTCTATCAAATCCAAATAATAATCGGTTCCTAAAAATAACCTAAAAAGTCCTATTGCTTTCACTTCTACCGATTTGCCATCACCCACATAGATGTATCTTTCACCATCAATTGGCTTCGGTAGCTCAGACAACCTTATCTATAAACACTAATGTGGGTAGTAGCACCAGAATCTAACCACCACGTGTTTTTTTTAGGTACTAAATCTAAATTAACCTCAGCATAGACTAAATTTAGAATATACTTTTCTTTATGCGCCATGTGTGGTACTTTGTACATTTCTTCTTTATGTGTCATGTCTTATCACAAAAGAACAACCCTTAGTTTTATATTGTTGTTTCTTTTGACCTGGACCCTTAGCAGCTACTATATTCATTTCTTTTTGCCCTTAAAGTTTACTCTATTAAATATAAAATTAAAATCTTATTGGCAGATATATTAACAACAATAACTGTAAAGAGAACAAAGCAACAAAAACAAATATGCTCTAACAAATAACCAAAGCGTAAAATATAGTCAAACAAATTCAAATAATGGTGAACCCCATCTCAAGATACCTAGTACATCATTAATATCAAGTCTTTGGATAGTGATATTAACTACAAGTGGTATTCTTGGTGTAATGATCAAACGTTGACAATAAGTCATGTCAAATAATAAGCCTATCTTTGGATCGGATTATTATTCACATGTAAACCTTATAATTGTCACACATTTATCACCACAAGTATGTGTGCAATTCGACCAAGTATTAACCTTCCTTTGGGCTGGCTAATACCCGCATGAATGTACACACATAAACATCTGACATCCCTCATAGACTATCTACGCAAGAGAGGTCACTTTGGCGACATCTCGTTTTAATGGGTCTATTTAGAATATTAGACAACTATTGCTAGTCACAAAAGGCACCAAAAATTTGAATGTTAACTAAATTTTGCAAAACTGAATCATGTCCAAAATTTTATGTACATGCATATTTAAAAAATTATTACTCAATTCAAATAATCATAAGTCAACAGATTACAGTAACAAATTTTACTGAATATTTGCATGAAAAGATTACATCAAAAAATCGACTGAAAATATATATCCAAAGAGGATAATATTCTTCTAATAAACCATACAGAAGATAATCATCCAATATCTTTATGGTATTGCATACAATATTGAAAGCTTGCCTAGTAGACTTCCTAATATTATAAAATTACAGTAGGTGGCCGGCAATAAAATATAGTATGTGCATGCATACCATTTCATAATTTATGTGTTCACAACAGAGAATACTTAGAAAGTCCAACTTTGTTGACTCCATCAGAGATCAAAACAAATATATCACTAACATACTAAAGTTTTATGGAATATTACGCATGAGGCAAATCTCATACAATATTCCCTTATAAGATGCACTCAAATCTTGAGTAAATCCCAAGTTGACATGTTAAAGTAATCTTCTTCCTTTTGTGTGTCCATTGCAAAATCAGACCTTCACAAATTATTTACCGAACAAAAAAAGATATCAACAGAACCATTATTTGGTTCTTTGAAACCAAGTTAAGAAGCTGAATCCATGTGAACAAACATAAAAGAAACTAGTAGTTCAAGGCTTGTTGCTAAGCCCTTAGTGTATAACAATGGAAGAAATAAAAAATTGGAGAACCCAAACCTATTATAGCCATCGTGTTACACTAAACAATGGATGAAATTAAAAAAAAAGAACCAAATATATATATATACATAATCTTACATTCTAAGATGGTAAAAGCACAACAAACCACCATATATTCCTCTATCATGACCTGAATCAATTAAAGGTTGAGGCTATAGCTTGCTGTTTCTATAACCAAAAAAATCCGTGGAGTGGCATCTCAGTCCGAGAAATGCAAACTCTCATCATCAGAATATGAACATTTTGTTAACAAATATTTTTATGCCAATATTCGAAGGACCGAAACTATAACCAGTGCGTTACAATATATATGTACATAAGAACACATCAACAACTACATTATATAATTGTATACATATCTCAATTTTGATGGAAAAAAATAGGAACCAGAAATTAAATTAGATCAAACGATCTAGGGTTTTCGAACAATAACAAAAATTAAAACTGACAACTTCAAACTTATGAATCAAACAGGGAGGCTCTAATACCACTTGTTAGAATTTTATTGTACCATGTCGATTCATGAGATGAAGAACATAAATTAAATTATGGAAGCATACCTGAATCCATTGCTAGGCTTGATGGATCTTGAAGCGATCGTCCTTTTGTGGGGTTCGATCTTCCAACTTGCTACGATCCTTAATGACAAAGAAGAATCCGAATCCTTTGTCCCTCTCTTTTTGTTGATGGGGATGCAAAAGAGAAAAAAGAGAAAACCTCTCTTTTGGTGGCCGTATAAGTTGGGGACCATAACCCTAATGAATACATATATTTATATGTTTTGATATTTCTAATTTGGCCCCTCATCAAATTAGAATTATCTCCTGTATCTACATATTAATTCCATGACAATTATACCCATAAGCCAATTTTCAAATAGACCACTTTAATTTGGCTTAATTATTTAGATAGCCCAACACAATTAATTTTACATGTATGGCCCCATATTATTGAATAATCCAACAGCAGCTACTGTGTTGGACTCAAGTGTGGGTTCTTTTTATTTTTATTTATTTATTTTATTTGTTGTTGTTGTTATTAGTGTTGTTTTCTTAGTCTTTGTTTTTTTTTATTATTACTGTCATCATCATCAGCATTGTTATTATTATTAATATTATTATCATTATTATTATTATTATTATTATTATTATTATTATTATGATTGTTTGTTTTGGGTTCCCTTTCTTTTTTTACTATTAGTATTTTTATTATTAATTATTGTTATAATTAGTGTATTTTGCCAACTAATGTTTTCATTTAAATCCTATAAATGTTTCTAAATTGTATTTGTCACATAAATAGTATATAGCTTACATATAAGTTCCAACCTGGCTTGGAAGTTTAAAATATATTACTATGTATTTTTGAGCTAAAATGCATTTTGATGAATTAAATTTTATTTCATTTTTCTAAAATAAATTCTTCCATTAAATTTTTTTAAATTATTTAAACTAATAAGATATAGTTTTCTACCTAAAATAATATTTTGACAAAACTTAAAAGTTAGCCCAAAACAACTTTTGGTTTTCAAGGTATTTCTCCTAAAAGAAAATTATTTCACTAATAAAATCTAGTTTTTAAATATTAGAGATATTTTTCTAAAATAATATATATATATATATATATATATATATATATATATATATATATATATATATATATATAGTTTATCCAATTTTCTTCGATTATCATCATGTCCGTGGTTAATCCCATCATTCATATTACATTGCCAATTCTGTACTTCATTACGTCAACCCTAACTAATCAGACTGTTCTGGACCCAATGGACCAGTCCGTGCCACCATCGGAGGCCCCTTTGCGTAGTTATAACATCGAAGTCAAACTTTGTGCCACATTGATCATCGCAGCACACCAGGCGACCCCACCAGGCAAGTATACTTTGCTAATTAACTGTCATATTATTTATTTTCAGCATTTATTTAATTTGTTTCATATTTGTTGTTTTTGTTACAAACTGCGCGTCCAAGCCATACTTGGGTGCAAGCGACTCTATTAGCCGTTACTTTATTTTATGCATGTTGACTTAGTTTTAGCAGACTACCTTCTTGTTGGGGGATATCCTTATATCTCCTTTGGCCATGACACTCACACTACACGGTTTGAGATATTTTACTAGGGGCACGACTCATTGACTGGCCATCTCTATAGTCGTGTGATGGATAGATCGTAACTGCTACGATTAAGGTATAGAGACTCGAGCAGTTACAAAACTGGGCGGGTCATGGACATGACTTGGTAAGTGTGGGAAATATTGGAGGAGGACAGTCACTAGTGCGTATGGAAAGCCAAACAGGTAAACCATAGTTTTTGAAAGGAACTATGGCGAGGTTATATTTGCAGATACCCTCTGACGTTTTGGACGTTACGGTCGGATACGTATGACTGGATGCCATTTACGTACTTATAGCCTAAATCCCACCCATGCGTAATGAAAGTTGTTTTCTAAATTGCATATTAGGCGGTTAGAATCCCCTTTGCATATTTGTGTCTAGGAGGGTCTTTTGTATATTATTTTATTATTTTGACAGTTCATATTAGCATGTTCTTCCTGTATCTTGTTACGTCCCTCTAAGGACCTGGTGATTTCTCCAGGTGTGTTTGTAATTTTTGCAGGTGCTCTAGCCAAGGACATAGTTTACAATCTACCTTCGCGATGCTAGCTTTTGGATCGTCTTTCGCTTCGCTCGACTCTTCCATCGTCACTATGTACTTCTCTCTTTTTGTTGGTAATGGATTTGTCGCCGTCCAACGTTTTGTACAAATGACATTTATAAGTTGATTTTATGATATATTGGTTTGTGGATGAGATTAGTTTCATGGTTACTGCATTTTACAGCTTATGTATACATACGAGGTTCCCTATATTGGAGTATGCTTCGTATGTATACAGCTGGCATGTTTACGTACTTGGTCCTAAGTAATTTGGGACTGGGGCATTAGATGTTTTTGTGGTGGCCCATGCAGGTCAAGATAAATTGTTTGGTTACTTTACCGTACCAAGCAAGCCTGCGTATAGGATTAGAGTCTAGGATCTCATCCACATACTTGACTGCCTTCTCGCTTGACTCCTCGAGTTGCATCAGCTTGATCCCTTCTATCGTGATTCGTGCCCTTCTTTCGTACTTGATAGAGATTAATAAGATAACCCATACTAGGTGAGCATAACCCATTGTCCCATCAACCCACTAGTTTAACTCTTGTGAGTTGGATAGAATGCCTTACGACCAAACCTTCCTTATGATCTTAACCAAGTCTTAGACAGGTAGACGGTAGGACGACTGTATAGGTATCAACATAGGACGTGAGCTATATTTTTAAGGACTTTGACCAAACTCTACTTCCTTTCAATTTTAATCTCACGTGCCTATGTTTTTACCATCTTGACTAATGTTGCTACTATAATCTAGTTTTGCAAGCTCATCAATCTATCGAGCTTGTTCATGACTTATGCTATTGAGCGCGCGCTCACTAACATATTGTCTAATCAGAACCGGTGCATGATGGTCTGATCAACCGAGTGCACTTTGGTTCGCTTTTTCATATACCGTTCTACGTGGATGGAGACATAGTTAAATTTGCCCTCTACAAGCTCATCCACGACTGCCTTGGCAATTCTCTTGAAATTATCCAGTCGTCTTTGAACCACATAATCGTATTCAATGTTATCTTTTTTGAACCCTATATTGCTTTCGCCATTCACCTACTTTAGAAGGACGAAGGCGCTTGTACGAATTCCTTCTAGCTGTCCTATCACTTATGCCCATTACCACTCAATGTGACTTTATCTTCGTCTTAAACTACTTGTCCTTTTCTCGACCCTAAACCTATTATCATGACCTCCTAATCACTTGGATGATTCCAATCATCCTTTTATTTGTGCTCTCAACCTAGATGACTAGTACACCGTTTTCTTCTTATGACCCATATCTCCTAAGCCCTAAATTATTCTCTTTATTCCTTACTATTCTCTAATTCGTGTTATCATGATTTTATTGCCTTAAACTAGCGACCTTCGTTCAATTCCATATCCATAATATATTTTCGTCTCTCTAAATACATGTTTGTGTAAATGTCACACCCCAGAACCAGAATACTGGAGAGCGGGGGCAGACATAGCCAGCTACGTATATTAAAATGGATTCCATCTCGCTATACGGTCACGGCTGTTTAGATACATGAGGGTTTACTACAAGCCAACAGTCTCCTATGGTCATGAACAAGCCTAGTGTCTCAATCACAAGCAAGTAAGTAAATGTTACAAGATGTATGATCATTAAATATACAATAATAAGGCGTCCCAAATATTACATATTCAGCTGATCATGAAGCTAGTCATTACAAAATGTGAGGACTAGCAAGAGTTTAGTCATACATGATCAACCCTAGGATCTGTCAATCATGTTACAGCCCGTAGGCAGACAATAAGTAAGTACAATCGAGCTAAACAGGTGCTCGTCGGCTAAACGCCTCAAAAGAATATTTTTACAATAAGTGGGAGATCAAAAATAAACCCACTCGTTGCCAGGGTTTCGTCTAGTGGCCACCATCTGGCTGGAAAGTCGGTAGATCCTCTGGAGCTGCTCCGAAATCTGGCCATACAAAACAAGCTGGGTCAGATCCCAGAAAGAGCAAGTGCCACAAAGGAAGCTTCACTTAGGAACTAAAACCAGCAATCAGCACAAGATATAAATAAAAGTAAGAACTGGAAATTAAGAAAATACATCAGGATGATATACGACGAGATAACCATGAAACTATTCAGATAACCAGGTTACAACCCGTAAACCAAACAAGGACCGGGGTTGTAACCCTTCGTCGGAACAGAACTTGGAATTCTCACCATTTATCGGTAAAATAATTATAAGCATTCTGGTCATTCAATAATCTGGAACAGGATCAGGGCAAGACTAGACCGGTTAGACTCCATCCAATCATTTCACGGCCAAGCAAGAATTACGGCTTGATACTTTAACTAACTAGGGTTGTCACAAGCCTAATTACTAACAAGATGCAGTGAGATTATTCCACAGCCACAAGCCCTGCAGACCATCCAGGTTACCCAGGACGAAAGATTAGGGTTGAATTCAGGTGGGTACATCGTCCAGGAAACGCATGTACCCTTAAGTAGCTTGAAGGGTGCAACACATGACAGTGTGCTGGAAATGTGCCCTACTCGACGGCAGGCTACAGATCCCAAGCGCGCCCAGGTAACGGGATTGCCTGTAGCTGGGAGATCTCTTCATGACTAATGTATTAATCTAGTTATTAGCCTTAGTCCATTTCAATGGGTACTCCTGACCGTGGTACTCAGGAGTCCCCTCCTAGACATGATGCAAGACAGGACTGGATTATTTGTACAAGCACAATCGTCCACGGTGTCCAGATAATTATACAGGTCATGTCATGTCAGGTAGCCGTCGCAACAGCTATTCGAGATAATCATGTCAGGTTTTATCATATCAAGTGTACTAGTCCGGAGTGCGCCACGACGGGCCACTATCAGGTCAGGTCAGGTTTTCTTGTCATGAGTGCACCACGACGGGTCACTGTCAGGTCGTGCTCCATTATCAACTCCAAACATATAAGTAAAATCAAGTTCATGACAAAAGACGTAAGGATATAAAATGGACGTAAAATATCTAATAAAGGAGTTACGAAACATGGGCAAATAATGATAAATAATAGTACACAGGACCATGAAAAAGTCATGCGGTTCAGTCATATGCGGCCAGGAAAGGAGGGGGCGCATGCGGCTGGAATTAATCGGGATCATGCGGCCCGGACTCAGAAGTCCATGCGGCCAGGGTCTAGGGTTCTCATGAGGCTCGGGGATCAGGGCCTATGCGGCTGGCAAGTGCTTGAGTTATGCGGTTCAGGGAGGTGAGCGCATATGCGGCTCGAATTAAAAAGGGGTCTTCATGCGGCTGATGGCGAACTCAAGTCCATGCGGCTCACATAGCAAAACCCATGCGGCCCGAAAGAAGTGAGGACGCATGAGGCTAGGTCAATGCGATGGCTTATGCGGCTGGGGGGGAACAGTTGCATATGCGGCTCGAGAAGAGTTCGTTCCTAGCCCCGCGACTAAGTCCATGTAGACTCATACGGCTGATGGGAAATGAGCCCATGCGGCTGAGTATGAGACTCAGCCTCATGCGGCTGGGACTTAGTTTCATGCAGTTTAGAAGTACAAGGGTCTCATGCGGCTGATGGCGACTTGCCGTATGAATACTCATGCGGTCAAGTACAGCCATGCACTAGGGAACTGTTCTTCTTCTCCAAAATTCCGAGGAGAAGGACACTAGGAACCCATGCCTTCCAAGCTTCATAAAACTTTCATCCGGAGCCCAAATCCGAACTTCCTCAGGTCAAAATGGGGTAGAACGAGCTACTCTACAACATGGAACCATCAAAACATAGAAATAACAAGATTAAGTAGATCAAAACCCAAGAAATCCGAAAATAAAATAAACATAGATCTACAAGAATCTAGCCATGGAAAGTGAAAATGCCAAGTACTAAAGTGCTTTAGAATGTAGTAAGGAAGAGAATGAAGTAATAAAGTTGGAGTTCCTCTATGAAGCAAGTTGCACTTGCCTAGACCTCTCTCTTCTTTCTCTGGTAGGTAGGGAAGTAAATGAGGAAGAAGAAGATGATAAATGAAGAGAGAGAATAAAGAGGGCTAATAAATACAAAATGGTGGTGGTAGGTAGGGGTTCACCTTAGGTTCATCATGAACCAAGAGCAATCCTAAACCGAACCAAGCCAACCCAAACCAAGAATAAACCAAGCCCAGGGAGGAAATGCTAAACTAGGAATTAAGCAATACAAGATAAAATACGTACACATATTCCAGAAATACGTAATACGAACCACAGGCATTACAACTCTACCCACCTTAAAAGAATTTCGTCCTCGGAATTTAATTAAGAGGCTAGAGAGACAGAATAAGCTACACTAATCACAGGCAAGCTATACTAGACAATCAATCAAGCAATCAATCATGCAAGCAAGGAATCGAAGGCATGAGGCATAAGAAAGACATTATACCTCACGAGTCAAACAGGTCGGGATATCGCGCACGATCGGATATCATCCTCACGCTCCCACGTTGACTCACCCAAAGAGTGATGACCCCAAGCAACTCGGACTAACTTGATAGTCTTATTCTTGAGTGTCTTCTCCCTCCGGTCCAATATAGACACGGGCCTCTCCTCATACGAAAGGTTGGTACCAACAACCAATTCCGAATGATCCAGGATGTGGCTCGGGTCCGGGATATACCGTCGTAATTGGGATACATGGAACACGTTATGCACCTCGCTTAGCGACGGCAAAAGAGCGAGACGATAGGATACATCTCCTACTCGCTCCAGAATATCGAACGGTCCTATATACCTAGGACTAAGCTTTCCCCGGACGCCGAAACGAATGACGCCACGGTTAGACGAAATCCTCAGGAATACATGATCGCCGACCGAAAACTCGAGAGGGCGTCGATGAGAATCGGCCCAATGGCGCTGGCGATCTTGGGCAACTCTAAGATGATCTCGGACTCTCCTGACCACCTCAACTGCCTGAGCGATCATTTCTGGACCAAGCATTTGTCTCTCTCCAACATCATCCCAGGCTAGCGGGGATCTGTACTTCCTACCATACAGTGCCTCGAACGGTGCCATCTGGACACTGGCCTGGAAACTGTTGTTGTACGAGAATTCTACCAGGTGCAAGTGATCTTCCCATGAACCACCGAAGTCAAGTGTGCATGATCTCAACATATCTTCAAGAGTCTGGATCGTACGCTCCGACTGGCCATCTGTCTGCAGGTGATAAGCTGAACTGAACTGGAGGCGAGTCCCCAAACTCTCTTGCAAGCTACGCCAAAAGTGTGACGTAAATCTGGAATCTCGGTCCGAGGTGATACTGACTGGCACTCCGTGCAACCTGACAATCTGCCTGAGGTACATCTCTGCTAGCTGAGCCGTCGACTGACCAACTCTGAATGGAAGAAAGTGAGCCACTTTCGTGAGCCGATCAACTATAACCCAGATAGCATCTCTACCAGCTGGGGATCTAGGTAGTCCAGTCACAAAATTCATGGTCACATGCTCCTACTTCCATTCTGGAATCGGCAAGGGCTGAAGAAGTCCAGCGGGCCTCTGATGTTCAGCTTTAACTTGTTGGCAAACCAAACACCGAGAGACAAACCGAGCTATCTCCCGCTTCATGCCATTCCACCAAAAGTGCTGACGGATGTCTCGGTACATCTTCGTACTGCCAGGATGGATGGAATACTGCGAACTGTGCGCTTCTGACATGATCTCCTGCCGGATATCTCCGTTGGGTACACAAAGACGCTTACCATGTCGAAGTGTACCATCTGCTAACAGCTCTGGTTGTGCTGTTAGAAAATAAACTCCGGCTCTCCTGCTCAAAGTATCTGCAACAACATTGGCCTTCCCAGGATGATACTGCAAGTTGACATCATAATCCACAAGAAGCTCCAGCCATCTCCTCTGACGCATGTTAAGATCCTTCTGAGTGAAAACATACTTCAGACTCTTGTGGTCGGTGAAAATCTCCACCCTATCTCCATACAAATAGTGCCTCCACAACTTAAGTGCAAACTCTACTGCTGCCAGCTCCAAGTCATGGGTTGGGTAATTCCTCTCATGATCACGAAGTTGTCGTGATGCATAAGCTATTACCTTCCCATGCTGCATCAGAACACATCCTAAGCCTCTGCCTGAAGCATCACAATATACTGAGAATCCTCCGGTTCCATCTGGAAGCGTGAGAATAGGAGCTGTTATCAGGTCTCGTTTCAACTTCTCAAATAAACTCTGACACTCTGTCGTCCAAGCAAACTGCGCATCCTTGTGGGTCAACTGCGTCAATGGCGCTGATATCCGAGCAAAATCCGAAACAAACCGCCGGTAGTAGCCGGCCAATCCAAGAAAACTATGAACCTCTGCAACTGTGCTGGGCACTGGCCATGACTCAATAGCCACAATCTTTTGGGGATCCACTTCTACTCCTCCTCGAGTGATGATATGACCCAAGTACGAAATGCGATCGAGCCAGAACTCGCATTTACTGATCTTGGCATATAACTGGTGCTCCCTGAGAATCTAAAGAACCACACGGAGATGCTGCTCATGCTCCGCCTCACTCTTGCTGTACACCAGGATGTCATCCAAGAACACAATCACAAACTGATCCAAGTAAGGCATGAAAATGCGATTCATGAGATCCATGAATACGGCTGGCGCATTGGTTGCTCCAAAAGGCATAACAAGGAACTCCCAATGCCCATATCTCGATCTAAAAGCTGTCTTCGGGATGTCCTGCTCTCTGACTCTGATCTGATGATAACCTGAGCGCAAATCAATCTTCGAGAATACTGAAGCCCCCTTGAGTTGATCAAACAAGTCATCTATCCTCGAAAGAGGATATCTGTTCTTGATTGTCACGGAGTTCAAGGTACGATAATCAACACATAACCTGGACGTACCATCCTTCTTTTTCACAGGAAGCATCGGGGCTCCCCAAGGCGATCCACTAGCATGAATGAATCCCTTGGCTCGAAGTTCTTCAATCATCTTGTACAATATCTCCAACTCTGACGGTGCCATCCTGTAGACTCTCTCTGACACTGGGGCTGTCCCGGGAATCAAGTCTATAGTGAACTCGATTTCCCGCTCTGGAGGCATACCTGGAAGCTCTTCTGGAAAAACATCTAGGAACTCATCCACTATCCTGGGCAACTGCACTGCTGCTACTGCCATCCGCAATATCGGAGGAGAAGGCTCAACTTCATCTCGGGAAAAGAAAAACTCTGGCTCACCTGGAATGCTAAAAACAACCCTGCCAATGTGGCAGTCTATTCTAGCATACTGGTTCCTCAACCAATCCATCCCTAAGACCACATCATAATCGGCCATCGGAAATTCTATCAATCTAGCGGGGAATTCTCTACCGCTAACTACGATCCGACACGAGGAAAACACACTATCTACTCCCACAAGTCCGTTACCAGTAAGTATATTAAGCCTTACTGATAATGACTCGGGCTCCAATCCTATCCGTGTCGCGAATCGTACAGACATAAAAGAATGCGATGTACCAGAATCAAATAAAGCTAAAGCTGGAAAGGAGTTGACGAGAATAGTACCTGCCACTACCTCTCCTGGTGCCAATCCTTCCTCTGCGGTCATCACCATAGCATGACCATGCCCTCGGGGCGCTGGTCCCCTCTGCTGAAATCCTCGCTACCTGCTCTGACTCAAGGCTTGGGCTTGTGCATGCTGCTGGGGGTTCTGCTGCTGGAACATCTGGGACTGAGGCAGCAAGGGCCTCGACAATGGGTACTGCTGCTGCTGCTGCTGGACCGGTGCTGGTCCTCTCACCGAAGAGCTAGAAAGGTTGGACGATGATGAACCACCCCTATTCGGACAGGATCCAACCCTATGGTCTGGTGCTCCACAGGCCAGACACAATCCCTGTGCCCTGCGACACTCTGCCACCACATGGCCTGGCTTCCCACAATGAGAACAACCCACTGCGGAAGATTGCTTCTGCTTCTGCTGCTGAGGGTACGTCGAAGTGGAATGCTGAACCGACGTTACTGAGGCCGCCCGCCTCGGAGCTCCAATAGTCAAAGCCCTGGCTGCCGGGGCTGGTGCTGAAGACTGATTCATCTGGCCGTGAGATCTCTTCCGACCTCCGGCCCTATCCATAATCCTCTGGGAGGTATACTCATGCCTCCGGGCTGCTCTCAAGACTGCATCAAAAGTCTGATGCTCAAACTGCTCAACTGCCAACAAGATCTCTAGGTGAAGTCCCTGCTGGAATCGCTGGACTCTATCATACTCGGTTGCCACCAAGGTGGGAGCAAACCGACTGAGTCTCAAAAATTCGGCCGCATATCCATCGACCGTCCTGCCTCCTTGCTTCAGATTGGTAAACCTCGTCTGTAGATCATACCGAGCCACGGCATCGAAATACTTGGTCTGGAATCTCTCTCTGAACAGCGCCCAAGTAATAGGTGCTGCTAATCCAACGGCCTGAGCTGCCCACCAGCTGCGGGCAAGATCTAACAACTGTAGGCGCACAACGGCCACCTTCTCGTTCTCTGGAGTCCTGGCTGCTTCTAGAACCACCTCTGTGTCCTGAAGCCATGCATCTGCCGCAATAGCATCTTCACTACCGTCAAAGAATGGAGGGTTCAAGCGCTTGAAGCTGTTGGCCGCGCTGTTACCCTGATGACCTCCTCTGGTCAAAGCATCCGTCACTGCCTGGTGCAAGGCATCTCTACACCGGTCTTGGGAAGCTATCAAGGTCCTGACGAGTCCTACCAAAGTGCCGTCATCAGGCTCGGCAGGCTAAACTGGCTGGACTGGTGGCTCTCCATCAGAAGGCACAACTCTGGAGGCTACTCCGGAATGCTGGGCTTGATCCCCGGGTTGCTGCTGATCTGCGGGAGGTGCTCCGCCTTGCTGATCGGTAGGACCACGGACAATGCCACTGAAGAAGACGACATAGGAAACAATAAGGAAGGACCAGGACAGATCAACGATACAAGCACATGATCAGGACAAGAATCCAGGGATTCAGAAGATACGAGCAGAGATCAAGGACGAATACTGATTGAGACATCTATTCGGTAAACCCTCATATATCTTGATTTACAAGACCTGCATGGGCCACCACTTAAACCATATCACGCCCCAGAACCAGAATACTGGAGAGCAGGGGCAGACATAGCCAGCTACGTATATTGAAATGGATTCCATCTCGCTATACGGTCACGGCTGTCTAGATACATGAGGGTTTACTACAAGCCAACAGTCTCCTATGGTCATGAACAAGCCTAGTGTCTCAATCACAAGCAAGTAAGTAAATGTTACAAGATGTATGATCATTAAATATACAATAATAAGGCATCCCAAATATTACATATTCAGCTGATCATGAAGCTAGTCGTTACAAAATGTGAGAACTAGCAAGAGTTTAGTCATACATGATCAACCCTAGGATCTGTCAATCATGTTACAGCCCGTAGGCAGACAATAAGTAAGTACAATCGAGCTAAACAGGTGCTCGTCGGCTAAACGCCTCAAAAGAATATTTTTACAATAAGTGGGAGATCAAAAATAAACTCACTCGTTGCCAGGGTTCCGTCTAGTGGCCACCATCTGGCTGGAAAGTCGGTAGATCCTCTGGAGCTGCTCCGAAATCTGGCCATACAAAACCAGCTGGGTCAGATCCCAGAAAGAGCAAGTGCCACAAAGGAAGCTTCACTTAGGAACTAAAACCAGCAATCAGCACAAGATATAAATAAAAGTAAGAACTAGAAATTAAGAAAATACATCAGGATGATATACGACGAGATAACCATGGAACTATTCAGATAACCAGGTTACAACCCGTAAACCAAACAAGGACCGGGGTTGTAACCCTTCGTCGGAACAGAACTTGGAATTCTTACCATTTATCGGTAAAATAATTACAAGCATTCTGGTCATTCAATAATCTGGAACAGGATCAGGGCAAGACTAGACCGGTTAGACTCCATCCAATCATTTCACGGCCAAGCAAGAATTACGGCTTGATACTTTAACTAACTAGGGTTGTCACAAGCCTAATTACTAACAAGATGCAGTGAGATTATTCCACAGCCACAAGCCCTACAGACCATCCAGGTTACCCAGGACGAAAGATTAGGGTTGAATTCAGGTGGGTACATCGTCCAGGAAACGCATGTACCCTTAAGTAGCTTGAAGGATACAACACATGACAGTGTGCTGGAAATGTGCCCTACTCGACGGCAGGCTACAGATCCCAAGCGCGCCCAGGTAATGGGATTGCCTGTAGCTAGAAGATCTCTTCATGACTAATGTATTAATCTAGTTATTAGCCTTAGTCCATTTCAATGGGTACTCCTGACCGTGGTACTCAGGAGTCCCCTCCTAGACATGATGCAAGACAGGACTGGATTATTTGTACAAGCACAATCGCCCACGGTGTCCAGGTAATTATACAGGTCATGTCATGTCAGGTAGCCGTCGCAACAGCTATTCGAGATAATCATGTCAGGTTTTATCATATCAAGTGTACTAGTCCGGAGTGCGCCACGACGGGCCACTATCAGGTCAGGTCAGGTTTTCTTGTCATGAGTGCACCACGACGGGTCACTGTCAGGTCGTGCTCCATTATCAACTCCAAACATATAAGTAAAATCAAGTTCATGACAAAAGGCGTAAGGATATAAAATGGGCGTAAAATATCTAATAAAGGAGTTACGAAACATGGGCAAATAATGATAAATAATAGTACACAGGACCATGAGAAAGTCATGCGGTTCAGTCATATGCGGCCAGGAAAGGAGGGGGCGCATGCGGCTGGAATTAATCGGGATCATGCGGCCCGGACTCAGAAGTCCATGCGGCCAGGGTCTAGGGTTCTTATGCGGCTCGGGGATCAGGGCCTATGCGGCTGGCAAGTGCTTGAGTTATGCGGTTCAGGGAGGTGAGCGCATATGCGGCTCGAATTAAAAAGGGGTCTTCATGCGGCTGATGGCGAACTCAAGTCCATGCGGCTCACATAGCAAAACCCATGCGGCTCGGAAGAAGTGAGGACGCATGAGGCTAGGTCAATGCGATGGATTATGCGGCTGGGTGGGAACAGTTGCATATGCGGCTCGAGAAGAGTTCGTTCCCAGCCTCGCGACTAAGTCCATGTAGACTCATACGGCTGATGGAAAATGAGCCCATGCGGCTGAGTATGAGACTCAGCTTCATGCGGCTGGGACTTAGTTTCATGCGGTTTAGAAGTACAAGGGTCTCATGCGGCTGATGGCGACTTGCCGCATGAATACTCATGCGGTCAAGTACAGCCATGCGCCAGGGAACTGTTCTTCTTCTCCAAAATTCCGAGGAGAAGAACACTAGGAACCCATGCCTTCCAAGCTTCATAAAAGTTTCATCCGGAGCCCAAATCTAAACTTCCTCAGGTCAAAATGGGGTAGAACGAGCTACTCTACAACATGGAACCATCAAAACATAGAAATAACAAGATTAAGTAGATCAAAACCCATGAAATCCGAAAATAAAATAAACATAGATCTACAAGAATCTAGCCATGGAAAGTAAAAATGCCAAGTACTAAAGTGCTTTAGAATATAGTAAGGAAGAGAATGAAGTAATAAAGTTGGAGTTCCTCCATGAAGCAAGTTCCACTTGCCTAGACCTCTCTCTTCTTTCTCTGGTAGGTAGGGAAGTAAATGAGGAAGAAGAAGATGATAAATGAAGAGAGAGAATAAAGAGGGCTAATAAATACAAAATGGTGGTGGTAGGTAGGGGTTCACCTTGGGTTCATCATGAACCAAGAGCAATCCTAAACCGAACCAAGCCAACCCAAACCAAGAATAAACCAAGCCCAGGGAGGAAATGCTAAACTAGGAATTAAACAATACAAGATAAAATACGTACACGTATTCCAGAAATACGTAATACGAACCACAGGCATTACAGTAAACGCCATCTCCATGCCTCGCCTAATGATTTGATTGTGTTCCGTATCGATATACCCTTGTACCTTCTCAATCTCCTACTTATTTTTAATTTCGAGGATAAAATTCTTGTAAGTTGGGTAGGATGTAAAACCCCTAAATTTTTACTAGGATTTGGTAGTGGCACATCATGTGCCAGGTCGCATATGTGGTGTCAGTTAGCACTAAATTAGGAATAGTAATCTGGGGAGTAACTGACCCATAAACAACAATCATAGAAACTGTGAGTAGAATAGGGTAATACCCTAATGTGTTCAGGGATATCCAAACTGGTAGGAATGTCTTAGTGTAAGTAATAGAGAGAAAGAGTATACTGGGATGGATATAAGCATGTATAGGTCCCAGAGCTCAAAGCAGGAATATAGCAAGGAAGTATGCACTGGTATACATCTGTAGGTGCATCCTACAGTGAACTGTTACCAGTAAAAACACAAGGTAAGGGCAGGGTAACAATGAGTAAGGCTTACTTTGGGTGTACCATTACTATTAACAACAATTGTATAAGTACAAGAGGGTAGTAGAGTATCACAATAAGGATTAAGTGGAATGGTAGAACTAAACCATGGGGGATAAGGAACCTGTGTACCCTATTTTAAAATAAACCCAAATTAGTTAGGAGTTGACCTAAAAGACCAAATAGATAGATTATTCTTTTTTTCAATATAATTATTAACATTATATCTTCGTAAAATAGGTTACTTGGACCTCGATACGGATTTTGACCCGTACCAGCAGCTCATGACACCAGACGAGTACATTTATTGTTTGTTTTCGATATTGTTAATTACTATTGTTTATTGTTAGTTATTTAATATTTGATTTTTTTGACACGCTCGTCACACGGATACCACATCATGTATTTTCTTCATATCTTGTCATGCTTCTTACCTGTCATATCGGGAAGAAAAAGTACCAAGTAGATGTGTGATCAGACCAGTAGACCATGATTATTTTATCTTGCTATTTAGACTGTGTTTATTGCTATTTAGACAGTGGGGATACAATTCTATGTAGACCGTGCGGTGTAGTGTCCCAGCCGATCACACATCGAAAGGAGTACTTCAACACACTTAGATAGCTGTGTTTCCTCGTTCCACTCTTTTATATGTTTCTATATATTTTTCTGTCTCTTGTTCACTGCATTACCATATTATAGTAGATTCTCTCATCACGTATTTTATGGCTAACCTCTATTTTATAGTCGTTATCATATATTTGGAACTGTACTCAATGAATTGTACTCATTCCATCATGACAGAGTAAACATTTTAGGTGATTGTGATGAGGACGGGTGCCCCGACCAGTATGATCTGTACATGGGAGATATAGCTGAGGCCGACTTTGCCTTTCAAGAGGAGTTCGCAGCATCTGACCCCGCTGCGAATGCTTAGATAGTTTTAGTTAGCTTGAGGCCGGATTTGTCTCTGGTATTAGTGGATATTGATATTTGACATTTGAGACATATAGTTTTTGGATTTGTTTATTTTCTGGATTTCATCTATTTCATGTTCTGAGACTTATATATATCTTTTCTCTATTCTATTCATCTAGAGCTGAGTTTGTGGTTTGTATTATTGCCTCCCAAATGGAGTATATTCATACTGCGTGGTTGTTCATCATATATTGAGTATAACGTTCTACCACCGACACTGCGGCATAGGCTATGCGTGCACATGATTCATGCCAAAATTCTGGGTGCGGGTTGTGACACTCGTGCTTGAAGGCACAAACGACTCGTGTACGGAGGCACTCGCCGATACAGTTATTCTATGTTCTTATGGCTTGCGCACCGAGGCGCTCGCTGTTGCAGTATTTCGATGTTCAATAGCGACTCGTGCAATTGATGTATGTTTCATTTAAATTGTTCTATTTAGTGTTCGACACGTACTACGATTTCTCTCCATCGAGCTATGCCCGTGGACTCGATAGGTCAACTAGCATACAACGATATATTTTACTTAGGCATGACGGAGTAGGAAAGAAGGGTCAAAGTCCTCCCACCTTTACATCTTGTCGTTTCGCCGAGCCGATGCGGCTCGATTTCATAACTTTGTTGTATGGCCAACTCTTCTGACTTAGCCATTCAAGCACTTCGTGCTTCATTGAGTTATTCGACCGACTTGGCTTACCTGCCTATGCCTCAGTCCGTCGTGAGACGATGCTTTGGTTTTGCGGACACCATTGCAAATAAGGCAAAAATGTCGATTTCTTTTATTTCAGCGTAAAAGCATAGCCTGCACACGAAACCAACTAAAATTAATATTCGTTCGACTCGGACTTGTACGTTGCATCGATTCGATTTCTTAGAATCTTCGAACCGACTCAATGCTTTCTCTCGGCAAACTTAACACTTGCATCGATCTTACGCAATGCATTCCTCGGGTCAACATAACTCTTTGCATTGTTTTCGCATCGATACATATTTCGGGTCAACGCAACTCTTCGAGTCAACGACTCAACATAATACACAGTGCGGAGCGGGACATTACAACTACAGCCCATAGTTGAAAGACAATGGAGTTGAATTGTTTTTTGCCAACCCAAGGAGGAATGACAATGAGGATTACCAGACCAGAGACCTAAAGTTGAATCATACTTCCTGACCCTTACTCCCTCCTGTATTGGTGTACCCAGCATAAGATGTGCCTATTTTTTAAAAAGTCTTCGGTAGAACCCGCTGCTTGACTTCAACTAAGGACTTTAGGGCTTCAAGTGATATACACACCTCGGCCCAGGTCCAAAGGCTCAAGCCCGAGCGCAGCTCCAACCTTAAGGGATGCGTACCTGTATCTTGCTTAGCTCGAGGCCGTTCTCCTGATGCTCACAGCTCACATAACTTCTCCATTCAAATTAAAGGATACCTCCAAATAATCTCTCATGTTATAGTAGGAAGATCTTGACATAATCTGAGGCCTTATAGACCCTGACCAGACCAAGGATATAAGAGAGTAACTTACCTGTCAAGTAAGACAACGTTATCAATAAGTGTATATAATAAATATGATATTAAGCCAATGCATATCAACAATGAGATATATAAGGACATCATTCTTCTCAAAAGGTAAGCTCACTTTTCCACCGTAAATTCTTCAAATTCATAACCTTTACTTGAGCATCGGAGTGGCACTCGGGGACTCAAATATGTAGAGAAATTGAATTTAGTTTTCGGATATTCGGATAATAACTAAATTTTTAATATTTCGGATTTCGGATATTCGGATAATAACTAAATATTTAATATTTCGGATTTCGGATATTCGAATACCAGCATTCGAATTTTTTAGCTAATCGGATCGGATATTATCCGATATCCGTTAAACTTAGACGGATACGAATTCGGAGTGTCAAAAGAGATATCCGTTCGAATATCAGATCGGATTCGGATATTAAAAAAAATGCGAATACGAATACGGATATTGTCCTGTCCGTACCGATAAGCATCCGTTGACATCCCTACTGAAGACTCAACAAGTATTTCCATTCATTTGAAACCAAACACTGAAGGACTATTTAGTCATTGTTGTTGGCACCTTGAAAGTTCTCCTCTCTATCCAAATGATTGTCAAAATTGCCGATCATTTGCATAAAGATAATTATCAAAATTTTGACAATCCTTCCTATATTACTAAAACTATTTTTAGGAATTTGACAGTCATTTTTAAGTAAACGTCGTGACAAGAATTTGCAGGTACCAGTGGCCGATAAATTAGCCCAGCCCAAAAAGAGGCTGGCTCTGGCTGTAGTTATCTATTTATAACGAAGACTTTCTTGACCGATAAATCAATCATCCGTCTGTACCGACTTACATCTGGAATTTTCCACCGTCTTCTTTCCTTCCTTCCTCCGAAATAAATCTCGTTCGATTCGTAGTTGTGAGAAAAAAAAAATTGTCGATCAAATCGAAGAGTGAGAAAAATCTATCGAATAATTCGAAGAGGGAGAGAAATGGCACTGAATCCTCAGTTATTTGCGAACGGGATGCCCGTCCCCTTCGTCGGAGAGATGTTCGTCCTCGCCAGGGAAGGCGTCGAGTTCCACGTCGACAAGATCCCAAATGGGTTAGTATTCTTCCCTCACCTATTAATTAATTAATTAATTAATTAATTAATTAATTAATTAATTAATTAATTATCTTTGTACTTTACTAAAATTTCTATCATTGTACTTTTACGAAAATTTCTATCCTGGCTTGTAGAGTTTCTATGTAGAAGTTGCGTACACAAAACACACTCTTCAATGGTACACAAAACACACTCTTCAATGGTTCTCCATTTCTATTCTACGTGCCAACAAATAAAATGATCAATTTAACGACGTACGTGTGGTGCAATAATCATTTTAATGACGTGTGGTCCAATATTAATTGGTACGAGAGATTTGGAGAATTTTTATGAGGCCACGTTTGACTTTCCTTTCCTTCCTTTGGATACCAAGGGAAATGAGGAGGTGAGGAGGAAAGGAATTTGATTCCCAAAAGCAAAGAACATATAGGAGAAAATGGTTCCTTCCACAAACCCAAGGATTCATTTTCTTTCTCTAAGGATTTACTTTCCCTCCCAATTTTTTTGGCTTTTCCAAACGCCAAATCTCCCAAAAGAAAAGAAATATCATAGAATCAAATTCCTTTCCTTTAGAAACCACCATTGGAAGAAGTTTTAAATTGAGTTTCTACCATAGAAATAGGGGAGATAGAAATGCCATTGGAGATGGCCTTATAGAAGTCGCCACAGTATAGAAATTGAGATAGAAACCACCATTGGAAGAAGTTTTTTTCTAAGTTGAGTTTCTATTATAGAAATAGGGGAGATAGAAATCCCCATTGGAGATGGCCTTATAGAAGAGATGTCTTCTGTATTGATAGCTTCTCCCAACGAAATAAAAAACTATATATGAGAATTGCGCATCATTTCCAAATTAGGCTAAATTATCCTAGTGGGTCACCATAACTATAGTGTTTGCACATTTGTAGCACCTTAACATTCCACTGCTCGATTTTGGTATTCCGATTTCATAAATTGCTTTCATGAAGCACCTTCTGTCAATTTTTGGGTCCTTCGTAGTTGTGTTTGTTGTTAGGTGTTGTTGGTTTATGTAATGAATTGAATAACAATACTGTTTTGTTCACGATGAACTCTTATTTGCAACTAAATTTAGACATAAGGTGCTTCAAAAGAACAATTTATGAAGTTGGGGCGCTGGCGGTTTCGACAATTATGGTTTGGAGTTTTAGAGGCTTTAGGTTTCAAAATGTAAAAGATAATAAGAAATTACTTTAAAAAGTAGAAAAGTATTTGATAGATATAGGCATAATCTTTTTTTTTTATTTGTTGTTTTTCTCCCTTTGTTTTGAAAGGAGTAATATTCATCGTTGTTGAATGGTTACCCTCAATAGGTATTGTTTACTTGCTTAAAATAAAGTACCCTCACAATGCATAGTAACGAATGGAATAATATTAAGATGTATTAATGTTGTGAATTTATCATATACAAGTTCGACAAGTCGTAGTGGTCACGGTGTGTCGATAAAGAATTTTTAGGGTACAACTTTGACAAACAATAAGGGTTAGTGTATTGATTATTGGATTGATCGACACACTAATTTACATAAGACTTGGATTTATAGACGATTCTGGTAGTTTGGCTGTGGAAATTATTTGTTTTGGTATTTTCAGAATATGAGTGTAACTTGTTATAATTGATCATATTGATAATATAGAGAATGAGCATGTCATCTCTATGAAGATGATTTTATCTCCTCTGTGAAGATGATTCTACCTCGTCAGATATTGATCTTGGTATCTGGAGCACGAAACATATAGAATAGATCAAGAAAAGAAATATTTGAATCTTCGGCATATTGAGAACATTTTGTCGACATTGTTTTTGTCACACTTTTTTTCTTTACTGAAATTGACCCAAAGAGAGAGACCCCGTTTGGTATCGTCCAGTATTGGTGTGGGTAACTATCGAATCGCATATGCCATAACCGATACGATCCTACCAATACATATCAGTATCGGTAGATACTGCAAAGCTTGATTTGGAGGCAGTTGGAAGCAATATTGATGACGGCTTACAATAATTAAAAGTAATGACTATCATAAAACAGGTTGTTACTAGCTAGAGTCGAAAGTTCATGGATGTTACTTGCTTTTGGAAGTTCCTTCTATCTGAGAGCAATATCCATAGTGGTTGCTAGGTGCTGACTTGTTCCTTCCTTGTGGTGTAATTCTTTAGTTCTTTCCAGGATTAATTCAGTGGCAGAGCATGTATGCTTTTATTTGTTATGACCATCTTACTATCTGCTTCCTCGTAATGAATTTTTAACTGGTTTTGATGTTTTTCGACAGAGGTCATGATGGTCATGTCAAAGAAAAGGGGACTATCTACTTGTCAAATATACGCATGGTTTTTGTCTCCAAGAAACCAGATGTGCACTTCACAGCTTTTGATATGCCCCTGGTATTTTCTCCTGAACAGCAAATTTTGACTTCTTTATGTACATAAGATGATCATTATACATGTAAGGGGCATGCCCATACGCTGGCATGTTCAACATTTCTTTTCTTCCGGGGAGCTCAGAGGAAAACTAATACCATTAGCGACTGTAAACAGTGGCCATCCATTGATGCATTTTTAGAGAAAGGCAGGTCTTTGAAGTTAGGAATAAGTTTAGGTCAGAGATTATAAAGCAAGAAAGTCCTGAGTATACCCCAAGCAGCTGGTCAAAGAGGAAAAGAGGTGTACTTTTAATGAGCGATGGTGAAGATCCTCTATAGGTTCTACTAGAAATTGAATTGGCATGCTGATGGAAGGCTGTAGGAACTAGGGTTACATGACAAATAAGGCTTATAAAGGGCTCTAAGGGTTGGAATCCTTTTGTCATTCATTGTATTATACGTCTCAAAAGCAATCGTATACAAGATAAGGAATGCGAAGAAGAGAAGCAAGAGTATTATAGGCATAAAGATTTGTTAGGCAAAGGAGGAATACGGTTTTTAAGTGCTCGATCTGTTCTGTTTCCGTATAACAATATATTTTTGGTTAGACATGGGAAACTAAGCGAAGTTGGACATTATGTTTGCCTCAGTGTAATACCTTTCACAGCGTTTAATACTTTTTAGGTCTGGATATAGTACCCTGATTTATCCAGAGGACATACACAGATGAGAAAGCTCATAGGATGCAAGTTTGTACTATTATCTTAGTTTGAAATTGATTTTCTCCAATAGTAACAGGTGGTAGAGAGGAACATTATGCTAAATGCAACATTCAGGCTAGATGGCTATCAGTCAACAGCAGTTCTTTATTGGTGAAATCTTGATTATGTTCCAGAAGAAAGGTTTTTCATACTCAAACTGAATAGTATATAGAAAATAATCATTTTAAGATCTGTTATCTATAATAATGACCTTAGTTCATTAAATGCGCCCACCGGTGTGCGTGAGAAATTTTGAGCAAAGTTGCAATTATTCAACCAAGTTATGGTTGTAGCAATTGTTTCTTCCACAAACGGGGATCTTCCACTCGGCACCTTTGTAGCTTCCATGTAATAATTAATTGTACTTTACGTACTTTTGTAATTTATTTCAACAATTTGTAAAACTAACAGTTATGGGTTCTTGAATCATTTGATTATCATTATAAAATGATGAATGCAAATCCAAAAATTTAGGACATGCTAGTACATTATTGAAGTTTCATGAAATTTAAGTCTTATGGCTCAGTGTTGGATAATTAAGAACCAACATGTTAAGATATTTAGCATATATGAAATGAGAATGCTAAGATGGATGATTGTAAATACATAAAGAGATGTGATAAGAAATGAGTGTATCCATGGAAGGTTGGAGGTGGTGCCAATTAAGGACGAGAAAAAAATCATTTTAAGTGGTTTGGGCATGTGCAATGTAGACCAGTAGATGTGCCGATAAGAACAAGTTATAAAATGGGAGTTAAAGGCGCCGCTAGGACTAGGATAGGCTTGAACAAACATCAATTGTAGTTGTAAAAAAGGATATAGTCTTTGTTAGTGTTGCATGCAAGACCCCTAACAGAGCTGAATGGAAGAAAAGGTTTCGGACAGCCAACTAAAGATTTGGGTAAAGACTTTATTGTTGTTGTTGTTGTTGCATGAACAAGTCTATACCTCAATGATTCACTGTGAAGAATATATATAGTAAATAGTGATAATATGGAGAAGAGAGAGCAAGAAGAGGAAGTCAAAGAGGTTTATTTTTATTTTATAGTTTTCCTTCTTAAGGTGGGCACAGGATCCACTTTAGTTATCCATCCTGTAGATGGTCTTTTAATAATGAACTTCAAAATTTGCTACAATTTGACATGTTTCCCTTGATATTAATTTCCTCCAACTCCATCTGTAGGTGGCATCTACGCCTACAAATCCTAGCCTATTAAAGGTGTAAATTTAAGGTTTTGGCTGACTAACCCCAAAACTTCTCTAGATTTGATAGAAGGCATTAATAACAGTTATTATACTGTAAGTTATGTACAGTTAGTAGTTTATACATCTAGGAAATAAAGGGGGGAAATAAGGTAAATCGGTCAAACCCCAGCCCTAAACCTCAAGAAAATTGACATTTGAAAGGAGAATATGAAGTAGAAACCAAGGGGACGGAGAAATGAATGACATACCTCTCATCCCTGAACCATGTCATGCTACTGCTGTTGATGCTTCTTGCTCTGCATGACATTGCACCACATCAAAGTAATTCTTCTGCTTGCTTGGACTGATATGAAGCTGTGAGTTCTTCTATATCAACTGGGGTCACAGACTGCTGACAGTTCATTCTCACATCCATGTAATAAATACCCTTGCTGACCTGCTTGCAGCTTGCTCTTCACAGCCTTTACTAGCCTAATTGCACTCCATGGCTCTTCAGGCTCCTTTTTGCTAGTAGCATATCGTTGTAAGTTTAAGTTGCGTTGAGAACCTTCCTCTTAGGGCAGTAGGTTTTAAGTTGTTCTGTTGAGAACTTTCCTCTTAAGGTAGTCTATGACCATTTGCCCAATGGTTCTGCAGATGAAGCACCCCTGCACTCTTGTTGGTAGATTGATCCTTTGCCTTTGCCATGGAACATCATCCTAGAGTCCTCTTTTGAGTTCCCCTTCTCTCCTCAGCTTTTATTATTCCTAAGGGCCTCCTCTAAGTCACTATTCTTTTCTTTCCTTTGCCATGATGGGGCTTCAAAGACTTGGCCAAGCTGCACTCAGCTTTCTTGGGATGATGTTTCCTAAGAGTTGATTTTCTTCACTATTCAGGTCCAAGGACTGGTACTAATTTAATTGCATTATTACTTATCTTCTTGTTAAACTAACTGTACATTAAACATCCAAATAAAAAGGTGCATTATCATGAGCTTACTTTTCCAAAAGCTATAACTAGATTTTATGCATCCTTCCCTCCACTTGTAAAACATGACCTTATAACTCGAATCTGATAAATTAACTCTCTTTACCTTGTACAATGTCAAAGAGTTATAAATGCCCATCTATTCGTATCTTATGCATCTTAGTCTTTGAAAGTTCAATATGTTGTCGACAGTAGTATAAAACCATCCTTTTGATCGAGTATATGAATTATACCTTTTCGGAATTTCTTGGTGAATCTAAGACGGTGGAGAACTATAGGCTGTTCAATCAGTAGAAGCATATATCCCTACTTCCCATTGTAGTAGAATGCCATGGGGATATTGAAATTATTTGTTGTTAGCAGCTCCAGAGCAGCTGATCTGTTGGTTTCTCTATTTTCTGGGTTTTGTAATATGGCAGTTCTAATTTGTGAGTATCTGATGCTAGAGATGTTATGCTTCTCTTTGTTATGATGGAAGAATAAGATCTACAGTGGTCTAGAGCATTCTATTATCATCTTGAGCCTGTTGAAAGACATTTTTGGTTGCTCCCTATCTTGCAGCTCTATATACATGGCGAAAAGTTCAACCAGCCAATATTTCACTGCAACAACATATCTGGATTGGTGGAGCCTGTGAGTGGAAGTCTCATATTGAAGTGCTCTAGTTCTTTGCATCTATATGATGTTCCTATCTAGTATTAACTCATCGTGGGAAATAAAACAGGTTGTCCCAGAGGACCAGCACAGGGCTCTCTACTCCACTCATGCCTTCAAGATCTTGTTCAAGGAAGGCGGCTGCGGTACTTTTGTGCCCCTCTTTTTTAATCTGATTCAATCTGTTAGACAATATAATCAGCACCAGCCATATGCATCTGCTGCTGCTGATACTGCACCAAGAGTTGACCCACTTCAGGCTGCTCAGACTCCAGTTGATCATATGATGAATCACGCGTATGTACTTCGGAGTTTTGGTCTTCATTATCTACCAGGTTAGATTGGAGTCTTTTGGCAATGCTTGTTTTTCTAATTGTTCTTGTTTGTTACTCGTACTACAGGTATGTGGATCCAAATGACCCAACTCGGATTTATCTGCAGCAGCCCACTCCGGAATCCCAGTTGAGGAGGAGAACTTATCACTCCCAGGCTGCTGAAAATTCTTACTAGTTTAGCTTGGGAGAAAGGGAAAATGTTGTATGCCTCTTACTTTATGACAGTTTGTCTTGTTGTTGTTAATATCATTAAGATGTGGTCTGTTCTTGTGTGGTTTGGTCGTGCTCTAGCTTCTGTTGTTGTCATACTTCATAACATTCAGCATTGGAGCTTTAGCATGATGTACAGTGTGCGGTCCTCCGCTATACCCCTCTGTGGTTAACCTCTATCATGGTATCCTTTAATAATAACATTTGATGGTATATATCTTTGTGTCATGGTTGTGCATCTGATTATTGCTTAATTTGTTGTGTTTGTCGTCTGCACATTGGCAAATTGAATCATGTACCCAATTCTTACAGTATAGCCATTATTGGCATAGAATTAGATGATGCTTGAGTGGATCATAACATTTCCAATTTTGAGAAACTATTGGTGGCATTTGATCATTCGTAGTCATTTCAGAGGTTTCCCATATGGAGTTCAGTTTGTTTCACATCTAGTTATTTATGGTTGCAAAATAAATTTCTAATTTCATCGACAGCAAATTGAGATCAACTCATAACATGTTCAATCTTGGCATCCCATTATGTGTTGGGCTACAGAATTTTATTGTTGTGATGTAAGGTACACAGTTGAAAATGTTTCAGCCCCCGAGTTGGAGCTCTTGGTTAAATGTTGTGTATGTGGAAGACTTGGAACTTGCCTCTCAGGAACAGAATGGAAATGTCAATGGCAGTACACAAACTAGTACATACTATTTCTAGTAAACCTATTTTTATTTATACTTGAAAAGCAATGTTACAACCAAGCATTCTGATCACAAGCACAGTGCAGCTATTTCTCACAAAAAATTAGGCTCCTCGGCCAGAGCTATTGTGAGTGCACAAGAAGAATAAGGTACAAAGTAGAGTTCATGCAAACAACAGGGAGAATCACTGTCACTCTGATCAAGAGATATTAGCATTTTTTAAGGAAGTACATGTCACAACTCCTGCTGAAGTCCGCATAGGATGCGCACCAAGAACAGCTACGCATGCATCTGTGGTCTTGAGGTGAGGTTGTACAAATTCCCATATCTTCTTCTTTTGAACCTGTTGAAATTCATTAGTTAATCTAGAAGTGCACTTAAAAGACGAGGCGATCAAGACTTGTATTTTCAAACAATTCAGAGGTTACAACCAATTATGCAGCGACTTTCTTGGAGTTATTAAAATTATTGCACTACTATCGTAGCAGCCAAACCAAGAGGTCAAACAGACTAAGAGATTGTTTATGGGATTGAAGATGTAGACACTAATAGATTCAACACACACACAAAATGTGAAGTGTATAGGAGCATGTTGGTGCACAAACATCAAGGTCTAAATCAAATAAAAATTGGTAGAGTTATGGTCCTACTGGTAGTATTGTACTGGGGCAAGTTGTCATGTAAATGTTGAAGTGCTTCAAGCCTAGTCAACTGCAAGATCTCCAGCAAGCTCTCCCAGCCGTTGTCTCCATTGTCCAAGTTTTATGAGGAGAAATATATCGTATATTTTCAAAGGTTTAGCACTGGTCAACTACAAGCTCTTTAAGTCACATCATCCAAGCTGTCTCCCATCAGTATGGGGTCAACCATGGAGCATAAAAAAAGCTCCATAAGATGGAATTGAAAAGGTTTTATGATCAGCTGTCAACCGGGTGCCAACCCTCTATTTGGTGCCAAACTCCTAGCCAAGGTAGCTATGAACATGAGAGAAACATGAACCTAGATGACCAGTTTCAAGTAGGATGACCTACCTCTTTATTGAGAAGTTCTATAACTGGCTGTTGACCTAACATCAACCCTTCATGTTGGTAGCTATGAGCATGAGAGGGTCATGCTATAAATCCTAACAGCCAGTTGGTGGGTAGGTAAAAACTAGCTACCGTTAAATGGAGAGGTAAGATGATAAGATGGTCGAAGAAAATTTTCAGCTTTCCTATTCTGATACAGATAATGATTACTGCAGAGTATGAGAAAAAAATCAACAAAGATGAGAAAAAATATATGATTGTAGGCTTATTTTTGTCTATGATACCATTGGGTGGTTATGAGATGTTCAAGCCTTAGGCTAGTGTGCCATATGAACTTTTAAATTAGCTCCAAACTTTTTGTAGTGCACAAAGTATCAGGATTAAGAAACGATGCAAAACAAAGCTTAGCATTACCTGCAAAGTGTTACAGTGCTTCCAGACGTGGGTGAACATGTATGTTTTGCCATTATTCCTTTTCCAAACCAGCGGGCTCAGTTTGACCAACCTTCTTCAACAGTCTATTAAGAGCAAAACTCCATGACTTGTGATACTTCCTGAATTGGAAGTATATGATGGCTCCTCTTTCCACTTTCTGCTTGTGTTGCTACAGACATTGCTTAGCACCTCACTATGATCTTCTCTGCTTCTGTCACCAAGCCCTAACTTATTTTGTTCACACACTCCCAATTCATCTATATAATCTCTCCAATGTTTACAAAGCAATCACCTTCTAGCGTCTCTGAGCCAACAACTTTAGTTGTGGCATCATTTGAACTTCTTTTTCAGTAAAAGATTGCTTTCCTTGTACATAGTTCTATCCCAGTACTCCCATACCTTGCCTGATTGATTCATACCTTGCCTGATTGATTCTAATTTTAGCATGCAGCTTCATTGTCTAACAATATATTAGCAAGCAAACACAATTTTTACTTCTGAGTATTCAGTATTCACCTCATAAGCGAAAAGGTCCTTGGACGGACCTTACATCCATGTTGGCTGGAACTTGTTTGTAGACAAGTGTTTCTTATGGCTCCATCGTCTACACATCTAATAAGTTCAAAATAAACTTGTAACTTCCTTTCATAATAACAATCAAATTAAACAGACTGCCAATCCCCTCCTCTAGATATTCCACTACCTGGCACCTGCTTTAGCAAAAAGATGGCTTCCTTCAATATGTATGGGCATCATAGGTGGTTCTCCAATAGTAGAAGCATTTTCTGGGCTCTACACTCGACTTTTATGTTTTCTCAAATCTCAATTGAGAATCCATCTTAGCCGATCATTTAAAAGCATCCCCGATTCTCTATATCAGGTTCTGGGATGCATAATAGTAAACATAGATCTATTCAATTTCAAATCGGTACTCATGTAGAGTTCCATTTACTAATTTAAGAAAAATAACTTCTCTAAATTGTTTAATACCCTCACTGCTGATGCATATAATGAGGTTGTTCCTAAATTTATACTCTCTCAATCTATAGACTTTTGTTAAATTTCTTCCTCATCTTGGCCATGACATAAGCTGCAGATCTGGCACCCCAGAGGTTTTCTGCCTAAGTTGACATTGCTCACAGATATTTGGTTTCTTGTTATTCTTTAAAGCTAAGAGTTTAAATTCATACTGCATTTTTAGACATCAAATTCACATCCTATTTGGTTCAAACCACAAGATCCAATTTCCATTTTTATTAGTCCATCTTCAAATGACTCTCCTTGAAAATTTTCCCAATTCATTTCTTCCCACCTTATGATGATGTTATTTTGCCATTGATGTATGGCATAATTATTAGTACGTGTTCAGCGGCTAAGCTTAATCTTCACATCACCTTTACGTCCTATGTAATTGTTTTGGGCATAACTTAGGGCCTGTTTTGCAGTCCAAAAGTTCCACTATAAGTGCAAAAAGATGAGCTAAGTGTCTTTTGTATTTTTCACTTTGGAATCTTGGTGGTACAAAACTCAACTTTTCTAGTTCTCCGCACGGTTGTTTAATTTGCTAGAAGTAATGGAAAGGAAAAAGAGAACAAAATGGGATACGAAGAAACAAGATTCCATTTATATAGGTTCCCATGACCACTTCCTTTCTTTTCCATCACATGTTCGTAGCAACCTATGTTGCACAGACATGGGCGCGGATACGGACACGATATGGGTAGTTACACGATATGGGTACAGGACATGACATTTTCACATAAGTACAAAGGTAGTTACATATGTTGCATGAGTACATACACTGGTACGGACACAATACAGATACTTACATCATTTTGTCGTGTTCGTGCAACATAGGTAGCAACCAAACACAGCCATAGGCCCTATATGCAAGCTGGAAAGTGGGAGCCTTTGCGTCCGTAAGTGGCTCCAAATGAGAAATCAGAAACTCATGAATTTCATATAGTTAAAGGAAGTGTTATAGGATTAATATTTGTTAGAGTTATTATTGTTATTTATCTTATGAGGGTATAATAGTAATTTTGGATGTACTGCAAATAAATATAAATAACATAAGATGCAACCTAAGGGTTTCAAGTACTTGCAATCTCTTTTCTCATATTCTCTCCTCCTTTTCTCCGATGTTATAAATTTTGCTATACGAATTCGGTGCGCCAATGGGACGCCTAGCGCCTAGGCCGCAAACTGGATTATTTATTTATTTATTATATATATATATATATATATATATATATATATATATATATGGGAGCGGATCAAAGGCCCCGCCCGCGGAGCCCCGCCGAAGCCCCGCCCCCCCCTGCACCATCGGATCGCGCGGGGCCCGCGTGGGGCCCGCGCCCGCCCGCACGATCCAACGGCTAAGGATCGCGGGGGCTTCGGCGGGGCTCCGCGGGCGGGGCTCCCGATCCGCTCCCTATATATATATATATATATATATGTTATTGCCTTATATATTATGTATATGCTATTTATAACATAAGAAGACTTAGCTAACTTGGATAGAGGTTTGAATGATAAGTTCTAACCCTTAATGGGTCACGGGTTCGAGTCATGTATATTACACACATACTTTTTTTTGCTGTCCATTTTGTTTTCTTAGTCCTAAATCCTCACCTCCCTCTCCTCTACTCTCCTCTAAGCAAGAAGAAGAAGAAGAAGATTCTCCTGGTAAGTCCCTCTCCTCTCCTCTTCGAAGCTTCTCTCCTCTTCGAAGCAAGAAGAAGAAGAAGAAGAAGAAGCAACAGCAGGCAAGAGCAGCTGCTGCAAGCAAGTAGCAGCAGCAACGCAGGCAAGCACAACAGCAGCCTCCGAAGGAGGAGGAGGTATGTACATTTTTTTTTGAAATTTTTTTGTTTGATTTTAATTTTTTTTTTTTTGAAATTCAAATTTAAACTTATTTAAATTTCAAATATGAAAAGTTTGAAATTTTTGAACAACCGAACAGACCGCCTAGGCCCGTCTAACGCCTAGGCCGGCCGCCTAGATGGTTTCCGGTGCGGCCAGAGGCCGCCTAGCGCCTAGGCGCCAATTTAGAACACTGTTTTTCTTCTTTTCTTTCCAAACTTAACTTGGTACCAGAGCCTCTTTTGAAGGTACTGTACATCCCATCCACGACTTGGCCGAAATTTCAACTATTTTTTGTCTACTTTTCATGAATCGTCGTTCGTCGTTCGTGGTCTGTTTATGAGATCTACGGTTTCTACAGATTTTCGTTGGTTGTTCGTAGTCGTTTGTGGTTCGTTATGAGATCTAGGGTTTCTACGGATCTCGTCGTTTTATTACATCTGCAAGTATGGCGGAGACCAAATCTTCTGGCAAGGTTAATAATGCTGGTGGTGGTAGAGAAGGTTGTTCTCCTTTTACTGTTATTCATAATGATGAATTGGGAAAATCAATTACAGTGGTGAAACTCAATGGGACGAACTACCTTGCCTGGTCCAAGACTATCAAAGTAGTGTTGAGGACGAAGAAGAAGTTGGAGTTTTTAACGGAAGAACCCCCGCCTGACGCGTCCGCCAATTATGAGGATTGGATGAGTGTTGATGCATATATAATGTCGTGATTGTGACATAGTATGGAGCCACACATTGCTTCTAATGTTCAGTGGTGTGAATCCTCCAAACAGATTTGGACATCTCTAGAAGAATCATATTCACATAAGCGGAACGTGGCCCGTATCTATGAGTTGTACGAGTTATTATTTAATACAAAGCAAAATGGAAAGCATGTGCATGAATATTTGGCTTCAAAGAAGGCTTTGTGGGAGGAACTGCTACAATATTATCATGTTACTACTGATTTGAAGGAAGGTCGACGACAGAAGGAAGAGTTTTATGTTTCACTTATACTAGCTGGCTTGGATCCTGCGCTTCGAACCTTATAAGGCTCAGATCCTTGCTGGAGAACAGTTACCTAAAATGGCAGATACTTTCTCCCGTCTCAATCGTTCCTTCTTAGGACAGAGTTTTGTGGTACCGAGTAATGACTATTTTGTCCTAGTTACTAGTGTTGCTGGTCGTGATGGTAGACGTGGTCGTGGTGGTAGAGTTGGTGGCCATAGTTTTGGTAGAGGAGGTGGTCATGGTGGTAGAGACAATGGTCGTGGTGGTGGTCATGGTGGTGGTCGTGGTGGTCGTGGCCAACCACGGAAGTGTAACTATTGTGGAATGTTCGGTCACGTCGAAGACTGTTGTTTGGACAAGTGGGATAAACCAGAATATGCACATCAAGTGCATGATGAGAATATGTAGTCTCAAGTTACCACTTCTTCTCCCCGAGATGATACTTCAAGTTTCAATCAGACTTCCACGTCCGATACCTCATCTCCATTGGAACAAATTCTCCAGAAATTGAACACGCTTGCTAGTACCACCTCTCAACCTACTGCAACTATGGCACATATAGGTAATCCTGCTTTCGTAGCAACCCAGTCACCATCCACCTCTTGGGTCATCGACTCAGGAGCAAGTTCTCACATGTCTAGTATAAATTCTCTCTTTCATTATCGTAGTCCTATAAAACATAATATTATCTTAGCTGATGGATTTACTCGTCCTGTGCTTGAAAAATTTATCATTCACCCTACTCAATCATTGTCATTATTTAATTTATTATATGTGTCTAATTTTCCATTCAATTTGCTATATGTGAGCCAGTTAATCAAATCTCTCATGTTTTGTAATATTTTCTTCCAATTCTTGTGTTTTTCAGGACCTCGGGACGAGAAAGATGATTGGTTTGGGACATGAAAAAGATGGACTGTATTACTTAGATATACCTGAAAAGGCTTTCACTTCTGTTTCTACTTCTCCGTTGTAGTGGCATTATCGTCTGGATCATCCATCTTTGGCTAAGTTGCGTCAAGTTGTACCGAGTTTGAGTCATGTTTCTGTTCTTAAATGCGAGGCTTGCCAGTTAGACAAACATCATCGTAGTTCTTTTACTCGTCGTGCTGAGAGTCGTCAGTTACAGTCTTTTGAACTTGTTCATTCTGATATTTGGGGTCCGTCTAGATTCAGAAGTCCGAAAGGATTTCAGTATTTTGTTATTTTTGTTGATGATTATTCCAGAATGACTTGGTGTTATTTAATGAAAGTTATTTAATGAAAGAAAGATCTGAGTTTCCAAATGTGTTATCCACTTTTTATAATGAAATCTATGTTCAGTTTGATAAAAGTATAAAAATCTTGCGTTCTGATAATGCTTTGGAGTATACTCAATCTTCTGTAAATACATTTTGTGTTGATCATGTTATTATTCATTAACCAGTTGTGTTCACACTTCTCAACAAAATGGTATAACCGAACGCAAACTTCGACACCTTTTAGATGTGGCTCGAACTCTCATATTCAACATGCATGTCCCTAAACAGTATTGGGCAGATGTCGTTCTTACTGCATATTATCTAATTAATCACATATCGTTATCTATATTAAATAATCAAGTTCCATTATCCATATTACATACATGCATCTCTCATTTTTTCTTACCTCCTCGAGTGTTTGGGTATGTCGCTTTTGTTCACAACTTGAAATCTAATCGAGACAAGTTGTCTCCTCGATCTCTGAAGTGTCTTCCTTGGTTATCCTCGTACTCAAAAAGGTTATCGTTGTTATAGTCCACAGCCACGCAAGTATTATGTCAGTGCAGATGTTACCTTCTTCGAGTCTACTCCTTTCTTTTTCTCAGGAGATCATCTTATTTCATTTTCATCAAATTTGGTATCTTCCATGCCACTTTCGGTCATTCCTGAATTTAAGCCCTTTGAAAATTTAATTGAAATTATCTTGATTAATTAGGGATTTAATATGATTATATTTGAATTTATAAGTTATTAATGATTTTTCACTTTTATTTTTGATTATCATATGCACGATGCCGTGACTTTTAAATTACGAGCACAAGACTAGTCGTTGTCTCAAAACCAACTTCACATGCATGATCTAGTCGAGACACTCTACACCCATGACCTTCGTGTCTCACTCACACCATCTTGTGCTTCATTTTTATCGCACAACTTTTCTGACACAGGACCCAATCTTGATTCATCCCACGGAGTCATTTATTTTCGACTCAAATTGGGGACACCATTTCAACCCAAACCTATCAACCCAAGTTATGGACACAACCCACTTTGAGCCTACTACACGCATGCCACTTGTGTTCCATTCATTTGAGCCCCCGCATGCTACTTATTTATCCGTAATTATAAATGACTAAATTAAGTCATTCATTTCACCAAGATCAATTGTGACCCGACCCGACTTAATTAGACTCAACCCAAGCACCCAGTCATCCCTCTTATTAATACCTACACACACAACACCATTACATCCCTACAAAACACCAAACACTCTAGCAGCATTCACCCTAATCCCAAATGGACAACTCCTAACCCCAAATTAGGGGAAGATCTCCTAATTAAATCCATTCAAACCCCCTTCATGTCAATTAGCCTCTTTTGGCCATACACAAAGATCCTTGGAGAAAGCATCCTATGACACACACAACCCCCTTGTCCAATCACAACACAACAACACTTATTACTTTTTGAAAAGCTTACACACACACACACACACAACTTTCTCTCTCCTCCCTACTCCTACAGCCGACCGCACCCCACTTCTCGTTTCAAACACCATTTCATTTTCTCCTCCTTTTCATCACAGCCTCCTTCCCCCATAGCCATGGCCGACCGCACCCTCGTCTAACCCTAACAGCATCATCATCTTCATCACCATCTCATCCTCATCATCATCTTCCTCATCAACATCATCTTCTCCATCTCCTTATCTCTCCAAGCCACAGCCGACACCATCACTATCATCATCTTCCTCATCGACATCATCTTCACCACCATCGCCATCATCATCTACTCCCCCCCCCCCCCCCCCCCCCCCCCCCTCCTCCATGACAGCAGCCATGAGCTGCTACTGCTGCTGTCGAAGCAGCGACGGCCGCCACTGCCTCGCCGCTGCTGCCGTTGCCTAGCTGCTGCTGCTGCTGCTGCGCGTGCAACCAGCGCCGCCGCGCGCCCGTGTCGGCCACCGCCAACCTCCAGCCTCCCTTCGCCGTCGTGTACGAGCGCGACGGAGGTAACCCCTTTATCTTCCTCCTCCTCGTGTTCATTCCTCTCTTGTATATGTTTCCATTGTATATTTTTCTTGTGTTCATGTTCATGGTGAATGTTCTTGTGATCATTTTTGTGTGTTTACATAAGACCATGTCCACAGCATAGCATGGGTTCCTCTATGCTATTGCACAGTAGGTAGAATGGAATGTTTGCTAGATTTCCCCTTCACATTAATTGTTTACATATAATAGGTTCTAATATATACATTATTTATATGTATGAATCTTATGTGAGTGTGACATGGGACATACATATATTTCTTGCATAACTTTTTGTGTATATGTGACATGAGGGGACTTGCTAATGGCAGTATACATAGCCTATATATATTTCTTTATGAAAATATAGCATATATAATTTCCCTTTATATAAATATAACTCTTATATATTTTCCTAAATACATTTCCGTATATATACTTATATCTATTTCTTATATAAAATTTCCTATATATGTTTTCGTATATATAACTTGTGTATATTTCTTATATATAATTTCCTATATACATTTTCGCACATTTTCTTTATATATTTCCTATATATATACAACCCGTATATATTTCTTTATATATATATATAACTTATACATATTTCCTTTATATGTATATACAACCCGTATATATTTCCTTTATATAAATACGACTTGTATATTTTTTCTTTTTATATATAACACATATTTTCCTTGTGAGCACACATACACTAGTCGTCTCACACACTTGTCATTGTGCACAAGTTACACATGAATGATATTGTATACAGGAATCTACACTTTTGTCACCTTTTTTCCATATTACCATATCACCCTCGTGTATAAATTATAAGTATACGTATGTACGTATACCCAATATCGTAGGGAAATGGATATATGATTATATATGACTTTAGTGATTAGCTTGTAGAGCTTCATGTAATGACCCGCTCCGTCCTAGCGGAACGCCGATTCAAACGGCAAGTGCAACGACTCAAACGAGCCGTCGAGCCGAAGAGTTGGCATCGACCTGATGAAGAATCGATGCAAGGCTTACATTGGCCCGTCAAGAAGAATCCAGACTTAGACTTTCAAAGGAGCGCTCGGAGTATCGCTCGGCCGATGCGAACATCGCTAAGGTGGGTGGCTCCGATGAACCCGTCTTTGCTTAGCATAGACACATAACAATACGGACACTATAGCTAGAATCGCTAGGCGATAACACCGCGCATGCTAATAAATGACTCAACGCACCTAGCTAAGGGAATAATCCCATCTTGTATGCTTGTATAGAATATGGAAAAGAACATGAAAAATGTGAGATCTCTCGCACCGCGCTCCACGCTCGTGCTAAGACACAAGCTTACGTTTATGTTCCTTATATGTTCAACAATGAAACAATGAATGGGTTACAACAATAGAACGGGAAGACTATCAACATAGTCGTTCCGAGTAGAGTATAGCGACATTGAAAGACTATGGGACCGATGGGTCGCCAAGACGACTTCCGCACGGGAAGTTGCATAATGAATGAATGAATCAACGAATGAATAAATGAATATGTGAATGAATCTATGAACGAACGAACAAGTGAAAGAAAGAATGAAAGATAAGAAGGAAAGAATGGTTAGCGACAGGTGTGACGGACACGTGCAACGAGGCTCGCTACCCGCGCTGCACGGACGCCAACCTGGTCGATAACGCATTAAGGCTAAGGGTTAGCCTACGGCGCAGAGACAACCGTTAAGTTAAAATGACAAATAAAACGAAATAGTCGTGGACACCTCCATCGTATACGGGGAAGAGGCGAAATAAGGGTATTTCCAGCGGCACAGTCAAAGTGTGAAGGACGTGCCGGTCCGGACGGAAATCAAAAATTTGGCTTACGTACAGGCCTGAGTGCGGGCTTGGCCACCAGGGGACGTAAGGCCGGGTATTTCAAAAGACTATCAGGGTGTACCAAGCCGCACGCCATGATAGGTGAGAAATTACCAAGGGGAAGACATGTCCAAATTGGCTTGTGATGCCAGCGACCGATGCATATAGATTAAGTGGACTTTGCTGGTGGCAATCCACGTGCAAGTCCTTGCATTGAAATCAAAGTAGTCTAAGTTAACTAAATAAAGTGCCTTCTGAACAGGCTTGAATATGACACACCAAATAATCGAGAGTACTTCGACAAAGGAGTTAGAAAACACGCCTACGACGCGCTAGGACCCGAGGCAGGGACACGCCCTTGACATTGAAAGCTCACATGAATCACGTTAAGTTATTTCCTATGAATTGTTGACTAACTTGGTTTACTTTGGACAGGGAAGGCCGGACGGTAAGTATGGATAAGTCGTGCATGTATTTCCATGCAACACATTGAAATTGGCAACACGAGATAGGTTATGAAATATGCATGAAACTGATCCTAAGGCAAGATTTGAAATACAATGAATGATAGACGGTGCACGCAAGTAAATAGAACGTGTTTGGTAATGATAGCATTGTGGGCGAGCTAGCCTCCCCACCAGTGCATAACAATGTACTGATAACCCCACAGTCTGCTTGCAGGAGACGCCGGCGGGTGCGGAGCTTCCATCGAACGTGTTAAGGCGCGGAGCCAACTCTGGGGCCTTGGAACGTTGCAAGAAGCTGAAGCACCCTATACAGGACAATATATCGGAACATCGCCATGAATCATTCCATCTTGTAAGCCACTTGGCACGCCTTTTATGTTTCAGAGAGGGAGAGCTTGAGCGATTTGTAATATCGGCCTAGCGCCGCTTGTAAACTTCTTGAAAATCAATAAAGAGTTTGAATTCGCTTCAACTTGTGTTCATTTACTTTCCGCTGCAAATGGGGACACTCTGTGCGACTCTGTGGCCTAGCTCAAATCGGCCATTTATAGACTTAGCCTTGCACGGGCGCAATCTGAGCCCGTGCGGCATCACGCCTTAGCGAGGACGATCGCTCCTGCGGGAAGACGTGACAGATTGGTATCAGAGCACGGCTTTACGTTCTTGGACTTCATTTCGATTTTTTCCGTTTTGAAAGCTCGTTGGAAACAAAAGAAGTGTACGCTCTCTCTCGTTGTGCCTTGGGATGTTCCATACAATAAGTCTAATATTTTCAAAAGCTCGTACAAGTACTCGGTTGAACGGGATCGATAGGCAAGGGCCTTTGTGCCAAACCACGACGGACTTAAGTCGAAAAAAAAACCAAAATGCTAAAAGT
>JANAVB010042620.1:9373529-9420254 GCA_029216955.1 Iris pallida | reverse complement strand
TAGCAAACGCAAGGCGTGCTTGAATAACCTTACGCTGACAATAGCGAACGAGTACGCGAGACCGAAGTATAGTTCGAAGGGGATGGTTATGCACGCATCCTTTTGGCTAAGTTGTGCCGAGTATCGCGCACCTAGACCTTCTGGTGCGAACGAGTTCGCAAACGATATCGACTATAGCTCGGATGAGAGCAAGCGAGACTTAGAACGTACGTTGATGGAGACGTTACTTGACCAAACACTAAAGCGAGCACGAGAGATGGTTCTTAGACTTTGAGGAATGGGCGAACGCGCGATTGAACACATCGATTGGGAATCGAATAATCTTTTGAGGATTTGTAGAATGACTTGACTCCGAGTGGTGTATGTGATAGGTTCGAAGAAGAATAAAAGCGAGTGTCGTTGACTAGTCGAGTGGCTCGAACCCTGAGTGGTGTATGGACGTTATAGAAATTGTTCGAGCGAGACTAAAGGATTTGCGAATAGAACGAGTATGTCGGCGAGCGATGATATCGCGCAAAGCCTTAGAACGAGTAATGCTTAGTTGGTTTTGACTTCGATAGTCTCAAACGAGATATCGTTCGAACGAATTGAGAATGCGTAGTGCGAATTACGAAACGATTAAATAGAGAGTCGGAACGATAAAACGAATGGAGATCTTGGTCGAGGAAACATGGAAGATCATGCATGCGATTTAAAATTTAGTCGAAGGGATAAAAATTTGAGTTGAGGTGAAATACCCATAGACGAGATCGAAGATAGCACGATCGGAAGATAGCGTGCATGGAAAACGTTGGTTTGGAGATACGAGAATGACTAAGGATTTGGAATGAATGTTGCTCAATGAAGAGTTAGCACGAGACAATGTGAATTGAGGAAATTAAGTTGCACGACTCGGAATTCGTTGCAAAAGGAAGATCGTCAGGTTATGTACATCATCGATGGTATTGAGGCGATCGATGTATGATAACTCGGGGGTACTCTGATTCGATGAAGGATAATCGTGTTAGAAGTTATTGTTTTGAAGGATTCGGTGATAACCACAACGACAACGATCTTGTCTTGTGCGAGCGCAACTCCAGCCTCGCACATACGTTACGTCAGATTTGGGACGATCGTTCCGCGTGAGCGTTGGCATGGTGATTCATGTCCAGCGGGAATGATCGACTCGAAATACCTTGACATGGCAATTTTGATTGCTTCGACTTGTGGTTTGAAGCGAAGGCTAATTTGAGGATTGATCGGACATATAATAGACGGCGAAGTAAAGTTGAGGACTGAGTAGGCCCAATCCGCGTATCGAAAATGAGTAAGTCTAGACTCAATGCAAGAGTTATGTCCCGATGAGGACGATTATTCCGCGGGAACGTTGACGTGGTGATTCATGTCCGCCGTGGATAATCAGACTTGCGTGAGATCGGGGCACGACATATTGCAAGGCTAGACGACCTTGTGATCGACTACGTGGATTGGATAAGATGGATAGGTGAATGGTAACATACTTGAAGAGATAGACTACGATAATTGCTAGTGCGGACGCACGATATTAACATGTCAAGGATTTGATTGAGGACAACCTATCGTAGGATGACTTTCCTAAACGAGCTCGGACTTGAAGCGGAGAATGTATTGATGCGGATAGGGTGAACGCTGCTTGATGTTTAGAAATTTGAGCGAAACGAACTTGGGTAGAAACTCCCGTACAAAATGAACAAATGGTTTGACCATAGGATTTGGGGCGAGCGTCGTGCAACGACCTTGCACGATGAGCCACGGACTTGACTTGTAACTATGACCCTGTGAGATGACCTAGCGGATAGGCGGACGACCCTATGCCGAGTGATTGAACTTGTGCGGTTGACCTTACAGTATCGTCTGGACGGACAATAGACTTGGGCAGCAAGACTTAGAGTAGGACGGGGAACAGGGAGTGTGCGTGAACGACGACGAGATTGGCCCCAAACAAAGCGAATGATAGGAATGGATGATGCACAAGTAAAGTTGGGATAACGAATTGAATCATTGATAGGAAGGCGTACACGATGATAGTACAATACTTGGTTTTGAATCGGACGGAAGGTACTTAAGACTTGGTCGACTCCGCTAAGAAGAAGAAGAAATTGTATTGATTTCGTAGACAAGAACGCTTGAGAAACGAACCGGATCATCTCGAGGATCAAGATAAACGATAGTGAGATGCACGCAAGTTCGGGTTTAAATCGAAGTTAGTGAAACGATCGGCAAATCAAAACTATCATGAGTAGCTTGTCCGACTTCGTCAATCGCTAAGCCTGGTTGAAATGTACGTATTCGGGGGACGCCTTGAATATGTGCACAGTCCCCACGCAGCGATATGATGAACTCGAATGCAACTGCAAGTGGGTGTTGAGATGCGCATGAAAAACAATTGAATAAGTACCATCAAGTCTAAAAGGAATGGATAGTCATTCCATAAAATTCACCAAACGCATGCAACATAAAAACTTAGAAGGATAACCGAGCATAATTCGATGCCATTGAACGATAGAGCGGTTCGATAGAAATTGTCTAAGAAACACGACGACACAAGCTAAAGAAATGGTAGGATGACCTGCACTCAGGAAGTCTCGAGGACGAGACTTGTTTTGAGTGGTGTATTATGTAATGACCCGCTCCGCCCTAGCGGAACGCCGATTCAAACGGCAAGTGCAACGACTCAAACGAGCCGTCGACCCGAAGAGTTGGCATCGACCTGATGAAGAATCGATGCAAGGCTTACATTGGCCCGTCAAGATGAATCCAGACTTAGACTTTCAAAGGCGCGCTCGGAGTATCGCTCGGCCAATGCGAACATCGCTAAGGTGGGTGGCTCCGATGAACCTGTCTTTACTTAGCCTAGACACATAACAATACGGACACTATAGCTAGAATCGCTAGGCGATAACACCGCGCATGCTAATAAATGACTCAACGCACCTAGCTAAGGGAATAATCCCATCGTGTATGCTTGTATAGAATATGGAAAAGAACATGGAAAATGTGAGATCTCTCGCACCGCGCTCCACGCTCGTACTAAGACACAAGCTTACGTTTATGTTCCTTATATGTTCAACAATGAAACAATGAATGGGTTACAACAATAGAACGGGAAGACTATCAACATAGTCGTTCCGAGTAGAGTATAGCGACATTGAAAGACTATGGGACCGATGGGGCCAAGGCGACTTCCGCACGGGAAGTTGCATAATGAATGAATGAATCAACGAATGAATAAATGAATATGTGAATGAATCTATGAACGAACGAACAAGTGAAAGAAAGAAAGAAAGAATGAAAGATAAGAAGGAAAGAATGGTTAGCAACAGGTGTGACGGGCACGTGCAACGGGGCTCGCTACCCGCGCTGCACAGACGCCAACCTGGTCGATAACGCATTAAGGCTAAGGGTTAGCCTACGGCGCAGAGACAGCCGTTAAGTTAAAATGATAAATAAAACGAAATGGTCGTGGATACCTCCATCGTATACGGAGGAGAGGCGAAATAAGGGTATTTCCAGCGGCACGGTCAAAGTGTGAAGGACGTGCCGGTCCGGACGGAAATCAAAAATTTGGCTTACGTACAGGCCTGAGTGCGGGCTTGGCCACCAGGGAACGTAAGGCCGGGTATTTCAAAAGACTATCAGGGTGTACCAAGCCGCACGCCATGATAGGTGAGAAATTACCAAGGGGAAGACATGTCCAAATTGGCTTGTGATGCCAGCGACCGATGCATATAGATTAAGTGGACTTTGCTGGTGGCAATCCACGTGCAAGTCCTTGCATTGAAATCAAAGTAGTCTAAGTTAACTAAATGAAGTGCCTCCTGAACAGGCTTGAATATGACACACCAAATAATCGAGAGTACTTCGACAAAGGAGTTAGAAAACACGCCTACGACGCGCTAGGACCCGAGGCAGGGACACGCCCTTGACATTGAAAGCTCACATGAATCACGTTAAGTTATTTCCTATGAATTGTTGACTAACTTGGTTTACTTTGGACAGGGAAGGCCGGACGGTAAGTATGGGTAAGTCGTGCTTGTATTTCCATGCAACACATTGAAATTGGCAACACGAGATAGGTTATGAAATATGCATGAAACTGATCCTAAGACAAGATTTGAAAGACAATGAATGATAGACGGTGCACGCAAGTAAATAGAACATGTTTGGTAATGATAGCATTGTGGGCGAGCTAGCCTCCCCACCAGTGCATAACAATGTACTAATAACCCCATAGTCTGCTTGCAGGATGCAGGAGACGCCGGCGGGTGCGGAGCTTCCATCGAACGTGTTAAGGCGCGGAGCCAACTCTGGGGCCTTGAAACGTTGCAAGAAGCTGAAGCACCCTATACATGACATAATGTATCGGAACATCGCCATGAATCATTCCATCTTGTAAGCCACTTGGCACGCCTTTTATGTTTCAGAGAGAGAGAGCTTAAGCGATTTGTAATATCGGCCTAGCGCCGCTTGTAAACTTCTTGAAAATCAATAAAGAGTTTGAATTCGCTTCAACTTGTGTTCATTTACTTTCCGCTGCAAATGGGGACACTCTGTGCGACTCTGTGGCCTAGCTCAAATCGGTCGTTTCTAGACTTAGCCTTGCACGGGCGCAACCTAAGCCCGTGCGGCATCACGCCTTAGCGAGGACGATCGCTCCTGCGGGAGCGAGGCGTGACACTTCATGATCATGAATGTTTGTTTAGCGTATCGTAATCCGTAATTGTGTATTTGTAGGTCTCTGTGACGACACGACCGAGACAGGAGGGATCGGAGCATTGCTTGCGCACTACGGAGTTGCAGGCAAGTATACCTTGCCTCGTATTACTGTTTCTACATATACTTCATTATACTATTGTTAGCGTAGACTTAGTTGAGTCCGAGAATTGCCTCGGACATAGTCGATGATGGCATCGACACTTAGGGTTACATACTTGACTTAGCTCTAGGCGACATACTCTCAGTTGCGGAGTTGTTATTATAACTCCCTTGACCATGACACGTGTTCCGACACGGCACCGAGTGAGATCAAGTCATGGCACGCGCTGACGCTCTCGACTGGCCATCAGTGCGAGCGGCACGTATAACAGCACATATAGAGTAGTGATGATTCTAGATAGCTGACTCTTTATTGAGAGTAGATGTTTGGATCGTGGATGCGACTTGTACTTCTCTGGACAGGGAAGACAACTAGTAGACGTATGGGATAGACACTTACATTATTCTAGCCTCGGTGGATACCCGGTTATGGACATGGATACCCGGTTATGGGCCATACATACACTAGGGGATACGTCCGGTAGCGGCCACTAGCTACGCGCTAGGTACGGTCGAGAGGTATACTAGTGCTTGTATGTTTACATCGGCTCGTGATCCGACATCGGCCCGTGACTCGATGTTATTCTCTTATCTACCCACCCATACGTTCCAAGTTATTTTCATATGCATTCACTTAGTCTGGTTAGCACACCCCTTTTGTTTATATCAGTATTTACTTCTTGGCATGTTCCTATTTGTATATTGCTGTCCCCTGAGGACCTGGTTCATTTCCAGATCCCGACGAGCATATGTACTCGATAATATACGGTTCCGGAGCTGAGGCGGGAGACTTTGCAGAGGACTACGAGGTGTTCCCTTAGGAGTTCCCTTGATTCAGGGTATGTTGCTACTTTGGCTGAGAGTTTCTTTATCTAGTTAGCTGTTGCTCTTGGCTAGTTATCTTCTATTTCCTGTCTTTTCATTCTGATGTACTGTGGGATTGTTTCTACCAAACATGTATTTCCATTCAGTTGTATTTGGATATTCAGACTACTCTGCATTTATTTCAGTACTTTCCTTATTATTTCTGTGGATGAGAGTTAGATGTTTGCTTGTGTTGGTTAGTTACTTTTACAGCGTAGTACGCCTAAGTGAGACCATTAAATTGGGCAGCTCACTCTAGGTTGTATCAGCTGGCCAGGTTATGCCCAAATCCCCTATATTTGGGAGTGGGGCGTGACATGGTTTTAGTGGTGGCCCATGTAGGTCTCAGTTTATCGCTTGGGGTAAAACCAACGCGAGCCTGCAATTAGGACTAAGAAATGTAGAATCTTATCCACAACTTGATTATCGCCTTTGACTTTCATATTCCTATCTTATGATTGAAAATTCAGCATCTTGCTTGTTTCTTATACCTCTCTTATGGAATTTTGTCTCTTTCAGAGAGATGCATCGGCGCAGCGGACGCACGGCTTAAGGCGTTGCCCCAGCATCCGACACCGAGCCCAGCGACGACAGGACTCCAGATCCTACGGGGTCCAGACTCCCGGACGAGTTCAGACCGTTCCGACGACTCCATCCATTCCTGTGGGGTTCGCACCGCAGCCGGTACCGATGCACCAGGAGGGCCAGACGTCACAGACGCCGATGCGACAGGAGGAGAACCCTTTGCCACGACCACCTCCCTTCCTTCTCCAGATGCCGCAGGGAGCCTACCAGCAGCAGGTGCCGTATGCACCCAATCCTCCCCAGATGCCGCAGGGAGCATACCCACAGTAGATGTCGTATGCACCCATTCCGTCCCAGATGCCACAACCGGAGGAACAGCCCCAGATGTTCCAGTTCTTCCAGACGATGATACAGCAACAGTGGCAACAGACGGAGGCTATGAGGTAAACTCTGATGACTGCCTTGGAGAGGATGACAACCCCAGCACCTGCACCACCACCAGTCCCAGTACCAGTTCAGCAGGTGGGCACCATTCGGAGGTACCGTCAGATGGACCCGAAGCCCTTCAAAGGAAATGAGAGCCCGGAGGAGATATCAGATTGGATACCCAGCAAGCAGAAGAACTTAGCTGCTTCGCAGCTACCTACCGACTTGTGGATGACTGTCGTGAGGACTCAGCTAGAGGGGAATGCCCATCATTGGTAGGATTCGAAGGAGCGTGAAGTCGGCAAGGATAGGACGTAGGAGCAGTTTCTTGAGTACTTTGAGGCGAAGTACTTTCCGGCTACCATCCGTGACGCTCTCTACGATCAGTTCCTCCACCTCAAGCAGGGGAACATGACCGTGGATGAGTACGATGTAGAGTTCAACCGGTTCGGCACACTACTGATACCATATGAGAGGGAGAAGGCCCGGAGGTTCCATCACGGTCTGACGAAGGAGATTCAGAGGTATACGAGCGCACAATCAAGGACTGCCTACGAGGAGGTGTTAGCCGAGGCCAGAGTCCAGGAAGCCATCAACCGGGATCCGTTGAGCGCGATACGCCCTACTCAGACAGCCGCACCAGCCAGAGTTCAGACAGGAGGTCCGGCCAGACGTCCGGGGACCCATCATCAGCAGCGAGGTACCCCGTACCAGACGAAGGAACTTCCGACTTGTCACTATTGTGGCAAGAAGGGACACATTCAGAGGGAGTGCAGAAAGAATCTCAACTAATGCTTGAGGTGTGGATCGGGACAACATCAGGCCATCGACTGCCCGCAGCGCAATGACATCGCTCAGCAGTTGGCCCCTACGCCAGCTCCACCAGGACCCAGGCCACCAGCACAGGCGACTGCAGCCCAGCGAGCACCAGAGTATCAGAGGGGACCACTGCCCCTACAGGATGCACAGTACCGACAGCAGACAGAGGCTCGGAGGAGAGGTCAGGTCTTTGCTATGGCACCAGAGCAGGAGGAGCCAGAGGGGGTGGCGATCACATGTACTATCTTAGTTGCATCATTGCCTGCTATTGTACTGTTCGATTCTGGAGCCACTTTGTCTTTCATATCTAGTAGTTTCGTTGTTATGCACAAAGTAGCCACTTCGCCCTTTGTAGTGCCCCGTCCCTACATCGTGCCCCGTTCTCCGTCCACGGGGTGCGCGAGAAATGAACAATGTCGCTATCGACTCGGTCGGGATCGATCGAATCGATCGAATGGGAACGGTTGAATTAAGATCCATTCCACGTTATGGAATGGCTTCTTCGGAACCAAGTCCCATATTCAACGGGTAGCGTCTCGAGGATTGACTCTGCGGCTGAGTCGGGAGAGACCTCCCGTTGCTCTGTTTTTCACGCCGCTTGCGTTGGTTTTGGCTTTGGTTTTCTGAATGCATTTTCGTGATTGTTTTCGATGGTTTTCATGGCTTACATTTCGAACTCGCATTTCCTATCGAACTTCTTGCCTAATACAGTGTTCTAATCGGTTGCTTGTGCGATTTCAGGTAATCGCGTAGGCGACGTCTAGCGCGGCCAACCAGTCTCTCATCTCAAGCAAAAACTCAAGGTAAGTGGCTGACCTCCTTCATCTCGACCCTCTATTTCAAAAATGAGAACTTGGGTAATGGTAATGAAATTGAATGATTCGCTTGAAAAACACAAGTCCTATGTTTGAGAAGAGAAAAGATGAGTTGTGTAGAAAAGATATAGAATTATTTTAGACCTGCAAAACAACCAAGTAAATGAATCGATTACATAACAAGCCCCAAAGGTACCCCAAATATACCTTGTTAACCTATCAAGGTCATGGACAACTTGTCGACAAGGGCGATGGTTTCTTCGAGCGGCAACCCGGGGCCACGGGACCAAATCGGCCTAGGAAGAAACAGGTTATAGCCGAGCTGGGTATGAAGCAACCGGTAATACGGGGACTTGCATCGGAGCTCGCTATTTACGTTGCAAGGGTCCCGTTTACCAGGCTATGTCCAGAATGGCTAGTTAATGCCAGTGACCTCCACATCAAACACTTGATATAAATCGTTATCAACTAACATGGAAGGTGATGGTAAGTTTTATGTTGCACGGCGCGCTCTGCCGAGGAAAATTCTGGTGTAACTTACTTGCTTTATGTTTCGTCAAAATGCTTCGTATGAAATTACCTAGGATGGTTAGAAAGATCACAAAAAACAAGTTGTGTAAATTCTTTTATCTAAATTCTTGAACCAAATGAGAGCCTGGAAATTAATTAGCCACTCGCCAGTACATGTTGATGGTACTGATCCTCGCTCTCTCTACAGGTACGATAAATCAGGACGAGCGTGCCGCGTGAAGGGAGACTACGCTCGTGTGTTTTGAAGCTTCGTCCGTGCGGTCGAAGCTTGGATCCAATCCCTTTTGAAGACTCCGTTGTTGAAGGCCAGAAGACAGATGGAGCGACTTCCCGTATCCCAAGTGGTTTTGTAATGCTGGTTGTAATCAAGGGATGAAATGTATGGAATGGCTATCTCGTCGACGTTCATTTTGTAATGGAGTCAGTTTATAAAAAGCCCGCGCGGCGCCCTTGTATCGAGTCTGTAAAATGATGTTCATTATCAATAAAGCTTAAGTTTCCTTCTTTGTAATGTGTGTTCAATTTACTCTGCGCATTCTCTTGTTGTTGTGTTTCGGATAACCTTATGACTATGCCTTGTGCGAGCGCAACTTAGGCTTGCACGGCATCACGCCCGGGGGACGACTATCGATTCTACGGAATCGGGGCGTGACACCCTTACCCAAGAGTTGGAGGATTCTTACGAGTGGAGGGATCGTTCCAGTCACTAGCACGTGTAGGACGTGCTCCGTAGTTGTATGTGGGAGGGAGATAAGAGCTCGATTTTTGGTGTTTCCTATGCCAAACTTCGACGTTGTTTTTGGGATGGACTGGTTGAGCCAGAATCATGCCGTCTTAGAGTGCGGACGGGGAGCGTCATCTTGACCGCCAGATCGTCCAGAGTTCGAGTTTATGAGAGGGACCGTAGAGCGAGGAGTAGGCCAGCCTGTCGGTGTCTGCATGGCGATGGAGGCAGCACCACCGTCGATCGTTGCAGAGTTCATGGACGTCTTCCCGGAGGAGTTGCCAGGTCTTCCACCTGACAGACAAGTGGAGTTTTCCATCGAGTTGGTACCAGGAGCAGCACCGATCTCTTCTAATGTGTATCGGTTGGCGAAGAAGGAGCTAGATGAGTTGAAGCTTCAGCTAGACAAGTTGCAGACCAGAGGATTCATCCAACCAAGTGCTTCACCTTGGGGAGCCCCAGTTTTGTTTGTGCCAAAAAAGGATAGGACCGTCCGAATGTGCAATGACTATAGAGCCCTGAATGCATTGACCATTCAGAACAAGTTGTCACGTCCCGCTCCCGTAGGAACGATCGTCCTCGCTAAGGCGTGATACCGCGTGAGCCTAGATTGCGCTCACGCAAGACAGGTCCATAACGGCTGATTGTAGGCTAAGCGACGGTGGTCGTCGCACAGAAGTCCCAAACAGAAACATTGAATAGTCAGCAGCAAAAATTTGAAACAAACCACAAGTCATGCAAAATACTCTTTTATTGATATTGAACAAAGATTACAATGTGGGCACTAGGCCAATTTACAAGTCTCTCAAGCTCACTTTTCTCTCATATTACAAGTCACTCTGCTCTCTCAATTCTCAATACAAGCTTCAAGACGACGAGTGGCAGATTCTCCAGACTGGCGATGTCCATACATTATGTCCCGTATAAGTTCTGACTCCATACAGCCGCACGCCTAGAAACGCCAAAGAACTCCGTGCCTCGACGCATCCAAACGAGCTCCGCGCCATCGGGCTTCTACCTGTGCCTGCACATGAAAACTGTGTGGGTGTCAGTACTCAACTGTACTGGTGGAGTGAGCTCCTCACCAACCCATACAAAACCGACACGTTCATTTACTTTGTACAGCTTAATTCCCTTTTTGATTGTCTTGCTAGTCTTGTCTTAGGATCAATTTTAGGACAGAGACACCTTAGCCTATACTTGGCAACGCAACGACAGGGTCGTGCTATACTCTATTCGTGGATTCAATATATTCGAGGCAGTGCCTCGCCAATTAGAAACTTATACAAACTCGGCCGTGCCAAGACTTTCACTTGTTTTATGTGCCTCTAGACCATTCTCGTGCCAATGACGTCAAGGGGGACGACTCGTACTGGTCGTGCCAATAGACTTGATCGTGCCTTATGGTCGAGGCCGTGCCTCCCAAGGATCAACCAGACTTAACCAACTTGCCTTACGGTCCTTCCTGACTTAACTCGAGATGACTCGATGACGACACCACATTCATGCCGAAGTACGTGTCCTTGCTATAGCCAAATCTTAGGCTCCAGAATGGTGTTGCTACCGTGCACACCCTATCCCGCGTCGATTCAAGGTTAGCGCTTGCTGTAAGTATACCTTGTTAACCTAACTCGTAACTTGTTAGTACTCGACACAATCCAAAGACATACACGCGGATAGCCGCTCTTATACCGACACATCTATATGAGTGGTTACTCGCAATGTCAAGCTATCCTAGATCTTTGCATACGGTGACCATTCGCGTACGAGGTACGAGCTCCCACCGAATGACCCGCAGCCTATATTGTAACGGTTCACTTCAATCGAGTCGTACCGTCGATGAAGGCCGTACAATATCTGCAATTCCTCCTAAGCCGACACGAACCCGACATCCTGGAATCGTTCGAGGAATTCACCTTGCGCGCAAGTTGTCCAATGACCATGCAAGACTCAACTCGATCTACCAAGTCCTTCCTTAATCATGACTATGCTTTCCAACTTTCTATCGAGACTCCCAAATAGCGGAACCGATCTCGTGAACTTCCTTATCGAGACTCCCAAGTAGCAGAACCGATCTCGTGTACTTCCTTGTCGAGACTCCCAAGTAGCGGGACCGATCTCGTGTGCTTCCTTATCGAGACTCCCAAGTAGCGGGATCGATCTCGTGTGCTTCCTTTGTCCGTGGCATGCTTTTCACTAAACCAACCGTGGCTCGTGCCTTAGACTGACTTGTTCTCTATGCGACACTATCTCTCAAGTCACATACTTTATATGACGAGCCTTTTTCTCGTGGGACTATGTGACTTGACAACCGCAGACAACAGGGGATAGTGCTTGCTATGACTTCGATAATCCAGCAAAACTCTTGTCTAACTTATTCGGACAACGAATTGACGAGCAAAGGCTACGCCAAGCTTCGCATCCTGGAAACGTGTCGTGCACACGTTCGACTTGAACAACCAAGCTCTTTGGGTGCCTAGACTTAAGCCACAAGCCGTGCAATACGACTTAAACCACGGAACAGGCGAAGGCTATGCCAAGCCTTGGACGACGGGACCATGCATGCTTATTAAGCATATACGCGGACGCCGCCTATGACTTAGGCTAATTCCAGCTTTGTGGCGAATACCAACTTTCCTTCTCCCAAGCCACGGGACGAAGGACCGAGTGTCATTTTGAAAGCACGCTGAGCAAACTTCTAAGACGACCGTAGGACCTTTTTCCATATTCTAACACATTCCGACCCGTCGGAATTATTCCCTTAGCTATGTGGATGCGTTTCTTTTATTATCAAGCCTAACTTGTGTAAGTTGAAACTTTTGATTTATTATGTGAAGGCTAAGATGAGACAAGTTCACCGAAACTATCCCACCTGAGCGAGGAGTCGCCTCGACCGAGCGGGTCTTCGAGCAGTCGTTGCGTGGCTAAGTCCGAACGTCGTCGGCGTTTTGATTTCTCCGATTGACTGAGTGGGGCGGGTCACTACACAAGTACCCCTTGCCTCGGATCGACGACCTGTTCGACCAACTGACTGGAGCCAAAGTGTTTTCGAAGATCGACTTGAGATCAGGATACCATCATGAAAAATTGGTTTATCGGCAAGAGTTCTCTGAACTTGTTAAATATACAGTATCGATCTTTGGTCAAGACATTAGTCTTGTGCTTGAAGAGCTTGGACATATTCAAGATGGACCGACAAAAGTTTATTGTGACAACAATTCGGCCATTTCAATTATGAAAATCCAGTGTTTCATAATAGACCAACCAAATAGAGGTACACTATCATTTCATCGGGGATATGATCAAAGATGAGGAGATCGTACAATATTATTGCAAGAGTGAACATCAAGATGCATACATTTTCACAGTCATTGAAGCAAGAGACATTTGTGAAGCTCAGAAGAATGCTCAAGATGTATTCGGTGGATGAATTGGTTTAAGGGAGAATGTTGAAATTATAGTACGCAGTATCGGTCGATACCGATCTGATAGGGCCGATACCGATACGGTTTGGCATATCCCGATCCGATACCGACTAATACCCAATACTGACCGATACCGACATTTGGGATCTTTTTTTTAGTTAATTTGGCAAAGAAAATTGAACGAAGAACACCAATTAGCAAGGGTACAAAAACATAGTATGGATGTAAAAACATGTAAAAGAAAAAAAAAACTTAATCTATCGCATGTAAACCAATCGACAAGGGTGACTACTATTTCATTCAATTTCAAAACTACTAAGAAATAGCAATGAAAATACTTAAAATTATGCCCAAATATATAAAATATATTTTCTAAAATGTTAATAATTTATTAATAATTATTTGTTTTCCGATACTAAAAAATCCGATGCTTCGATCCGAAACTGCCGATATTGCCGATACCGCCAATCCCGATACTCACAGGAATGGTCCGATACCGATTCCGATACCGATATTGCGAACCTTGGTTGAAATAAACTAATTCAACATACCTATTTTGTCATGATTAATTTCCTATTAGTTAAACTCATAATTAGGTAGCTAGGGTCTTGGTTGGTGGAGGCGGTCAGTTGGCTTATTTCTGTATACAAAAAAGGAGCTCATAAATAGGTATGTCATACTTATGTAATACAGTCGAACACTTACCTATAAAAGGAGCTATATCCACTTGTGATGAAGTCCTGAATGGACAACGAATTAATAGAAGAAAAAATAAAGGTTCAAGATATTGGAGTAACTTTGTTGCGGTGGTCATGTAGTTTGAGAAAGAAGAAGACAAAGACTCTTTATACAAAGTAACAGGTATCATGAAGATCAAGTGAATACTTTTATCCTTCTGTTTTCTTGAATTCTATTAAGGGATTTTATTGCAAAACCCAATGGACATGGAGAGGGCTACTATATAAACTATACTGATAGAAATTATACGGAAGAAAATCTCATTTGATATATCTCCCAAAATTTTGTCGAGGTTGGGGAAAATGAGACTTACCATCTGATGCCAAGGAAAATGTAATGACCAACTCGATGAAAATTTGTGGAGTTCTCTATCCAGTAACTAAAAAAAATCTACAATAGTTGCATATATATTCACAATACACTTGCTTGACAAATGCGGTGTCTATATTCATACTGCTTATTGTGTAAACATAAGTTCAAACACAACCATCATAACTAATTCCATATTAGTAGATATAGTTCAGATAGTCAACTTATGTCCAACAATAGGAAAGATACAGATATAAGGACTGATACAGGTAATAAAATTATGAACATGGAGTTCATTGAGCAGACCTGATTAGGAGACGCCGCATCTGGTTGTTTATCTTTCTCCTCTTCTTCACCAAACCATATTCTTTCACCAGGGGCTGAACCTTCAGGAGGCAAGAGAAGCTCAACAACCTCATGAGATGCATCAGAAGCCGCCATTAGCATTCCATTTGACTTGATGCCTCGCATGTTTCTAGGCTTGAGATTAGCCAGGACAATCACTTTCCTGTCCTGCACTTAAATGTGCGCACAAATGAATTACGATTTATATCATATTCATTCACTATCACTGATATCTCTATTTCTGGTTTATGACTTATTATTTACAAATGCACATTTTTATCTTCCAACCAGTCAATGATAGCAGCTAAGCAAAGACTCCAGAGATGCATAGTAAGTACACTCTGCAGCATAACATATACCCTTTTGATAAAAGACAGTGTGTTACTGGAAAGGTAGTGTTTGCTTCTCCTCAATCTTCAAGAGATGATCCAAAAATAAGGAACCTCAGACTGTTCCATGAAATGTTCACACCATACCAATCATAAACAATCTATGGAATTCCAATCCGAAACAAACGAATTGTAGAAACTGCACCTAGAAAAAGAAGCAGAACACCTAAACCAAAATTGAGTTTGCAAACCTTATTTTGACATATTTCCTTTTCCCATAAACAGCGCACACATCAAATGGAAGATATTACTTCAGAACCAATTTAATTTAAAATCAACAAATAACCTCCTAATTTCTCTTAATTAATCAATATTTGCCTTCTTCGATGTAATTGTTGTACGTGTATACTGTCTTTCTCATAAAGCAAAGAACAAGCACGAGTCTTAGAGAGATCAAAGTGTTGGGAATGCGGTGTGACCCGAACTAGAGTTGGCCCATGAGGTGCGATATTGGACTGGGCCCATATGCCTTAAAAGAAAATTCAAATTCCCATGTAAGCTCTGAACCAATCACAATTATCTACACCTCATGATCCCACCCCCCTATCCGATGTGGGACTAAATTAGCAACTCCGTTGTCACCCCCTTGAGGCGAGTGCTCAACCGGAAACGAGATACAATCCAACAATCTCCACCTTAGCTCATTTCTGCTAGCCGAACAACCTTAGCACCTCTGCTACCTTTACTCGTTCCCGTCAGCCGAACAACCTTAGCACCCCTGCTACCCTTTGCTCATTCCCGCCAGCCGAACAACCTTAGCATCTCTGCTACCTTTGCTCGTTCCCGCCAGCCGAGCACCCAAGAGATCCAACATGTCATATTGTCATCTCGATTCGTTCAACCACAGAGCCAAACCGATACGTTCATCTACACCACCAATGTGTGCCAACCACAATGTCTTGCTCCACCTTGGGCACGTTAAACCCACCTTTGAAACTAATCCGTGTAGTTGCATATGCTCCTAACTCCACCTTGAAAAGAGGACCATTATATCCGTATATACACATGAACATTCAGCACCATCTGTCTCGAACCAATTAGAGCCGTCCAAACCAGTCCCGTAATCATGGGCTCTGATACCACCTGTTGGGAACGCGTTGTGACCCGAACTGGAGTTGGCCCATGAGGTGCGATATTGGACTGGGCTTATATGCCTTAAAAGAAAATTCTCATGTAAGGCCTGAATCAATCTCAATTATCTACACCTCATGATCCTATCTCCTACCCGATGTGGAACTAAATTGCAACTCCATTGTCATCTCCTTTGAGCGCTCAACCGGAAACGAGATACAATCCAACATAAAGTAGACCTAGGTTGGACTCATCAATCATCTGCTAAAGGTTACTTCTTTAGATCGTTGTCTATTTCTTTTATCTAATCAAGTGAACATTGAAACTATTATATTCTTTTATTACTGAAATAAAGATGCTCTAGTAGTTGTAGATATAGTAAAATTACCTTAAAGTTATATTTAGTCTAACTTATATATGTGCTATGCTACAACCCTACATCATTATAAATTTTTAAGTCTGATCAGGTTTTCCACAATCATTGTTTAATTCCTATCCGCAAAGTCAAGGTTGTGAAAAGCGCTAGGCGCTAGTCGGGCGGACACCTTCCGCCTAGCGCCTAGCCCACCTAGGCGGGTGCTTAGGCGGACGCCTAGATATAGGCGGTTCAAAAAAATAAAAAGAATCCAAAAAAATCTACTAAAAATTGCAGAAAAAATCCATAAAACCCCAAAACATTTATAGTTGGATGTTAGGGGGATTAGGCGGGCGCCTAAGCGGACATCGGGCGGGCACCCAGTGCCTAGCGCCTAGGCGGTCTAGGCGGACGCCTTTTAGAACAGAGCGCAAAGTGTTTGGATTTTTTTTTTATATTGTTGCCCAAACCCTATCCTTCTGCCACTTAGTGTGTACTCTACCTGTCTGAAAATGTTTGTATCCCTTACCCGTATTGTGTCCAGTGTCCTTATCCATATATGTGAATGTATTTGTGCAACATAGGTTTCGAAGCTAGTTGTTTTCCATGCTTATTTCGAAATTCTCTCGATCGAATCTTAGTTTAACAGTCTTCCGCGTTTCCTCGACGAATTCATATTTCGAAGAACTAGCCTTCTGGAGATGAACAACCTTTCGAGTGTTGACTTCGGCAAACGACGTCAAGACCCCCATACCGACCTTTTCATTGAGGCATTGTGTGGACAAAATCAGGGTTAGTTGGCAATCTTGAGATAGATGACATTTTTTGTTAGGGCATAATCTTAAAAAAAAAAAAAAATCAGATTATCACAAATGCAGTAGTGAAAAAATAGTTGTAGTTATAATATACCTGGAGGTGTTCGAGGGGGATGTAGTTGACGAGGCCGCTGCAGATGGTCCTCGGCTCGGCCTCTCCGACGTCGACCTCCTCCACGTAGAGCGAGTCGGCCTCGGGATGCCTCCACGCCTTCAAGATGCGTCCCACTCTCATGTCCAGCGCGTTCGCCGCTTCCATTAACGGATCCACCTTCTCCTCAGCATCCGCTACTAGAGGAGGAGGAGGAGGAGGGGCAGAGGGAGAGGTCTCTCCGCCGGCTTCCGTCGCCATGGAGGTGCGGGCACGGAAGGAGAAGGACGAGGAGGAGGAGAGGAGGAGCGGGTGGTTCTTCTTCTCGATTTTTGAGGAGGAGATGATGGGGAGTAGAGCTCTGCTGCTGGACCATGGCCTTGTGGTGCTGCTCAAATTCGCAATGGAGGAGGCGATGAGGAGAGAGGAAGCACTTCTCGCCATGGCTGCCATCGGCGCCGCTAATATTGATATGCCACTGGCAGCTGCTGAAGAAAGCACTACAAAACAAAAGGAGGATATCCTAAGATTTGAAGCGATGAAAAAAAAAAAATTATTTATAAGGACACATCAAAAGTTGATCGGGACTAGCCCAAAGCTAACTCTGATTTATTTACAAGTTTGTCATTAAAAAAATTACTCAGGACTAGTCCAAATGTAAGGGCTAGTCCAAATGTAAGTATATAAGTTTTTTTTTTTTTTTTTTTTGCTCTCTTCTCCTTCCTCACAAGAAGAAGAAGTTCCTCACAAGAAGAACAAGAAGAATAAGAACAAGAAGAACATCTCTTTTTCCAAATCTTTTTTTTTTTTTTGCTCTCTTCTAATTTCTCAGATCTCTTTCTTCAAAGCCTAGTTTATTTTTATTTCATCTTGTTTGGACATTATGGATGAAACCTTAGTTGTATAAGAAATTTGGTTATCAAATCTATTAACCAATTTTTCTTTATTAATAGAAAAAATTATGGATGAAATCCTAGTTGTAGAAGAAATTATGGATGGAAACACTAGTTGTAGAAAAATGGGTCCATATCAGGACTGCCAGAATTTCTGGCAGTCCTAGAAGTATTGAGGACTGTCAAAAATTGTGACAGTCCTGAAATGGACTTGCTCAGGACTACCACAATTGCTGGCACTCCTAGAAGTATTGAGGACTGCCAGAAATTGTGACAGTCCTGAAATGGACTTGCTCTACAGCAGGACTGTCACAATTTCTGACAGTCCTAGAAGTATTGAGGACTGTCAAGAATTGTGGCAATCTTGAAAGGGACTATAGCAAGTACATTTCAGGACTACCACAATTCCTGGCAGTCCTAAAGTCGAAATTGCCGAATGAAAAAACATATGTTAGGGTTTATTTTCATCTTGATAATGAAGTGAAATATACATTTTAAGGTTTATTTCCATGCATTCTTTGGGAAGAAAGAAGTATTAGGGTTTGTACATTGTTTGTGAGGAGCCTTTGGATGTCATCGAAATTCGGAATGAGAAGGAAACTATAATTTTGATGGAGATGATGAGGATGGAAATGGTGGAGAAGAAGAAGATGGTGAGAATGGAAATGGTGGAGAAGAAGAAAACTAGGGTTTTGGAAGAGAGAGAGTAAAATTTTGAAATGAAACTCAAAATTTGGGTTTGGGGTGTGTGGGGTTGGGACAGCCCAATGAGTAAGAAAATGGGATGTCCTGATTAATTTTTCTCAAACCTGGACTAGCCCTGATCAACTTTTGATGTGCCCTTATATAATAAAAAAAGATAAATTATAAGGACACATCATTTCTTACTCAGGATTAGTCCAGATTTTCAGGACTAGTTCAAGATTGGGCTAGCTCAGTTTAGAGGAACTTTTGTTAAGAACAACCTACTTTTTTTAGGGGCTGCCCCCCCCCCCCCCCCCCCCCCCCGAAACTCTCTCAAATGATTCATTTCTAATTTCTCTCACTCTCTCTCTCACCTCTCAAACCTAAACTCATTTTTCTCTACTACCTCCATCTTCACCAAAATCCTTCGCTTTAAGATCTATTCTTTTCCTCCTCCTCATCCCCCCTCCTCCTCCCCTCCCCCTTCTCTTGCTGACAAGCTCGGCACGTTGCCGAAACTTCCATATATCATTTCTTAGCACTAACAACACCAAAAACAAAACAAAAACAAAATATAAAAAAATAAAAAATGTCGTTGTCGAAGTTTTGATGTATGGGCATGATTGGAATGAGGTTTGGAGAAATGGATTGAGAGAGATTTAGAAATTTTGGACAAAATTTAAAATTTCGAATCCATAAATTTCGAAATAATGAATTTCGACACAGTCGGGACTGGGAAGACTCAAGACTGTAGAAAATTTTCACAGTCATGTATGTTGTCAGGTTTGTAGAAATTTTCTATAGTCCTATATATTTTCAGTCGTTCCAGGACTAAATTTTTTTCACAGTCATGTATGTAATGCCCCGTTCCGCTCAGTTCAACCGGAGGAATCGAAACGCAATGGCGTTTAGACTTAGTCAAGCAAACTTGCTCGAAGTCCCGCTTGGTCGAGACAACTCCTTGCTCAGGTGGGTGGCTTCGGTGAACTTGCCTCAGCTTGGCCTTCACACTAATAAAATAAAGTTTTTAATGTACTGAATAGGCTTGATAATAAAAGAGGAATCCACATAACTAAGGGAATAATCCAATTGTGTCGAGTTTGTGTGTAGAACATGGAAATAGTGTCATAATGTTGCTTAGATGTTCTCTACGATGGTTTTCAAAGCTAGCACTTGGTCTTTTGACCCCCGCATATTGAGTTAGGCAAAGTTATGTCACGGGCTATCGACTTGATGTCGTAGCAGGCACGTCCCTACGATCCCACTGCTTTGTATAGCAAATACGTCCCACATCTCACTGTCGGTCTTATGGAAGATGTCATAGTTATGGCACTCAAAGAACAAAATTGTTCAAAGTTGAGCATGCGCACGTTCCCACGGCCTCAAGGCTTGTCATATGGAATATGACTTGGGCAGCAGTGTCGTACGAAAACATACTTGAGTTAAGGCACGGAACACGGCTAATTCAAGCAACATGTCCCACGGTTCCACGGCTTGGTATAGTCACACAATTCTACGATTTCAAGGCTTATCATATAGAGTATGACTAGATTAAGGGCACTGCATAGAACACAAATTGGTCCAGTTGAGCAGGTGGGCTATCAAATATTCGTTTCTGGATTGAGTCAAAAATGAGTATGAAAACATGGAAAGTTATCGCGACCGGTTGTCGTCAAGGCAATCCCTGGTTTGAGGGAGTTGCGTAAAAGAATGAAAAGTAAAGAATGAGAAATGATACTGAGAATGGTAAATCGAGTTGAGTCTTGCATGGTCATTGGACAACTTGTGCACAAGGTTTTGGTTCCTCGAAGGACTGTCGAGGCACCAGGTTCGTATCGGCCTAGGAGGAATTATAGGTATTGTACAACCTTCAGTAGAGCTGTGCGACCTGAATCTGAAGTGGGCATTACAATACAGGCTGCGGGACGTTCGGTGGAGCTCGCACCTCGTACGCGAACAGTCACCGTATGCATAAGTCCGGGTATAGCTTGACATATTGCTAGTGACCTTTCATATAGATGAGTCGGCATAATAGCGGTGATCCACGTGCATGCCTTAGATTGATTAAAGAAGTGTATGTACGGTGTTTGTTAAGTCGAAAGAAGTGTAAGCACGGTACGAATGAGTCAAAGAAATGTGTACATGATTTATAACACAAATATGGAGCCTAAGATTTGGCTATAGCAGAGACATGTAATCCGACACGAGTTATGTCGTCATTTGTGCACTCAATGACACAAGTTTATGAGTATGGTTCGAGTCGGTTCTATGCTGAAACATGAAAGACCGTAAGGCAAGTATGAATGAGTTAGAGTGTGTTACGAGGCATAACCTCGATGTTTTCACCCAAATGGATCTTACGGTACGACCATGTTGTTGCATCCCAAAATATAGCCAAAAAGAAAGCACGAGTCGAGACGTTAATGTTGTTGGCACGAGAATGGTCTAGAGGCACAAGGATAAGTAATTTATAAGTACGAGGCACGGTAATGGTCTAGAGACACAAAATAGGCTAGGAGTCCATGTCCTAAAATTGATCTTAAGGCAAGAAAAACAATCAAAAGGAACAGTTGCACACATTAAATGAACGTGTTGGTTTTGTATGGATGGACGAAGGGCTCACACCACAAGCACAGTTGTGTAATGACCACCCAACAGTTTTCTTGCGTAGGTTACAGGATCTTACTCCTCGAGGCGGAGCTCGCTTGGACGTGCTGAGGCATGGAGTTCCTTGGCGTTTCGAGGCATGCGGCCGTATTGAAATCTTTACCTATACAGGACATAATGTATGGACATCGCCTTCTGAAGCACCCGCAAAGTTGTAAGCCTTCGGACATGAGCGACTGTAATTGAGATAAGAGAGAGCTGAGTGTTTGTAATCAGAGAGAAAGTGAGATTGAGTGACTTGTAATCTTGGCTCGCGCCATTGTAATTTTATATTCAATATCAATAAAACTTGTTCTTTTGTTTGAATACTTGTGTTTCCTTCATTATTCAAGGCTTCTGCTTTGGGACTTCTGTGCGACGACCCCGTTGCTTAGCCTGTAATATGGAAATTACCTTGTGCTCGCGCGACCTAGGCTCGCGCGGCATCACGTCCTAACGAGGAAGATCGGTTCTTCGGATCCCGGGGCGTGACAATGTATGTTGTCAAGACTATATAATTTTTCTACAGTCCTGTGTATTTTCAGTCCATTCCAAGACTGTAAATTTTTTTTATAGTCCTGACAACCTACATGATTGTACAAATTTTCTACAGTGTTGTATATTTTTATTTGTGTTATGATGTTATTAGATTTTTATTTGTATTATTGTCAATCTAATGTGATGTTGTGAGACTTATCTTTAAAATAGATTTAAAATTGAGAGAATTATCTATAAAATAGGTTTATAGACCATATATATGAAGGTGTATTTTGAAATGAACAAAATTGAAAGACTTATCTCTAAGATAGATTTAAAATTTTGAGTTTTTTATAACCGAGTAGATAATTTATTTATTTTCAAACCGAGTAGATAATTTATTTATTTTTAAACTGATTACGTAATTTATTTATCTCTAAAATAGATTTAAAAATACTTATAAATGTAACTTAATGATTATATAAAAAATATAAAATCCTTCTAATTAGGTGACTTCTTCCACGGTTATTAAAAACTTTCTTTTAGGACTGTCAAAACTTTTGACAGTCCTCCTAATTGTTAGACTGTCAAAAAAATTGACAATCCTAAAAGTAACTTGCTATTACAACAAGTTTCTTTTAGGAGCGTCAAAATTTTTGACAGTCTTAAAAAAATATGTTGCTCAATGCTTTATGTATGATTGTCAAAAAATTGACAGTTCTACCAATTGGAAGGTCTGTCAAAAATTTTGACAGTCCTAAAGAAAATATTGTAACGCCCCAGTCCCAAAATACTTGGGACTAGATACGTATCATGTCAGCTGTATACATACGAGTAGATATACGGCTCGTATGTATACATAAGCTGTAAATATAGAAAGCCAAGACACTAAATCTCATCCACGAAGATAAATAATGATATAAAAACAATTTTGAGTTTGTCATGTATACAATAGTTGGGCAGAGAAAAATCCACTACCAACTAAATTAAATATGGACGAAAAATATACAAAGAAAGAATTGGTTGAACGAGAGCAAGTGACGAGTCCAAGAGCAATCATCATGAAGGAAGGTATGGCCTTAGCTAGAGCACCTGCAAGAAACCACGAAACACACACCTGGAGGGATCACCAGGTCCTCAGAGGGACGTAACAAGACACATAATATCATGCCAATAACTGAATGATAAAAGCTCAACAGAAAAGTATGCACGAGAAAAGGTTCCTAACCATTCTATGTGATATGCACTTTGAGGACAACGTTCTACACAGGGGCTGTAAGATCAACAGAGTAATAAAGAGTGGCCACCGGCCCGGGGCAGTAAGTAGCGCTCATCCGAGTCACTATCGGCCCAAAATGTGTATAAAAATAAATGTAGCCCCTACGCTAATAACTGTCCTCTTCCTCCCCATGATACTATACATGCGTCGTCTCCACGACACAGTTTGATCCTTAATAACTGCCAAGTCTCCTACACAATCTATTGGCAGTTATATCCTAACGCATGGTCTGTACGCACCGATGTACGATCGATACGCAAGTCCAAAGCTATATGCGACTCACAACTCACACACAACCCGTGGCACATCGTGACAGTTTATAAGATGCTTTAAATATATGGTAGTCCCTTAACTCTAAGCCAATTGCATAAAATATAATAATTTGCAACTATATATAGTTTTAAAAGAACAATATTTTATTTGCTAAAAATAAGAAAAAGCATGCATGATATTGAGCAAGAAATTTAAACAGTAAAGGCAAGGTGTCTTGCCTGGGTTACCGCCTGGTATGGTGCGACGATCATGATAATGTCCAGATAGCTTGACTAACCGGGTCGATATGAAGAAGTCTTGCTCCGATAATGTAGGAAATGATTTAGTTAGTCATAATTACGAACCACCAAGCGGAGGGAGTATTTGGTTTAGGAAAAGTTATTTCTTTACTCAAAAATATACCTTCGAAATTATTAGAAAATATTTATATTATTTGAAACTGGATTTTGTTAGTAAATACTTGGAAACAATCTATATATATATAATATTTTGGAAACTACCTTTTATTTATACTTTTAGATAAAAATTTGGAATATATATATTGTAGAAAAGTAACTTTTCGTTAGTCAAACTATTTTAATAAAATATAGAGAAAAATAATTTTAGGGCTATTGAGTGGTGTCAACATAATTTTGTAAATATTTATTATTTATTTAGTTGTTAAAGCAGAATAATACAATAATAATTTTAATAACAACACTTATAAAAATCTATACTCATAATATACTTTATAAATACCAATGTTAACATATAAAAGATTTTATTACCCATATATATACTGTATATAAAAATAATAGATAATAATAATAATAATAATCGTAATAATAATAATAATAAACAGTAATGATAATAATAATAAAAATCATAATAGTAAATAATATTAATGATAATAATAATAATAATAATAATAATAATAATAATAATAATAATAATGATAATATCAGTAAAATAAAATCCTTAAAAACCAACTCTTACATTTCCTTCCCCCCCCAATTCGATATGTAAGAGAGGGAGAGAGAGAGAGAGAGGTGAGGGGTTTACCAGCGGTCTCGGCCCGGCTCCGAGAGGCGGCGGTGGTGCTCCTTCGTTGGAGAGGACGCCGCGGGTCACGACGCGACTTACGGGAGTCGTCGGGACGCGACGACGGTGGTGCCGCGCTCGTCCACGTGCGGAGGCAAAAGTGGGCCGCAGATCTCGCCGGTGATGGCTGGGTTCGGCGGCACAGTCAGAGATGAAGCTCGATCCCTCCTAGAGGACGCCGGAGAGGATCGGAAAAGCGGAAGAGGAAGATCGGGAGAGGGAGCGCTCAGGAGGTTGACGCTCGGCGCGGATCACCGGACGGAGGAGAGAGAACGGGGAGGCCGGAGGGCGGAGGGCAGACGCCGGTGGTCCAGGGCCGGGGTTTGGGCGGCGCGCTAGGCTGACGAGCCAGCGCTCACGCGCTCACGCCGACGGCCGGTGGAGGTTGGGCTCTCGACGTCGGGCGCACGACGAAGGAAGGTGAGGGTTTCTCCCTATTTAATTTGTGGTGATGATTCTTGGGTTGTGGAAGATTGGGTGGCGGTGGTGCCGGCCCGACGGTGGCTGTGGTGGTGGATTCTGGTAATGGTGGTGGTGGCGGATGTTGATGTCGACTACGGTGGTGGAGGCTTTGGCGCCGGTGGAGTCGGGCTGTTATGGTGGCGAGGGATGGTGGTGTTGGCTGCCGCGGTGGCGGTTTGGTCGAAAGGAAGCAGGGGATGGTGATGTTGTGTGGTCGACGGAGATGGGCACGGTGGTTTGGGGCTGATAATGGTGGTGGTTGTGGAAGCACAGTGCTGCCAGGTTCCTGCGGTTTTGGTCGGAGCTGAGGTGAAGGTTGTAGGTTTAGGATTTATTTGTGTCGGGATTGTCGACACGGAGAAAATGTATATGTAGATGATGGAATAAGAAGCTGGACACAGACACGATGCACATATGTGGATAGTAGAAATTATGGATGTGTACCTCTCCTTATATAGGATGTGGGAATTTCCAGTTGGATAAGGATTAGGGAGGTTTAAATCCCAACGGATAAACTCCTTATTAATTCAAATCGATTTAAAATTAATTTATCAAATTTAATATAGATAAAACTTATCTCTAATTTAAAAGCTATTTAAAATGAGGTCAATAAAATCTTTCCCGATTTAAATCATAATAATTAATTAAATATTAAATCAAACAATATTTTAAATATCATTTTAATAAATAATAAAATATAATAATAATTAATTTCGAAAATCATGATAAATGTTTAAATATTTGGAATATCATTTTGCAATAAAATAGTTATACTCGTTTTCGTAAAATCAAAGTGGTCATGAAATAAATTTCATGTCACTTGCACACAAATAATATAAAATAATAATTTTCTAAATTACTACTTTTATTTGCACCATTTAATAATAAAATAATTTTTTTATATAATGCTTGCCAATACGCAACACGATGCAATAATACAAATATTTAAATACTTAATTTTCTATACGAAAAATCTTTTAAATGAATATACATACTAACTCGCAAATTTCGCATGCGACGTACAAATCCGAATAACGCGAACTCGTACGCGACGTACAATTACGAATACAAAAATCAATACCAAATTAATTTAAAAAAATTATAGTAGAAATTTAGAGGTTTTACAAATATGATGTTCAATATTTTATGTAGGACTGTCAAATTTTTTGATAGTCCTTCCAATTGGTAGGACTGTCAATATTTTTGACAGTACATCATCATCCCCGTCGAGACTATGGACAAAATTTTGAAGTACGTAACCCTAAAATGGATGCAAAGATTCGAAAATCCGTCTAGAATGAATACCAAATCACATTTTAGTTACTAAACGATGATATTTAGGCATCAACATAGATTGAGAGAGATCTAGAAGGGAAAAGTTAGGAACTTTTTAGGGTTTGAAAAAAGAAGTGAGGAAGAAGACAAAAGAAAAAAAAGTGACTTATATACCAACATTTGGGCTAGTCCTGAGTAATTTCAAGTGACAAACTTGTAAATAAACCAAACAAAATTTGGACTAGTCATGTGTAAGAAATGATATGCCCTTATAATTTGCCAAAAAAAATGCTTGATTTGAGAGTGGTGATTAGGAGGGAGAGTGAGGATTTATTTAATCTTCTTTTGTCCATTTTTTCAATTCCAAATTGTGGTTAACAAGGAATTTTATTTAGATAGTCAAAAGTATTTTTTATTTATCCTATAGAATATTATAAATTTTATTTTTCATTGTTTTTTCCAACTTGTTGTTTTGTACTTTCTGACATTGTGAAAATATTTTGACAAGTTTTAATTAAAAACTAATTAAATTTAATTTTATGTCATATATAATAATGATATTTTGGTAACTATTATATCTTTATTAATTTTCCTTCCACCCATTATCTCATTTAAACAATAGTTATTAAACACACTTCACTTAACTCTCATTTCAATCCAAGCAAGATTATATGTATTGACTCTCATTCCCTCACTTAACTTTTCTTTATTTAATTCCACTTAACTCTGCTTATATTCTTTTTCCACTCAATCCAAGCATATAGTGTTTCCAAGTTGCTTGGGGGGAGAGGGTTGATACCTCATAAATAGTGTGTTGTGTAAATTTCTAAATTTCAAGGGAAAATTTGCGACGAAACTATAAATTTTGTATTTTATCCAACTTAATTTTACTCCTAGGTGTCCCAACAATATTTCTCTTAAAATTTAGTCATTTACACAAAACCCTAGTTATGAGTAGGTGTCAACGTTCGACTGGAACCAAAATATTCAAAATTGAAATTAGTCATAGCCGAAACCCAATCGAATCGATATAATCGATTCTGTTTATTCGGTTTGTTCGGTTGTACTATTTCTATTGTTTAATCCAAAGTTAGAAATATGGTTAAATTATATTAAAAATATAATTTTATACACACGTTTGTTGTATTTAAAATTTGAGTCCAAAGTTGGACTTGTTAAATTATCAAAATTAGACTTCAGAATACTTCAGAATACATACATAAAAGTATTATTTTAAAAATACACAATTTTAATAATAAAATATGCAAAATAATTGATGGTATTTACGTAGTTTCACAAGTCTTACTCGATTTTCAGTTCTTGACAGAAATCGAAACCCAAAACTGAAACCTGTCACTCCCCGTTCCCAGAATACGTATTTTAAATACATGCACTGTTTAAAAGTATTTATTTTAATATTTACCATGTACTACTCTGTATTTAATTTCCTTCAATTTTATGTTAATTAATTTCTTACAATTTTATTTCTGCGTTTATACTCTGCTTTAGCCTTGCTTTATGATCGGCTTAGATTGGTTTATTTGTGGGTTCATCATGAACCGGATTAGACCCCCACCTACCACCATCCCTTCCATTTAAAGCCCATCCCCCTTTCTCTCTCTTCATTACTTCACCATTAATCTTCTTCTTCCTCATAACTCCTCTTCCACCGACCTAAGAGAGCTAGGCAAGTGCCAACTTGCTTCTTGATGGATCCCCATTATTATTGTTCCATCATCTTCCTTATTTGATTCTAAGTCTCTTTAGTACTTAGCATTTTCAATTTCTATGGCTTATTTGTTGTAGATCTAAGATTGATGCATTTTCGGATTTTTTAGGTTTTGATCTAGTAAACTTTGTTATCTTCAAGTTTTGATGGTTCCATGTCGTAGAGAATTTCGTTCTACCCCATTTTGACCTATGGAAGTCCAAATTTGGACTTACGGTGAAGGTTTTATGGAGCTTGGAAGCCAAGGGTTCCATGACCATCCTTCTCAGGTTTTCTGAGAAGATGGGTTCCTTCACAGCCGCATGAGATTTATTTTCCAACCGCATGAGCTCAATCTCATTTCTCAGCCGCATGGATTATTTATTTCCCAATCTCATTTCACAGCCGCATGGATTATTTATTTCCCAATCTCATTTCACAGCCGCATGGATTATTTATTTCCCAATCTTATTTCTCAAGCCGCATGGATTATTTATTTCCCAATCTCATTTCTCAGCCGCATGAGATATTTATTTTCCAATCTCATTTCACAGCCGCATGAAATCTTTATTTCCCAACCGCATGAGATATTTATTATGGATTATTTATTTCCCAATCTCATTTCACAGCCGCATGGATTATTTATTTTCCAATCTCATTTCTCAGCCGCATGGATTATTTATTTTCCAATCTCATTTCTCAGCCGCATGGATTATTTATTTCCCAATCTCATTTCTCAGCCGCATGGATTATTTATTTTCCAATCTCATTTCTCAGCCGCATGGATTATTCATTTCCCGGCCGCATGAGACTTTTATTTTCCAACCTCATGAGATAGATTTTTATTTTCCGAATTTGGCATTAATTAACATTGATTGTTATCTTGCTTTATAATTGATCATGCGTTCCTAGATGGAACTAAGAGACTGGCTAGTCGTCTTATCGAATTAAATGGAATGAGACACGTTCATATGCACTATGAACTATTGTAATCGACTGGCTGATCTCGAATATTGGCATATGGATACATGCAGGCTTTAATTAATTTATTCAATTATTTTACCAAAGCAGCATGTGTACTTTATGGTCAAGGCATGATTATTCCGTGGTTAGTTTTAATTGATGCATTACGTTATGTAAGACCTACAACCTAACCGCACGGGTATCGTTGTAGAGTTGGCATATCGTACTTTGTACGGAAGTACTCATTCTGAATGACCATGATCCACGGCATGGAATTTCATGCAACATAGAGGCTATTAAGTTAAATAAAATAATGATTGTATGGAGAGAATGGATTCCCGAGTTCTTACATGGCAGCCCTCTTGGGACTATTAAGTGCCCGACAGGCCGGCTGGTTCCCACAGATACTGCAGTTCTGCCACACGGGCAGGAAGCGGTATCTGCTTATATTATTAAATTGTACATGGTATATTAACGACGGGCGTCCCACTGGGACTCGTCTAATACATGATTGGCGCAATTGATTGATTGGATAGACTAGCCTTGCTCGCACATAGTAAGAACTGAGGAATCCTTTATTGCATAATTCCAGGATAACTTGGGACTCACAGTAGTAAGCCGTAGGAGTTGGATGGCCGTTTAAATTGATTTGTTTGTGTACTGTATTTACTCTGTTACCTAACTGAGATGATCAGAATGTCAGGACATGACCGGCCAACTTCTGTCCTTGTTTGGTTGGGAGGTTGGTTCGAAGTGTCGTGATGTTATGTGAATCTCAGTAGCAAGCAGAGATCTATTATTATAATCCCTTATTTACTGGTTTCATCCTTCATATCGTACTTCCTTGCGGTACTTGCTATTAGAGGTCTAACCTCTCTGGTTTTGCATGGCCAGATTTAGAGCCGGTTCCCGAGGATCCAGCTTACTTCTACCTCCAAGATGGTCAATACTAGAGGAATGATCGCAGGAGGACTCGAGTGGGTTCTTTACTTCACCGCTCGTTTTGTTATTTACCTTATACTTTGCCGTTTGGCACCGACATGTTAGTCGGATCGTCTTGTATTTACTTTTACATAATTGTAACTAAAGTCAGACTGCAGCTGATAACAATTGTGTATACCTTACTACATCATCTGGCTATGTTTTGTAAAGCCAGATGTCAAGAACATTTTGACAAAGCGTTTGGGACGCCTTACTGCTTTATCTTACATGTTCTCTATTTATGTTCCTTGTTTGAATGATTGAGACAATAGATGTGAAGTGACCATAGTAGGACTTTTATGTAGTATGCACCCCCTCGTCTGGTTAGACAGCATTGATCGTATTATACGGTATTCATATACCCGTAATACGTAGCTGGCTGAGTCATCCCCCCGCTCTCCAGTATTCTGGTTCTGGGGCGTGACAAAACCGAAACCAAGTAAGCAATTTTCGTATTTTTAAAACCAAAATTGAATCCATTTTTTTTCAAATCAATTCGATTCGGTTCGATTTTCGGTCCAAAATCGAATAATGCTCATCCCTAGTTTTCTAGAGCTAACTAAAATCTTTTCTCGAACTTCTATTTCTTCCCAACCTTTGGATACCATACACATAATTTGCCCACTTTGCTACATACAATATGTGTAATAATACATAAATATTTATGGTAAAAGATTACAATAACCTTCCATATGGGACAAACTAATTTTGAAATATGTTACCGGAAGAGTGGAGGAATAAATAGGTATTTTAAACATCATCAAAGTTTTCCCAATTTATAAATTTCTACCCTAACTTCGTTGCGAAAATCCTTCTTCCGTCAAGAAACCTCTCGTCTCTTCCCGCTTTTTTTCTTCAAAATTTTAACAACAAAAATCTCAAAGTATTTGCACTTCCCCTTTTCCTAGGGTCAGCCCTGACCTAGGGCAGCCTGGACGACCATCAGGGCCCACGGACTATGATGGCCACAAAAAATTAATCTAAACATAATTTTTTTGAAAGAAGGTAATTGTGGTGAACGCTCCCACCAGAAATTGATCTCCTGACCACTCGGGCCGCATGCCTCACCGCTACCACTAGGCTAGAGGGTCATTGGCATCTAAACATAAATATATTAGTAAGATTGTATTTAAAATAGAACTAGTATGTACCATTGACGTTCTTAATACAAATAGTTGTAGTATAGTTGTTATTATGTTAGAATTGCATACACGAGAGATCCTTAGTTCAATTTTTTGTGTCAACATTTTTAATATACTTTTATTTTAGAAATTTATTTTTATTTTACATTATGTATGGAGTTCCATTTTGGAAGCTCGTCATGGGCCCCCATGATCTTGTACAATTATGATCTAATTATTTGTGACCAATAGGGTTTAGTTTGTTTTTTTAGTGTTATACATGTGAACTTTTAATTTGTTTGTTATAACCATTAGCATGATTTGGTAACCAATAACATGTGTCACTATACTCGTGACATCTAGATATAGCCAGTAACATGTATCATTAAACTTATGACATGTAGCTATTAAATTATGGCATGTAATCAGTAATTGGGGATAGAAAAATAAATGGTATATGTTACTAGTAATTTTTTGTAACCAATAACATGTAGCACTAACATGTTTTAGTAACTAGTTATGACATCTAGATACTAATTTGTGACATGTAATGCTTAATGTTAACTGGTCAGATTCAGTAAATTCATTTATGGTCTACGTACTCAAATGTTACTAGAACACTTTAAGCTACTCAAGTAAACAATGCTAACTTGGACTATGGAACTGGAAGACTTTGTACAAGAGAATACAGTAGTTGATGGTCTTGTTCAGTGTTATGATGTGAACAATGGTTGCTCTTTTAACTTTATCAAACACTTTTGTGTCTAATTTTTGACTTGTTCTTTTAACTTGTTACGTTTAATCCTAACTTGTTATATATGTATATCACGTTCCAGTTCCAAATTATGTAGGACCATGATACGTGACAATGGCCAGCTAAGCGTGAAGTGGACTCCAACCAAACTCGAACACGTATACGCCATCCAAGATTTGGTACATCTATAATGTAACATTTAAAATGGGCTTATATTTACTTAAGTTTTGGTTTTAAACATCTTCAGGCACATAAAGCCAGGAAGCATGACAAGTCTTTGTCTGCGTGCAACGAAAAAAAAGATAGAAGTAACCAATTATTGGGTTTCGATAACCCCAAAGACTTTTCCATGTTTGAAGAGGTGGAGAGATGATCAAAGGCGTGTCAGGGTAGAAGAGAAGATTGTAAGTTTATATTGATGGCATGTATACCTTAAGTAATTTTCAGAAACAGACTTTATGCTTGTATGTGTTTGATAACTTTATGGTTTGATTATTCAACGTTATGTAATTTGGGATTGGAACTATTTTGCAGCGTATCGGTCATGTATTAGAACATTTTCTATCATGTGCTTATTAATCGTTAAACTTATTTCACAATCCATTTTTTCCTAATGTATTTGCATTTTGAGACTTCAGTGATGCCATGTCTCAAAGAAGTGATGCACAAGAGCCATATATATATTGTTCTATGTCCTAGGACTGACAGGATCCTGACTATTATTAGGGATGTCCATAATCATAGTAGTCCTAGAGTATATAACTTTGAGTAGACCTTCATAATGACCCAAGTGTTGTTGTTTTGGCCTTCTTTACTAAAAAATAGTCCCACATTGCCTAGGCCAAATGAGATGTATCTCTTTATATAGCTTTGCTTGTGGAGAGATACACATGAGGATTGGATAGGCACATGGGTACCATGTGGGGTATTTTTCTAGTAAAAGGAAGGCTAACCCAACAAATGAAGCATTAATGCTTTTTGTCATACTCTTGGAATTAATTTCCTTTGGAGCTAAGCCCCGAAGGGGCTTAGCGACTCGGACTCGGACTCATGGCTCATGAGGCGTAATGTGGCATTTTGTTGGCGCACTTTGCAATAATGTGCTTAAGTTGTGCTCGTTGTGCGAGCCTCTGCGCAGCCGATCGTGCGGCCATTCGCCCGGCCAGATGGCGCAACCAGGTTGTAAACCCCCTACTTTTCAAACAATATTTTTTTCTCCAAGTATTCACTTCTATTTCATTAGTATATAAATATGCATATATGTGTTATATGAATAGACTTTACTTCAATTCATATTTATAAAATTTGGTATATAAAATTTACATATGGGTTACATATATCTTTAGAATTCTATTAAATAAATTATATTAATTTATAAATATTATGTATAAAATATTTTATAAAGCGTTTGGTGTGTATTTATAGGTAATAAATAAATAATATGTTATTTGGTAAAATTCTTATTTAAGGATTTTTGAGTAATTTAAAGAATTACTTTGAGTTTTCAAGATTCTAGAAATATTGTTATAAATATTAATTGAAATGTGTTTTATTAGTAATAATAATAAAGGGGCATATAAATAATTTTACCTAGAATATTTTTTTTCCATTATATTTAAAGTACTTTAGAAAATTGTATATGTTTTAATTCACATTTAGATTTTATATATATGATTTTATTATCTATATAAATATATATAGATAAATGTATTTAGTTAGTAAAAAGAGATAAACGAAAAAGAAAAAAAGAAAGAAAAAAATCCCAAATTTCTGTTCCCTTGCGGGAACAGTAATTCGAATTGTCCCGACCCCCCAGCAGACCCGAATCCAAACCCAGCTTATATACACACGAGAGGGAGAGAAGAATTGATGGAAAGTAAAACCCTAACCCAAATCCTCTCGACCAGGCGCCGCCCAAGGCCCTGTGAGCGCATCGATCTCTGGTCAGTCGTCGGCCAAGCTGCACGGCTGCAGCAGTAGCAGCAAAGGCGCCAGGGACAGTGCCTGAACGCACAGCTGTGACAACAGTGACCGCGAGGTTTTGGGCCGACTTCGTCGTGAGATTTCTCCGCACATGCTCGACCAATCTTCGAGCCATTTCTTCTGGTATGAACCTAACCTATTCATCTTCAAATCCATTGGATAGTTTAGTTTTAAATCGAATACAAAATGAGTTGAAATCGACCGTAAAGTTGATGAAAAACCTGTTCAAAAACAGGATATAAATCAGTCCAAACACCCCTTTTGGAAGGCAATTCATTGTCGATCTATCGACAATTTAGGAAAACTATTTGAAGGGACCTTTAGACAACATATAGGACTTTAGAACCTATTTTGTAGTTTCGAATTTCATCAACTGTGCGACAAGAAATTTGATTTCCAAAATCAGAAAAACTTGGCAAAAATAGTTTTCAAAATTAGAATTTTAACCGATACGGCGTATGCCCCGACAAACCGAACGACGTGGTCACAAATCATGAGCATCAAAAGACGCGTATTGGTGTTATCGACGTGTAGGATTTGACGAAACTCGATTTTGCTGTGTGTACGTGACAAAATCGAGGCGTATCCGTCGAGATACCCGTATCGACCCTTTTGCAAACTAGCTCCTAACTTCGTGTACATTCATCATCTCAAGATGAAACATGCGCCAACAGGACCGTATCATTTTTTGGTCCTACATGCCAAGTTTGGTCCGATTCTGAGAAGGTCGACCGGAACGCCCTTTTGGCGGGCCTGCGACCCGATCCAACGGACAAAATTGTGCACGGTCCATCGAAATCCAACTTTGGACATACTATTGGGTTCATCTCGTCAAACCGGAACCATAGACATATAGTTTGATGACTTTAGAGGCCGTATGTACTGGTATATTTTCCAGTGCATAACGGATCTAACGGCAGACATCGTTTTGACCCAAAATTTTGATTTTGTCCCTGTGTCCAGAATTGGACTTTTGGACAGGCATTTTTAGACATATCTTTTATACAAAATAGTTCGTAATGTTTTTTTCAGAATCCGAGAACATTTGTGGCAGTTGGCTTTCTTTGTTGTATTAGACCTTTATTAGCAACTCAGGACACCAGGCGAGTACAGTTCATGTTTTGTTTTCGGCATTGTTAATTACTATAATTGCATGATTAGTGAGACATATTTGATTCTTGACACGGTCAATACACGGGTTAGTGTCATATGGATTCTAGTCATGATGTCATGTTTTATTTTACCGTGTTTCGTGATTTATTCTCGTGACTAATCCATGTGTAGTAGTCGGGTGGGAAAGTATGTACTAAGTAGATATATGATCAACTCCGTAGATCGTGCTTTATTTCATGCAATGTAGACAGTGTAGACCGTGTTTTATTTCATGCAATGTAGACAGTATAGACCCTATTTTATTTCATGCATTATAGACAATGAGGATGCAAATCCTATGTAGACCGTGCGGTGGTGGACCAGCTTGATCATATATTGAAAGGTGTACTTTAAATCATGTCGATGGTTATGTTTTTTTGTTCCATGTTTTACTTGTCCCTGTAGTCTCACTATATTTTTCGTACCATATTTTATAGTTATTTCTTTCATCATATATGTCATTCTCTATTCACTATTTTTATAGTCGTTATCATATATTGGAACTGCATGCTTGGATTGTACTCGTTCCATTTCTGACTAGAGACCAATATTTTTTTAGATATTCGCTTGCTACATTATGCTTGGACCGTTGGGGAGACGTGGGTATATGCTGAGGTCAACCATAGAAGACTAGTTAGATGTGTTGACAGTTTTCAATATTTGTAAGAGTTTATATTTTTTCTTCAAATGTAAAACTTATGAATATTGTAAGTTTAATTTAGTAATTGTGAATAAGCAGAAAGTTATTACTTTATGTAATTTTGAGCGTCATGGCCTTGATAGCGTTCTACCGCCGACACTGCAGTATAGGCTAGCTTGGACACGTATTCGTATTCCAGAAAGCGGGTGCGGGTCGTGACATATTTTTGTGGTGGCCCATGCAGGTCAGTTTTTGCAAACTGTACAAACTCGTGATAGTACTTAAGTTAGTCGTACTATTGCGAGCCTGCGACTAGGAAGTGCTCATTCACAATTAGGGTTGAGTTAATTTTAAAAGAATGACTAGGATTAGGAGTCCCTAATTTAAATAGACTATTGGGTAGTTAAGGTTGATAAATAGGTCATGTGATTTAGCCAATGATTTATTGAATTCTAATCCTATTAGATATTTTAGGAATTCTCCTCTAAAGATATCTTATTTTATTTTGACATGATGGTAGGATCCAAGGTAAGTAGACTATTCGCTGGATAAATTAGGGCTTCCTATGATTCAACTCCAATCTTGATCATTTGTGTAAATTTTGTTGTCTGCTCTCTCTAAATATCCTCGTCATATCATAGGATCAGTAGCACCTTATCATTGACCATAAATAATTGTTTTCCTAAGAGTTTATACTTTATTTCCATCCTTTGACTTTTGAGCCTAACATGATTCGATTATCCATATAAATTTTGAGTCCGCTTTCTGAAATTTAAGATATATATGAGTTACACTCCTTTTGCCTTTGATCGTTTTCTTCCTAATCGATCGTATGATTTTCAAAACTGACATTTTCATTCAAGAACATATACTTATATTTTCTATCATGATCAACTTGTTTGAACTTCTAGAAACTCCTTGAAATTCTTAGGGATATAGTTGGAATAATTTTGATGACTTATGTTGGCAAGATAGCAGCGCATTGTCGCCATTTATCTGAGTTATTGAGACTGCAGGGTTCACTACAGCCAGCAGCACACTGGCGAGGCACGATCCCTAAAGTCGAAATTATTTCAAGTAAACGTAGGTTATCGATGTTGTTAAAACTATGTCTTAGTTGTCCACTTATGATCTTAGTTATCTTTATGCCAATAGTGGATAGAGTTAATAAAATATCTGATATTATATCATATTTGAGTCACGAAACCAAGGATTTACTACAGCCGGGTGTACACTGCGAGACATAAATTCTCGATAAAATGACTTCAGACGTGATTACAGTTTTCGGCTACTATAGAGGTTAGGAAAATGCCCTGTATGTTCCATTGATTCAAAGCCAATACTAGTAGAAATTCCATAAGTTGGGTAGCATGCCTCCCAACCTAGCATTTGCTGTCCTTGTGACCTATTAACGAGGTAATTGACTGATACTAGTAAGTTTACCTAGACTATAGAGTTTAGAGGTCCCTAACCCATTGGTTGACCAAGGCCTTAGACAAAAAGACAAACAGGACGACTATAGAGGCACCAACACCGGACGAGTCTTAGATTTTGATGAACTTGAACTACTTGTGCCTCCTTTCAATCATAAATCTCGCGTACTTATATACATCGACCAATGCTGCTATTATAGCCTAGTTTTGCAAGCTTACTCTTTTATCGAGCTTATTCAGGACATATGTTTATTGGGGACGTCCACTAACATATTGTCTAAATTAAAATCAGTGTATTATGGCCTGATCAACCTTAGTGTACTTGGTTTGCTCTTCATATGATTATCCCACGTGGATTGAGATATATATGTCTCTAGGATCTCAGCCTCAACTTCCTTAATAACTCTCTTGAAATTATTCAATCACCTTTGGAACCTCGTTTTCGCGTTCGATCCCTTATTCCTTGAACTCTTTATTGTTTTTTGCCCTTATTTATTTCGGAAAAATAAATACTCGTATTTGAAGGAAGATAGACACGAAATGTCCCCCTTAGTTCGCCACACGACCAATGGCCATGAAAGTTATATATACACATTTGTTTTCCTTATATCCGAGATCAGAGAAACGATCTTCAGGCTTGATTCATATCGACCATATCACATCATCTATTACATCGTGTGGTATTCTTTTATAACCCAGAGTCGAGGTACAATATCACGACCTTGAAATTTTCTAACATCATTAATCCTAAAATCGTACCTTAGTTTCTGGAGTGAATAGATTGTAAGTCCTTCTTAATTTTAGTATTTCTGGGATTACCAATTGATTAAGGTAAATTTGTCCCCACTAGAATGACAAATTTGTACCTCATGAACACCCGCTTTCTATTTAGATCTTTTTGTGTCCCTTACCATGACATTAATATTCGGAGCGTAATACTAGCTATGACCTCCCAATAAATTTCATATGCAAGCCCTAGACGAGTCCACCTTTATTTAGGCATATCATGTCCCACTCAAACACGTTCCCTTGTACTCTATTTTTATGATACAACTTTCAGGTCAAAAAGGCTAAACTATAACCCTTACCATAATACCGATATACTTCCCGACTACAATTAGAGACTCAACCTCGACTCAAACCTTTCGACCCAATATATGGTTGTGACCTACTCGAAGCCCACTATACACATGCCACTAATGTGCCAATCAATGGAGTCTTCTTGTGCTACTTAAACATAAAAGTCACAAAAGGCACAATTTTGAGCTTTAGGAATCTAGTTAACCAATCCGACTGGCAATTAGCCCAACCATTTGAGTTGGAGCCTATTCTAGGTTATCCTAACCTAATAGCAATGGTTCAGATTGATTTTATAGGATCTTGTCCAGCCAATATCGATTAAAACCCAAGATTTGTACACTCAAAGATTGATGTCCAATTAGGGAACCCATTGAGACCCAGTTAAACTCATCCATGCATATCACCATATTTGGACTATAAAACCAAACTTTATGAAATATGTCCCTACGCCTATTATTTAGTCTCCATCTCATGGTCCACTAACCCTCCTTCCATAAATCACTTAACCGTATCCCTTCGTAGCATATGTTATACGAAGAATGGAATGTTGTCCTACCGACTTATTTCTGGTTATGCTTGACCAAGAACCCTCCTACTAATTGGATAAAATATGGTCAATGTTAAATAAACAGTACCTTGGCTTCCTATAGAGCCCATAACTATGTTCAGAATTACCTCATATCCCCATACATCTCCTTGAAATCTGAAAAGTCCTATTACTGTGATTTCTACGATTAACTAATTTCTGTAAGTTAGTAGAACCTTGATGTACTCTATCTCTTAGAATGGGATGCATCTGTAACCGTCATTTCCATCTGTTAGAAGTTGCGATACGATCTTCGTATTACATTTTATATCCCTTGCTCGTGCGTTTAGATAACCGCGGTAAAAGATCGTAACTTGGATTCTTCAAATATCGTCCTACCATAGGATCTCTCTTAGTTTCAAATTCGAGAATGAAATTGCTGAATTGTATAGGCAACCCTCTCTAAGAATTAGCAAATGATTGGGATAGATTAGTTCCAATTAGGCTAATACTTCAGTGGTTCATAGAGTCCACTTCTATCAATATCATTTGATACCCTTTACAGTGACTTTGATATTTGGAGCACAACACTGGCCTTTTCCTTCCAACAAATTTTACACCCATGAACTAGACGAGATGCTCTACACACATGACATACATGTCCCACACAAACATACTTTCATGTGCTCTATTTCAATTACACCACATGTATGACATATTTTTTCCTTAGAACAAACCATAGACGCCCATTTTGTTCCAAATGATTTTTAACCATGCAAATATCGACCCATCCCCTTAACTAAATTGAATACCCATGATCCATGCAACACGCATCACATCTAAGACGTATGCATTCCACCCAAGCAAGCACATGCCTCCTACACAATACCAAACACTGATTCCGCACCACTAGTCATTATGATTTAAAGATTCTAGACCTTTACCCAATTAAAATCTATAACAAGGTTCTGCACTATAATAGACTCTCATCATTTAGTTACCCATGTTAGGCAAAGAGTGAAATCCCTTGAACCAACATTTTCAGTTATATTCGAACAAGAGATTCCTACCATCTTATTGAAAGCATGGCCGATAGAGACGATATTAAATTGTAATGGTCCTCCTATAGAAGTTATTGACCAAGGCCACCATGACAATATCTAGGCACAATTTGTCACGACTCGGTACCGGAATATGGGGACGGATATAGGCCAGCTACACCATATAAGGTACGAAGATGTTATACGACGATGACTGCTGTCAATCTTGTTGGGTAACCTAGCATGCAATCAATCTATGGCCTAAAATCTGATCTCATGTCCACAGGCAATAACAGTAAAATAATCAACAAGAGATATAATCATATGGAAAGCAGGAAGTACTCATATGATAATCAGGAAACCTACAGTACAGGATAATAATGTAGACGAGTATACCTTCCCACAGTTCTTAGTAAGGTCTGAAACCGAAGCACATCCTGTAAGTCAAGTCTGGAAGATCCACAGGGTCGGTCACTGGCAATCTGGGAACAATCCAGGGTTGGCTAGGCCAACCGCATCAAGTACCAGAAAGGAAGGCTCAAGGACGGGCGAAGAAAAGCCAACAGGATAAAATATAAAGCAGGAGAACATATATGAACAGTAAATGAGGGTGAGAATCGTGCGGTACCAACGCACGATAACAATCCACAACTAATGTAGCTAAATAACCAACAATCATCACAATATTGCTTACATCCAATAATACCTGTATCGCCAACTGGAACTCGATACCAGTCGATTATGCAAGCAACAAGCCCAACCATCTAGGAGAATAAGCGGCCACTCAAATTCCTACGACTTTCTATGTGGAGGTTGGGTTACCCCAACAATACAAAGTATAGAAATCCTCAAATCATGCCAATCTAGCAAGCTAACGGGCCAAATATAACAACACGACTAGATAAGCACCGGTCCCTCGTAAGGCCACCGTACGAGCACGACAAATATATCCGTAGCGGCCAGCCTTCACTCCATGACTAAATGTCTGAGAAGTGGCTAGTACTGCACGATCTTGGGATTCCGTTCCATCCCAATGCTTCTACCAGTTTAAGTTACCTGTATTAACCCTACAGTTATCCGAAATCACATGCCGTGGTTACATGATCATCATCATAGATGTCATACCCCAGTACAGGAACGCTAAGTAAGAATCAACGTCGGCACCTATAGTCCCAGTTGTGATTCATCCTTAGCGTAATGCACAAGCAATTAACCAATCCTGACTACACTAAGGCTACAGGCCAACTAGCAAGGTACTCGTGCAGGTAATCATATCATATAGCTAGAATAACATGATTGCACCGCAATGCAAAGTCAGGGCCAGTACCTCAAAGGGTAAACTGAAATCATAACACGGATACAAGTATCATGTCAGGAACAAGGACAAATCTGTCAGTCACATGAAGTCATCTGCCTACATCATGGCATGGATATCAGGTCAGGTACACTGTCGAAATCTCTACTATAATAGCACCTCCAGTACATATGGGAGCCTACAGCTCTAATCATCGAGTCGGTCTATCCACCGGATCAATCTATCAAGAGTCTCCCATCTATGATGAGATAATTATCATGTCAGGAAGGACGATCATCAAATACTAAGCTAATCACAATAAACAGTGCTAGGCCCTCTGGCTCACAAGAATCCTCTGAATCATTGGTCACAAGCTATCAACAATAAGTTCCCCAACTACCGGGATACAACAAAGGTACCAGGTTTTGGACGTTTGGGAAGTCGGATAAAAATCATATAATGATACCCTCGATATTCTCCTCGTTCTGTGAAGCACTTGCACAATCATCAAAGTCCAGGAATCCACATAGTCATATTTAATCAAATTAGAACATCATCAAAAAGGAAATCGCATTAATATCCAAGAATCCACGTGAGTCTATCCGATCATATTCCATAGAAAACCTTCCAACTTATACTCAATCCACTAATATATCCACAAATACAATTTCGATACATAAAACAACTCTCAGCCCTAACTGGCTAGACTAGAAGAATTCCTAGAATGAATGGTCAGGGGACAAGAGTCTATTAATAAATGCCGTCAAAAAATGGCAAGGATTGCATGGACCGCTCTCCTTATGCTATCCGACAGACAAGACATGTCAAAGGTTAGGCAACTAATCCAGTCAGGCATCTACCTAGCAGGTACTGAGATCAGGTATATCAAACTAATAAACATGCATGAGTCTGGTTCGGCAAACCAAAGGAACGGTTCTGCCCAAATCTTCGAACCAAATTCCTGATCGAGAATTATGGAAAAAATTCGGCAGAGTCTCCTCTATATTCTGGACGGGAGCTCCCAGCGAATTGGGGCTAAATCTACTCGACGCAACCCGCCACAAAATTGCAGTGCCGAGAACACTAAGTCTCAGCCTCCAGCAGCGCTACGATGCGTACTGGAAACCAAATCATACCCGAGACCACTAAGTCTCGGTCTCCAGCAGCACTACGATGCGTACTGGGTGCCAAGCCAACACAAGCAACAAGAATCGCCATGCAGGGCACATCACGGACCCACAGTCCTATCTAAACCACAAATATAGTCACAGTAAACAGTCAGCCAAGCCGTTACCCGACCGCGAGTCGGACACGGGGCAGATGGGGATAAACCATACATGTGAGTCGTATTCGTGTGCTCGGAGGTGTGGATGACCCGTCCGAGTTGTCCGATACGGTCGTAAACCGGTATCGAACCAAGCTATCCTAGGTTATTATCATGGCAGTTCTACTGCTAAGCTACACTAATCATGGTTATACATTCACATTTACAAATAAATTAAATGAAATTAAATCCAGGATGAGGGCAAGAGCAGTCAATGAGCAAGGGATACTTTCCTAGAGGGCTCGGCTAGGTAAGCAAGTCTTCGCCGACTGGTGTAGCTTCCCTTCCCAGAATTTTTTTGAAATATTATTTATTTATTTATTTGATTTAAAGGGTGATTTTAGAAGTTTATTAATAATTATTTAGTTAATTATTACGGTAGATGACTTTAGCCATGGTTGAGTTTTGGAGTACCAGACGACTAGGAATCATGGCATGGATAGTGCAGTGGCGTGCCTTGACTAGTGTATTAGCCATGCCAGGGAAGGTTGAACCATAGTGATGCCCTAACTAGGAAAACCAGGCTAAGTTGTGACATGACCCTATAAATAATCTAATTATTTAACTATTATTATATTGTGGGCTTGTAGGAGACTGACTGCACCAATTAGTCCGAACTGGACCCAAACTAAACCTGAACCCGGGTAGGCATGTAGTGAGATTAAATACACCCATGAAGACATATTTCAAGTAGATGCAATACCTATTATTGGTATATTAAATTTCATTATTATTATTATTATTATTATTATTTTATTAGGATTTTATTTAATATTATTATTTATTGGTTATATTATTTTATTGTCAAATAAATATTATATGTGTGAATGTGAATGTATGTATATATAAATATTAAATATATGTGTAATTGTATGTATATATAAATATATATAATAGAGTATGTGTGTATATATATATATATATATATATATATATATATATATATATATATATATATATATATATATATATATATATATATATATATATATATATATATATAGGTGTATATGTGTAATTATATATAAATGTATATATATATAAATATAAATGTATATGGTATATATATGTGTATATGTGAATATATAGATATATATAAGGTGTGCGTATATACATATATATATATATATATGTATACATGTACTTAGATATTTACATATATATAGATATATATGTAATTATGAAATGGAAAAAGAAAAGAAAAAGAAATAAAAGGAAATAAAAAGAAAACAAACCTAATAAAACTCACCCAAACCGAGCCCAGGGCCCAGCCTCCCAGCCCGAGCCCAACTCTTCGGCCAACCCCAGCCCGAGTACTAATGCTTCCCCCCATAACTTTTGCTAAAACAGCAGCAATACCCAGCCAAGCCGAACCCGATAGGAACTGCAGGTACACATACGTATATAACCGACGAGAGAGGGATCGATAGAAACGAAAACCCTAACGCCACCCTCCACCCTAGCCTGGGAGGTGCCCCACGACCGCGCGCCACCGCGTGAGGTCGCCGGACGGCGGCCAAGGACGCCGCACGCACACAGGCGCGGGCAAACATGCAGCGGGGTACAGTTGCGGCAACCAACTTCACGGTAAGACCCTTCGCTCAATACTCCATTATTTTACGAACCGTAAAATGGGTTGGGAAGCCAACATAACCGCCTCGAAACTCCAGTAATTGGATTTCATATAGGTTGCATGACCAGTCCATGAGATCGACCCGAAGTCGGTCAAAAACTTGTAAAAACAGAACACGAATGAACTGTCATGAGGCTGTTTTGGAAGGCGTATAATCGTCGATTCCTCAACAGTTTAGAAAACCTAATTAAACATGACTGTAGACAATATATACGAGATGGAAACCCCATTTATAGATTTATTTTCCATTGATTATATTGCTATTAAACTATTTTCAAAGTTCGAGAAAAACCTATATTAAAACTGTCCAAAACTTAGAAAATCCTCCGATACCACGTGCATCCCGTCAAACCGGGCGACTTGATCACGAACCGAAAGCATCGAAAGGTGCGTAAAAGCTTCATGGACGTGTGGACTTTGACGGAATTCAAATTGGTCGTGTGTGCACGACGAATTTGACGCGTATCCGTCGAAATCCACCGTATCGACCTCTGTGCAAGTTTCCCAATTACTTCGTGCACGTTCGTTAGATCGAGACGAAACTTACGCCAACAGGACCGTATCATTTTTCTGGTCCTGTATGCCAAGTTTGGTCCAATTCTAAGACAGTTGATCGGATCGCCGTTTTACGGGCCCCACGGTCCGACTCAACGGATGATTTTGTGCACGGCCTGCCGAAATCCAACTTTGGACATACAGTTGGGTTCGTATCAGAAAACCTAGACATGTTGGTATATAGTCTGACGACTTTAGAGACCATTGACTCTGGCACGATTTTCGGTGCAAAGCGGGTCCAACGGCGGACACCTTTTTGCCCGAAATTACCGTTTTGTCCCTGTGTCCAGAATTGGACTTAAGGACAGGCAATCTTAGCTAATTTGACTATTCTGAGAATGTTGGTAACGTTTATTTCAGCTCTCGGAGACAGTTGTGATGACTTGGACTTTCTGACTTGTTGATTGGCGATACATTGTTGGTTCTCCGTGCAACCCCAGGCAAGTATACCTTGCCGAACATATACAATATTTACATTATTTCTTTCTATTGTTTTCCTTTTATATTGTCACATGACTCCATATTGTGATTGATTTGTCCTTGATTGCTTTACTTGTTCTAGATTACGTGCACGTATATGATATTCGACATTGTTGATTATTGGTCTTTTCGTGTTATCTTATCTCGTGATTGAGTTGTCAGTATCTATATCTATCCTTGACTTGACCATTCTTGACTGGGAGTATCTTGCATTGTACTACAGTTAAGACATACTATAGATTGGAAGTATCTTACATTGTACTACGACCTATAGCCGATTCTTCTACCTTGATATCACTTGATTGACTTGACTTGAGACATGCCATAGATTGGAAGTATCTTACATTGTACTACGACCTATAGCATATATTGATTGATTGACTTGACTTGTGACACTATAAATTGGAAGTATCTTGTATTGTACTACGATTTATAGGAGTCTACTTGACTTTGTATCCTTTAGGAGAGGAGATCGATACTAGAATTGGCTAATCTTGACTGAAAGTATCTTGCATTATATTACAATCAAAATCTACTATAGATTGGAAGTATCTTGTATTGTACTACAAGCTATAGAGGTTAATCGATTGATTGGTAGCCAAGTCTAGTATTATATTTCCATACGACTCGTCGTCCTTAGATGTTCTCCTTGCAGTGTTCTTATCCTTCTTACATGTTATTTACTGTCATATTAGTAGGCATGTTTTATGTATCTTGCTAGTCCTCTGAGGACCTGATGATCTCTTCAGGTAGCTGATTGCACGGAGTTAGTTAGCTGAGCATGTGGTAGTTGACTTCATCTACATGATTCAGGTATTTTGTTAGTGTTATTGATTTACTATCTTTCTCGTGCTTTTATGATATATCCCGCTTATCAGCTTAGTTTTATAGACTCATATTATTCTTGGAGTCTAATCGAACAATATGCTAATGGGCGACAGACCATGACCCATACTTGTTATTCTTGTTTCATTGATTCCTGTGGATTGAGATAGGATCTAGATTAGACATGATACCATGACCTTGACAACTTATACGTACTCGAGTCGGATGGAGTCCGCTCGATACGTAGCTGGCTTGCTCACGAGCTCGCATCCGAAAAACGATGCGGGTCGTGACAAGTTTTTTGGGTGGTGGCCCATGCAGGTCAGAGCATATCGTACCGGTTACGTAACTGTACTGGTACGAGCCTGCGATAATGACTAAACCTTAGAAATCTCAATCCACTCTGCCTAAAATTCTTCTAAAAATTCTCTAACCGTCTTTTGAAACTTCGTATTCGTTCTCGATTATTCTCCCTTGCCTTCTTGTACCATTGATTCTTGTCCCTTCCTATTCCGAGGTGACGATCGTGGCTGTCTAGGATTCATTAGAATTCTTAAATTATAGTATAATATGCATGATTATTGAGTTTGGGTTTTTATATTATAGGGATTATATTGCCATATGCCTAGATTCTGCTGTAGAATTGTTAGCAACTAGTTAGAACCATAAGACTTTAGTGACCGTATTTTGAGGAGTAGTGTGACCAAAGGTGGGTAGAAGTCCTCGAAGTTTTCGTAGTTACGAAATGACTAGAGAAGGTTATAAAATATTTTGAAGAAATTAAATTTGAGGAGATTAAGGACTTTGAATTTTAAGGAATTGTCATGAATTGGAATTTCGAGGACGAAATTATTTTAAGGTGGGTATATTTGTAGCTCCCCTTCTCCCGAATTTTTTAAAATATTTATTTATTTATTTGATTTAAAGGTGATTTTAGAAGTTTGTTAATAATTATTTAGTTAATTATTACGGTGATGACTTTAGCCATGGTTGAGTTTTGGAGTACCAGACGACTAGGAACATGGCATGGATATGCAATGCGTGCCTTGACATTGTATTAGCCATGCTAGGGAAGGCTGAACCATAGTG